>RJWH01002461.1:0-107871 GCA_004363575.1 Solenodon paradoxus | reverse complement strand
CAATGCAGAGGAAAATGATCTCTCAGCCTGTAGTTGAAAAGCCATCGTATACACCCACCTGCAGAAACCCACCCGCTTCCCTCCATGCACCTTTTCCTCCCCAGCATGTAAAAATCCCTCTGGAGGGTGCTTTCGAACATTGTTCTTTAGAAAGTCACTTAAAGAATCCACTGTGGCCAGGTTCTATGACCTGTTCCAGGCTTGCAGAGCAGATGATACTTGAGCTTCTTCCTGCAAGTATGCAAGAGGCGCTGAGGGCCTGCAGCTGGGGTTCTGATACACAGACACATTGAGAAACTGAGGAGCCTCCTCACAAAAATGCTCCTGCATTGTTGAGCTTGAAAACACACTCCATATTCAGAAGTTAGTAGTGTCTAGTATCCATCTGTGGACTGGCCACACCTGCCGCACCCGGCCTCAGGGGTCCCGATTGTGTCTCAGACCAAGAAGCCCTGGGCCAGATCATGAGATTATCATCTTGTTCATTGAGAAGAGTGGTTAATTCTCTGATGGCAACTAGTCACCATGAACAGCGGAAGGGAGCACAGGTGTGACTTTTGTGATCGCTGTCATCGTTATTCTAGCAGTAGTACACATGCCGGTGTCCCGTGGCCATTGATGTTTTCATGCCATGGGGCGGGGAGGAGACCAAGGCAGAGGGAAAGGTGACCAGCCTCAGAGTCAACGGTGGTGCTCAGGTCAATGCAGATGTCCCTCTCAGGTGCTCTCCACTTCTGGGGCGGGGCTGGGGGGTGGTGGCAAGAGACCAAGAGGGATGGAAAGGAGCTGGGAGTCAAGCACAGAAGTTTTGTGATGGGATGTAACAGGGACTTAAAGAGAGCTCAACTTTGAGATGAACAGGAGGTTTAGAAAGCCTTTATAAGGTCTTCCTAAATGCTGCTGACAGCTAAGAGTGGCATGCCCCGGAGAGTCTATGATTATCTCGCAGGAGAGATCTTTATGGGAGCCTTATTAAGAACAGAGTATGTCAGTGGGAGGGAGGGAGCAGCAGCGTGTTCACAGCTCCGGAGGGCAAGTGAGGCGGCAGCCTCCTCGATTTGCAACGTGCTTTGCAGTCCTTTTCCATGATCTCTGCAACACAGTTGGTGGAGAACCCCCTGCACCCCAGAAATTGTGGAACACCAGTGTTGTTATAGCAAGAGGTAGTGGGTGCCCATCTATAAATCCCTGAGTGAGTCCAGAGTTTGCCTCTCTACAGCCAAGGCCATGCGCTCATCTAGCCTAGAATGTTCCCCCAGCATGGGGCCCCCTGGCCCTTGGATTTGGGGGTCTCCAATAAACAGCATGGGAACCCCTCCCTTGCTGAGATCTTTCCCCTCACGAGTGCAGGGAATTCTGCCAGCCCCGCGGAAGGCTGGAGCAGAGTGCTTCAGCTTCCATCTCACATGTGCCTGGAGAGGAAGGGCAGAAATGGCGTGTGGGAGGGCTAACCCCAGGAAAGACAGGCCCTGGGAAAGCATTTAGTCCAGTCCCTTTTTGAATAGGTGTGGAAACAATGTGACAGAGCTTTGCTACTGCATCCTGAGAACTGAGGATGAGATGAGGGCTGCATTAATAGCCAGCTTGTTCTGAGAGGTGAGTCGGTGTCTCTCTGCAACAGGCATCCCAGTGTGGCTGAGAACTCACGTGGGCCCTGCACAGTGCAGGTGCTGGAACCCCAGTAGCCAGCTTCCCGCTTTAACACCTCTGGGGGTGTCAAACTGCATCTGTTTCCTATTCCTGCTGTTCCCCATGACGTCAAACTGCGTGGCACGAAACAAGTCTATCACCCTATAGTTTCGTGGGTCAGAGTTCCGGTGTGGGTCTTACCAGACTAGAATCAAGGTGTCTGCAGGCATGCTCCTTGTCCATCTCTAGGGCACAGTCCATCTCTTGCTCTTTCGGGTCTGCAGAATTTCACTCCTGAGGACTGTGGGGTCCCCCTTTACTTCCTGTCTGCAATGGAAGCTGTTTCCTGCTTTTAAAGGCTGCCGTGTTTCTTGGCAGTGGTCTCCTTCCTCAAAGTCCACTGTGGCCAGTAGAGCCTTTCTCTGTCCTTCCTCTGGTCACATCTCTCAGACCCCACTGGGAGAGGACCTCTGCTTTTAATTACTCCTGTGATTAGATGGGACCTACCTGGATAATCCAGGATAATCTCATCTCAGTGTCCATAGCCTTAATGACCTCTGCAAAGCCCTGTGCCATGGAAGGTTCCAGGGATTAGGGCACGGATCTGTTTAGAAGGCCATTAAGCTGCTTCTCAGTGACCTAGGAAAAGGCGTCTCACTTCTGATTTCTGTTAAGTGAGAAAGATGATGGTGCCCCTTTCGGTGGTAGGAATGGAATATGCAGGCCCTGTATCGCTGCAGGCTCACCGTTCAATGTTCTTTGGTGTTAGCTGTGGGGATTATTAACACACCTGTTTTACACCTGAGGAAACCTACTTGGAGATGTTAAGTAACTTGCCCCAGGAAGAAATCTGAAACTCCTTGAGAGAAAAGACTGCATTTTTACTCATTTATTTTTGCCCCCCTCCCCCATTGTACCTAACACAGTATCTGGTCCAGAAAAGTGACTCAGTTCAATGTATGCGGAATGAATGGCCAAGAACTAGAAAAAATGAATGACTCCTAGGTACACCATTTGCCTGAGAATGTCAGAGATGGGGGGAGTCTTAGAGGTCTAAGCCCCTCATTTAACAACTGGCAGTTGGAGGCTCAGGGCAGGAGGGACCTGCCTCAGGTGACAGGTAATGGCAGAGCCACAGGATGTAACCATGCCTCTCTGGCCAGATAGTCTTCTCCTGCACTGGGTTGTATGCACTTTGTAGAAGTTTCTAGACCCTATGGTCTAAGCCAAGCCAAACGCCCGTCCAGTGGGATGGAGCTGTCACTCTGGCCCTGGCGCAGCCTGGAAGAAAGGGATTGACACAGAAGAGGGGGAGCACTCTCTCCTTCTTCATAGGGGTGGCTTTTGGCCAGGCCTGTCTGCAGCTTCCCTAGGCTTCTGTGGATTTCTTGAGGCAGCTCCCCTGAGATAGCCATCAGATACCTGCCGCCCACTCGTGCCTGACAGAGACTGCACAGTCAGAGGTCTGGGCTTTAACCTGCCCATTTAAACTTGCAGTGTTACACGGTCTGTGACCCTGTGTTCCTTAGGACCCACTTGTCCCATTTGTGCCCCTTCTGGACACCTCCAAGGTCCCAAGTGACAACCCTGGGCTCCAGGTCCCTTTCAGAGGGATGGTGTTAGAACATTCGCATCAGCCACAAGGACAGAGACGTGCTGTTGTCCAGAGGGCTCCCTGGCTCTGCTTAGTCTGAGCACAGCTTGGCAGCCAACGAGGTCATTCTGGGCAGCTGGCGGTGCCTCCTGTCTCCACGAGATCCAGCGAAGGCAGGACGTGGTGGTGCCCAGTGTCTCTGGGGCCTGAGGCTGTGCCAGGCTACCCCTGACACGAGGCAGCCACAGGGAAAGTCATTATCTCTCTGTGGAGCAGAATGTGACTGTCTCATTGGAAGCAGGGCTTTGTCATTGTGTCTGGTCAGTTGAGAAGGAAAGAGCAAAATTAGAATGGTTCTCTCAGAGGCAAGAAATGTCCAGTGTCCCAGTGTCAAGGCTTCCAGTTACCTCACAGGAAGAATGGGAGATTTGGTGGGCGTTACCTTGAAAGGGGAGCTAAGGTGTGTTCCTGTTGCATGCCTAGCTAAGCCTGGCCTTTTTTCATTTTCACATTGGTTACCATGAGTTACACTAATCCCTCAAGGCAGATACGATTTTTCCTAGTTTTACACATAAAGAAGTGGTGACTCTCCCCTCTGGGGTACTAGCAGGAATTGTCTGGCTCTAAGTAGCTGAGACTGAATCCTACTTGGTCATCAGGTCAGTGTCTTCCCAGACCTGCAGGGGCTTGAGCCACTTTCTCAGCCTTCCAGTGGGCGGTGGAGTGCATTCTAGCAGAAAGAGGGAGTCATCAGTGGATCATATGGTAGCCCCATTTATTAGTAGGAGGTAAGTGCTTACTGAATATCTGCTCTGTGTGCTGTTCTCAGCCCTGGAGATGCAGCTATGAACAAGTCAGAGCCCTTGCCCTCTGGCAGCCTCCTTTTTGGTTTCAGAAGACACACACACGGATAGTAAATTACAGGTGCTAGATGCCGTGAAGAGAAGAAAATTTAAAAAATAATAATATTTTTTGAAAAAGGGAGACAGGATACAGGACAGCTGGGGAGCTGCTTTAGCTTAGGGAGGCAGGGAAGGCTTCCTTCAGGGATGACAAGAGCTTTGACTCCAGTTTAGGGGTCCCCACACAGACGGAGTCTGAGTGCAAAGACAGGGATAGTGGTATACGTGTGGTGACCTAGAGATAGGAGGCTGTCTGGGTGACCAAAGTCACATGAGTGACTAAGAGGGCAGAGGGAAGGGAGGCCAGAACTCTAGAAAGGGGCTGATGGTGCCTGAGCCTGTGAGAAGCTCCCCTGGAGGGAGTTAATTACAAGAGACTGAAGGTCAGATTTACACCCTGAAGGCTCACCAGGCTACCATGTGCAGGTGGACAGTGGAGTGGTAAGGGAGAAGGCCGTCACAGCCCCCAGCTGCATGAGACTGGCCAGGATCCAGGTGATGTTTTGGAGGTAGAGTCAAAAGGTCCTACTTGCCATTAGATCAGTGGTGGGCTGGTAAGCCAGCCAAGGGCTGGGGGAAGTCCCTGCTTATAAAATGTGTCCGTGATGTGGTGCAGTATCCCACCAGGGCTGATTCCAGGCTGCCTCTCTGACCTGTGAAGGACGCCTGGTCAGCCCATGAGCCGGTCGAGCCGGCACACTGCCGGTTTCCGCTGTGGAGTATGCGCAGGTGAGAACACCACAGTTTTCAGTCTGAGCAGCTGGGTGGTTAGTGATGGCATCCACTGAGCAGAAAAGACCAGTGGCAGAGATAAAGAGGATGAAACAGTGGTGGGGGAAATAGTTCTGTGCTGGCCACATTGATATTTAGATGCACATTAGATATGATTTTATAAGTTCTGGGCAGTTGCATTAAATGAGATAATGCTAACTCTTCTAATACCTATGAGTTTAGTGATTTCTTCTCCATTTACAGAGCAATAAAGTGAGGATAAAAGGGGCTAAGAAATTTCACCAAGTTTGCAGAGAAGGAGATAGCAGACAGTGCCCTCCGGAAACCCATCCCATCCTCAGTGCTGCACTACATGTCTTGCCTTGGAAATGTAAAAGTGAATCTTAAGAGTTCTGGAATAGACACAGAGATTGTACAGTGATTGCCCAGAGACCACATCCCACTCTGAGTGTGTTGTGTGGGGTGGGGTGTCGTTTTGGTCTTTTAATGAGGAGAGCCTTTTCTTGTTTGTTTCATTGGCCTGTACAGTGTTTAAAAAAGGAAAAAGAAAAAGAAATGTAATTGCTTTAGACGAGTGTGCATTCTCTGGCCACCACCCTCAAGTGCCTCCATTCCTCCCGTCTCACTGCCTGCCTGCTTCACACAGGCCCTACTTGCTTGGCCCAGAGGATACTGCAGTGTCCCTTGCTCGGAGAGACCCAGGGCTGGTGGCCTCTGTGAGCTGGTTCCTGGCTTGCCCTGGCACACCAGGGAGTGGGCCTCATGGCTCCTGCCCTGACAGAGACAGAGCCTCCACCAGGACCTGGGTGTGTTTGATTCGCTCTCTCAGTTGCTCCCTTCCTGACCAGCGCCAGCTACCAAAGGCATCACTGTCCTTCCGTGGTTAGAATTCTCATCTTTCTAATTCAGTAAATGTGAAACTCTCCCACCTCTTTCCTGTCTGTATTATTGTTATTATTTTGCTAACATAATGAGGCTCGGAGGCGTTGTTTTTCTCCATCTGCAGCCTTTTGGCCTTTCTTTCTGGTGATATAATCAACGTAATGGTGCGCTCCAGCATCCCCAGAGTCAGCTAAGTGAAATCCGCATGCAGGGAGGTCGAGAGCAGTGTGCAGCCCGCTGTGGTCTCTGCATCTGCTGGCTCCCTGGGGCCTGCAGGCCTCCATTCCCTGCGTGGAACATGCCAGGCGTGGTTACCTGAAGAGGCATAGTAGGATTGACAGAAAGGTCTTGCCCCAGAGCTGGCAACTAGCCCTGAGCGCTGCTTCAGGAGCTAATGACTCTTTCCAGAGCTGTGGGGGGAGGCCAGCCTGCCTCCAACTGGCAAGGTTTAAGTATGCCAAGTGGAAGCACAGAGAGAAGTTTCCCCAGGCTTTGTCAGGGCCCAGCCAGGCTGGACTCAGACAGGTAGAGACACACCTCAGGAGCAAACAGGCTCTCCAGACATTATGGGCATAAAAGACGTCTGAGTCTGGGGTGTGTGTGTGTGTGTGTGTGTGTGTGTGTGTGTGTTTATAAAATTGCCTAAGGACAAATAGAAAAATAAAAAAGTTAACAAAAATATATTATTACTAAGAGGATAATGTTTTCTTCCATGCTCCTGTGGGTACTGTGATGTTCTCCTTCTGATTCCACACCCCACCACCCCAAAACTGACCCAGAGCCGGTGCAGTGGGAAGAACACAAGGTGGGCAGAAAACTGGGCTCTGAGTCACAGGCCTGCTGGTTAATTTGCCACGTGCTGTGAGCACCTCTGCCTCACTGCCAGCTCCTTTGTCTGATAGACGTCACTTTTTTAGGTTTTTCAGACCACCTCACCTTATGTAAATCCCACCCCGCTTTCATCACACATACCCCTTATCCATCTTAAAAGTACTTACTGCTAACCTAATTTACCCTGTCAGAAAAAAATTTTCCCATCCATCTGTCCCTCTCCACCACATGTGATAAAGATGGTTTTTCTCTGCTGTGTGTCTAGCACATCCAAGCACTCAATAAATATTTGTTGACTGAGTGAATTAACCTTTTCTCAACTAACCTACTGGTGCTTTTTAGTAAACTTCTGTGATGGAGGATAAATGAAAAATGACCTTAATGCTTGCAAGGAGGATTTAGAAGGTGGAAGGGGAAGTCATTTTTAAGAAAGATCCACTTTGCTAAAAGACACCAATTGTTGTCTTTTGCCTGTGTTTACAGGACGGAAGCTACAAGTAATTGGCTCCTGCTGATGACCAGGCACTATTCTAGGAGAGGATAGATAGGTGATAGGTAGATAGGTAGATAGACATAGATAAAGAATTTAATCTCCATAATAACCCAGTGAGGTAAGTCTCTTCTCCATTTTATAGATTGAAAACAACAAGGAAATCAAGGCCCAGAAACTCAGGTGTGCCTAAATCACGACTGGCACATGGCCAGCATTCATTGGCGCCTGTGGAATGAAAGAAAGCTCACCCCTTTACACTCCTGGAGCTTCTCAGATTTTCTACCAAGCAGACCTCCTAAGGGAGAGTGTTAAATGTGTGCCCACTGTGGTCAAAGCACAAACTCCTCCTGTTTGTTTTATTATAAGAGAGCTTTTTTTTTTTTTTAATTATCTAGCCACTTAAATAATTTTTTAACTTCCACTTCCACTTTATGGGTAATACACTCCTGGCATGGGCTTTCTACACCTAGGAGTCATCCATCCCAGTGTGCAAAGGCCACGGTGGAACCTGGTGTGGGGCCTGGGCTCTCCCATGCCCCTCGGTGGATGCTCATGCCACCTGTCCCTGTGCAAACATGGCTTGTCCAGAGGAAACGGGATGTTCGCTCCCGAGCCTGAGCCATCTGTTGTTTCAGACTGGGATGGTGGCTGCGCCTGGGCAAACGGGGCCTTCAGCAAACAGTGCCTCGCCCGGCCCCTGATAAGGTGTTGCCTCCCCAGCAGATTTTATAGCTCTGCCCTTCCTCCCTAGTCAGAGAGTGGGAAGGGAGCATAAAATATCCCTGGAGCTGTTGGAATAACCTTTCTGGTTGTGTTTGCATGTTCCAGAGATCCAGTGGGGTTCACGATGGGCCACTGAGCCTCAGCCTTTACGACTTTGATGTTGGGGAGCTAAGGGCCTTGGAACCTCTTTGGGGGTTCATATTTCAGTGACTGAGTTTCCACAAATCCCCTCTAACATGGGAAGAAAAGCATTCTGCTGACTTAGATAAGGTTCCTTCATTCTTTGTGTCTTTGCCTCTTTCTGGAAACCCAGTTCATGCATGTCCAGCCTTGTATGGTGGTTTATTACTGGAAGGGCTCTCAGAGACCACACAGCCCTCACATTTCATAGGTGGGAAACTGAGACCCAGGGAATGAAAAGAAGGCCCCACCCATTGTCATCTGCCAGCCTCCAACCTCACAACCCAGGGCTGTGTAGCTAGTGCCCTGCTGCCTGTCTCTGTTGGGAAATAGCTGAGGCTCTGTTCATTTTTCCTGTCTGGTCAACCCTCAGCCGTGGATACAAAATAAAGCCAAGACCCAAAGATGCAGCCAGAGGTGGGAGGGTGATGAGGCACAGGGCTACAGAGAGCTGTGCCAGGACTTGAGCGGTTTGGCTTATTCTCTCTCTCTGAAGGGCTTGGTCGGTCCCTGTTCATACCCAAACCAACTCTCAAGCATGCCCCCAACCCTCTGAAACCCCGGGTGACTGGCTTCGAGAATCCTTAGACGCAGAACAGACTCAGTCATACCAAGTGGGGAATGACTGCCTTCATTCAGATCTCTGTTCAATTGCCACCTCTTTCAAGAACGCTTCCGTGACATCCTTTCTTTTAGAGTAGCATTCCTCATCACTTGCTGTACCCTTACTCTATTTATTTTGTCCGCTTTTATCACCACCTTCCAAATGTATGTATTTGTTCATTTATTCTTCTCTGTTTCTAGGATATACATTCCCTGAGAGCCAGGTCTGAGTCTGTTTTGTTCATAGAACCCAGATGCGCGCCTGACATGTTCTGTGTGCTTAATAAATATTTGTCCAGCGAATTCAAGGAGAAATGGAGGATCATAGGGACAAGGAAGAGCTGGGTGTCGGGAGGAACTGAGCAGTTCTGGGAACTATTCAAGAGATCTAGGATGTATAAGCAGGAAGTATGGGGACTAGGGGACTTTGCGGGATGTGGAGTGCCTGGAGGTAGCAGTGGGAACTGGAAAGGAGAGATGGTTCCAGAGATGGTTCCTTTCCAGTGAAAGGAGCAGGGAATGGGGACTTAGTAGGATTTGAGGGGACAGCTAGAAGCAACTGGATCAAGGAAGAAGGTGAACACCCCTCTGCTTTCTGTGGCTTCCACTTACATCTGAATGCAGACTATGTTCAGAGCTGTTTCAGGGGGCTCATTGTGAATCTTTTGAAAGTCAGCAGGCTTGATACTAGGCACAGGCACCTGAAATCAAGGGTTTTTTATTTCCTGGTAACCTGATCTGTATTTCCCAAGAGCCTTCTATGCTTTTGAGGCTCAGTATTCTTCCCACATAGCGGGGCAGGGCCCTTGACAAGGTAGATCCTGGTCCTCAGAGACAGGTGTATCTCAGGAACAGTGCCATCTCCAGGGTGGCCTGCTTCCACCTCTCTGTTGGTGGCAGATCAGAGTGAGAAAGAGAATGTGGGACCTGGAGAGGCCCCCAGATCATCTGGTCCATTACCCTATATTGCAGGATGTTTAGTAGAACTAATACCCAGAGGGTGAAGGACCTACCTAAGGACACACAGCAGGACAGTGGCAGAATTCAGACTAGAACCTGCTGTATTTTTTTTAAAGTTCTTGACTGATATTGTTGATGTTCTCTTCCTCAAATAGCCTCCATATATGTGTGTGTGTATGCATGTAGATATATAGATACACACACACACACGCACACACACATTGCCCAAACCTTGGCAAAGGCCTCCTAATGCTTGATCTAACAAGATCAACCCTCTAACCTTACAACTCTGAGATAGTTGCTGGAGAAGGTCATGTATCTTGGAAATGTGTCCGTTGAGACAAATGGCGTTTTGGCTAAAATGGTTCCGAGTCAGACATATTTCAGGTTTGCATTCCTTGGCATCTTGATTTTGTGAGTTTTCCACATGTTCTATATCTCCCCCCAAAAGGGTTGTAAGCCCAAGTTAAGTCTAGAAAATGCTGCCTACTCTATTTCCATCTTGGAAAGACGAAGTATCCTTTAGTATATAAAAGGCTCTGACAAGTTCTGTAATGAAAAAGATCCCAGCCACTCTTTTTATATAATTCAGAGTTTCCCACATTTGTTTGACCTCAGAACTTTTCTTATATGAAAAACAGAGTTGGTCTTCCTTGGACCACAGACCAGCTTGATCCAGAACTCACCCAGGGAGCACCCAACTTTCACTCTTTCTTTTCTTTTTTGGGGGGTGCAACCCTGACTGGTTCTTTGGCAGTGCAATATGTTGAAAAAAGAGGGTATACAGGCCTCTCAAAAGTGGAAGGATGAAGAGTACCCTCCAACCAGCTTTTTGCTTCTTCCCACCAGAAGACAGAAGACAGACAGTTTCAGGAACATCCCTCCTCCCTCATTATATCCATGTGATTCTGTTTTTATTGTCCTAAAAACAAACCAACAACAACAAATACCCCACAGGCTTTTCCCATTTTGTGTTTCACAACCAGCCAGAAGGAATGCACCATGAGGATATTGTATCAATAGTGTTTGCAAAAGCTTGGGAGGCAGAGCATGATGGGCCTTCAATCCATCCTGCCATCAGAGAACATTGTTTCATCTGGTTGTGTCTGGAAGCCTGTAGGACGAGGTGCTCACAATACTGCCTTCGGTTATTTTGAGGATCACACAAGGCCTGTGTTTGGCATGTGGAGTGGCACCCAGTACAAAGCCAGTACTAAGCCAGTACTCACCGTGCCCTTACCTATTAATCCCATCAACAGGAGAATGAGAGCTCGGTGAAGTTACCTATGTAGCAGCTTTGTTTCTTCACTGCTGTAGCCCTCGTGTCTAGAACAGGCTCTGGCGCACAGTGGCTGCCCAGGGCAGACAGGTGGAATGAATGAGGGACTGAGAAAATGAATGGATGGTCTTCTCCGGAGGGAGAGCCAAGCACATTTCTGAGTCAGACTCTGGCAGAGCAGACACCAGGTTCAAAGTGAGCTGCAGCAAGGTTTATGCTTTTTTGGCCCCAGCCTCTGTGCTTGAATGAGGCACCAGTGCCCCAGAGGATGCAAGTCACCGTGTAGAACTCAGAGGCAGAGCGCGAGGTGATTTCCTGGAAGGTGACAGCGTCATCTGAATGTTTTGGGTGTGGAGGTTCCAGACCTTGCAGATTTCTATTCCAGGTCACAATGTGCAGGTCTGTTTACCCCAGCCAGAAAGTTGCCAGCTTCAGAGCTGTTTACCTGTGGTGATTCACGGGGAAGATGCCGCCTGGGGAGCCGCTTTTGGAAGAAGAAATGTCCCCCTGTGGGCAGAGGGGACCCAGAGCGCTTGGACCCCTAGAGGCCCCACGTTCCCTCTTCTGCGGGTCGGCATTGTAGAGCAGCATGCGCACCCTGACCCTCTTGTGTTGATTTTGCTCCCTCTTGAGGAGACATAACTGAGGCACTGGACCAAAATAAGCAGCCCAGAGGCTGCGCCAACCCTGCTCTGCTGGGACACGGCATTCATCTGCCCCGGCCCCCCTTTGCCTTCAGTAACCTAAGCTCTGCCTGGAGCACCGAAGTGGAAGGTCACTCCATTCCACTCCACACAGTGTGTTTATCCACACCCACACTCACATTGTTTTATTCCTCAAGGAACCAGAGTTTACCCAGAATTAGATATTTTTAAAGGACAGGGAATGACAAAGATCTGAGCACAACTTGTGTGACCAACCAGGCTTCTGGCCTTGGCCCTTTGGCCCAGAATGCCCTAAGACTGGTGATGCTGATGGTTGGGGAGGCCTGAGCAGACTGATCCAGAGAGCAGGTTGACTGAGCCACTGCGGGCCTGGCCTGGGACCCCGTGCTGTCTTTCCAGCTGTGCAGTGGTGAGATGGGGCAGCTGTGAACCCGCCAGGCCTGCAGTTCCTCAGATGCTCCCCTGAGGTTCCTTGAGCTAGTTTGGGGAGCTCTCACCGAAGGCAAGAGCCTGCATGAGCTGACTCAGTCCTTCAGGTCTGTAGCCTCCATTTCCCCAGTCCCTGTGTTGTTTTCTCACAGCAAGAAAACCTCCAGTGGGTGTGGGAGTTCTTGAGGGCAGGGTCCTCAGAAAGGGACCAGCCCTCCCCTCCATCGCCACCCCAGTTCTTCTAGTTACCACTCTGTGGGGATGGGAGCCCTTTCCAAACCAAAAATTCTCTAAGAGAGCACATTCTAGCCCTAAGAATCAAGGAAGCCAGTCTAGCTCTCCATCTGTCTGAGTCAAAGGACCTGCTTCATAGTGGGTGGCAAGCACAGGCCCATTGGCAGCTGCCCTGCCCCTGGCCAGTTCATGTTCAGTCACCAGCTTCCTCTGAAAATGTTTTTCGTATCTGTCTTACCCACAACTCCACAAGGAGTTTAATACAGTGCTGGGTACTTGAGTTCCACAGGTGACACCATTCTCTGATCAGAGGTGCTTGGCCACAACTCAGAACCCTCAGGTGGTGCCATTGAAATGGGGAAGGGGCATCAAAGTCGTGCCCTCTCGAGGGCTGATGACTGAAACAAGCTACTTCTTCTAGCACTGGGCTAGCTCAAAGAAATTCCAGGACGCCCTCTGATTGCAGGTGGCGTCAGGATGTTAATATGAAGCTCAATCCATGTAGATGGACTATATCCAGAAACCTGATATAGATTTAGAATTGCAGAGATGACAGGAGCTCTGAGAGAGTGTGTAGCCAAGCCTGTTTGCCGATGGCAAAGCTGGTGGCCTCAGAGACCACAAGGATGTAGGAAGGGCAACCCCATATGCCTGGTCTGCATGAATGCAGCTCTGCCCAACCACAAACTCCCCTTGGCTCCTACCCAGGGTGCACCCTTAGAACACATACCAACCTAAAACTTCTCATGGGACAATGCTTGCTGAGAGCACCTTCCTTTTTCCCAGGGACCTTGACAGGATGTGAAGTTTACCCTCCCCTCCTCAGGGCCTGTCTGAGTATCCTGCTGTGCAGACAGCAGCTTCTTCATCCTGCATCACCCAACTCTTTTTTGGTTGGGGCAAAGGAAGAGTAACCCAGCTTTATGGCTAGCCACTTTCCTGTTGGAACTGAGATGAATGTGTAGTGGTTCTGGGAGGAGATAAGATATTTATCTTCATCATATGACCTGTGTAGACCTCATGACCATGTATAATATAAGAAGGGAGAGGAGTGTCCCTTTATGTACATGGGTGGATGTTTGTCCTTAGAAATCATCACAAAATGGGTATCAGGACTCCCTTGTTTTCACCTGAGCTGGTGACCCTTGGAGTCATAGCCCATTTTGACACCAAAAACTAAGCATCAGTCTTAAGATGAAGTCTTTGTCTGCTCCCTTGAGTTCAAGCAGTCATTCTTAATTCCACTTCTTTGGTAAAGAGGAAACAGTGTGCTCCCATCATTGCCTCCCAGATCTTTCCTGAAGCTGCTGAACTGATTGACCTTTGCTGGCAAATCCACATTGATATACTCTGGGGAGAAGAAATGAGTGGCAGAGCAATTCTGGCTGTAATTTAAATAGGAAAATCAAACCTTAGGCATGACCTATAAAAATAGAAAGTGTTGGAGAAAAAAAAAGAGCTTATGCGAAATAGTATCTTTTCCATACCCCTCACAAAAACGCACACCTATGACACACGCACACATGCACACACACACACCCCATTGCATTTGAACATGTAGAATTAACCATCATAGGTAGATTGAGAGAGAGGAAGACGAACAAAAGGTGCCCTCCTTAGGGGCCTTTGAGATTCCCAAATATGACTTCCAAATAGGTCTGAAGCACACTAGTCCAGGTCAGCGCAGCCACTTTAATTGGCCAAGGTAAGTAAGAGGAAGTAGTCCTTGATCACCCTACAAGCAAGCCTCCTGACTCTGAGTCCTGTGCTCTGTTTCACTGGACCTGCTACTACTCTCCCTGAGTGGCCACTCCACACCATTCCATGACCCACTACAGGTGACTGGCATTACAGTCACCCCAGCAGCTTTGATCCCAAAGTTAATGATCTTCTGTAATCATCACCTACCTTTTAGTTTTGAATGGCTTTTGCTTGTTTCACCAAGTCAGACAGCAATAGAGAAGGAAGTTTTACCACCATTAGGTCATTGTAGACTTTGCACACATTCCAGAAAGGCAGTTGGAAGTGCTTTCACCAGAGGCACTGTTACTCGTGTGTGCCTTTGTGCATTTGATTGTCTGGGGTCTGGTCTTACCACCAACTGCAGGGTGATCTTGCATAAGTGTACTTAGCTGTGTCCTCAGTTGCCTCCTTTCTAAGATGGGAGCAATGCTAGAACCTAATTTATAAAGTTATTGTGAGGATTAATGGAATGCTTCACTTAAAGTGCTCATCCCATTGCCTGGCACATAACAAACAATATTATTATCCTCCTCATCATCAATCTCATCATTTCCTTCTCTTTTGTCTTTAGATTGGTCTCTTACATAGATGTTATCCACCAGTGCAAGTTAATATGGTGTATAAAGAATCACAGAACTAACAGGCAATTAGGCTAGCAGGGTTTGCACCATCATTCAGCAGATATTGATTAAGCACCTAGATGTGCCAGGTGCAGCATTGCACATTGGGATGATTAAGATAGAGGTGGTCCTACCTTCATGACTCCCACTCTTTTGAAGGGGAGACAGGCACCTGCTGAGTGCTTCCCGCTGTGCAGAGTGTCACCACATGGGTACCCCATGTTGGACAAAGGAGAAACCATGCATTCTGGTGGCCACCCCACTGCTCCAACCAGAAGAACATCATGATCTCCCTGGAAATCAGTTAAATTTAACTCTAGAGGGGAAAACACAGCCGTTCCATTTCCAAACTGGAATTCTCCCCCCACCCCATGTTTTTGGGAAGCACAGATGCCTTGGCGTTTTCCCTCTAACAATAACAGAGATTGTTCACAATTATGAATGGTTGTGGTTGACTTCAGCTCCAACAAAACCATGAATCATTTCATAACTTCTGAAATTGCAAAGAAATAACAAACACTCTGGCTCCACTTGCACAGAATAGACACATTTCGGGGCACAAAGTCATCACATGAAAACACGAATCTTTTGTCTGTTTAGCAGCTGTGCATTATAAGACAAGCTGGCAGTGAATAAAAAAGGCCAAGTTCAGTATCTAGGTACCTGGGGTACCACTCATACAATCGCATCTATGTAATCCATACACTATAACCTCCTTTCTCCATCTTTCTCAAATCTTGGAGCCAGAAGCATTATTTCATACACTTTACCATGTCCCAAGGAAGTAAGGGTGAAAGGAGATGTGTGGGCTGAGGCTCAAGTGGCAAAAGAGCTCCCTCCGGGATCTCTTTCAGAGATGCACATGCACCCTTTGGTGGACCCACTTATTCCAGCAAAGCTGTTGAGACCTGGCCATAAACTGAAGTTTTCAAAAGGTGGGATTAAGAGGGTCAGGCTTTCTTGATCTGTGACAGCCTCTGAAGTGCCAGTAGGACCTGGGATTTGAGCAAGTATAGGACGACAGTTGCAACTTCTTCTCTTTCCTCATAATCTCTAAAGGTGCATCCTTTCTTTGAAAAAAAAAAGTACATCCTGGCCACAAACACCTGCCTGTCCTTGTCCTTACAGGCATTCAGAGGCACCACTGGATTCTAACACCTTGGTGCTGAGACCAGGTGGGAGAGTGGGGGACAAACGCGTGAAGACAGTGCCAGTCTCCACACCTTGCCTTCTGTCCTGTTGGTATCTTTTTATGATGTTACTGATGTCAAAATAGCTGTAAAAAATTGGTTGAAAAGGTACTTCTTTTGGATAACAGGCTCATGGGAGCAATTGTTTTACCCCAATTTCCACTTCTGGTCTGTTTTCACCCTGGAGGGGACAAGACAGACAGCTATAGACTCAAAACCATTAGATAGCACACACTCCACTTGCACACAATTAGTATTTGTATATTGTTGATAGATGAGACTATGCAGATGTTAAAATGGAAGAAATGGAGCCCATATTCCCTCTACTCAGAGGAAACTACAATAGCATTTTGATGTATACATTTCCAGATTTTCAGCGCACATGTTTTTAAACAAATATTGTTATCAAACAATGCATAATTGTGTTATCTACACTCCAAACATTTTCCTGCATTGCACATCACTTCATAGGCTCTGCTGATCGCTTCAAAGCCCTTTCCTTTGGCTTTTTCTGCCATCAGAGATGGAGATGATAGTAAAAACACTTTATAGTCGACTTCTGGATGGTGACTCGATAGGATGCACTTTTGGATCACTCCCCACAGACACAAAAAAAATACAAAAAAAAAAAAAACTCACCTGTTTTCCTGAGACAAACACCAAGAAACAGTCAGCAGTTCAGCTGGAGATGAATAGGCTGACGACTAACAGTAGGCGAGGACATCTGGCGCGGTTCTCAGCTAAACCACAGATTTGGATTTGGGACGGAATTTGGGAGTCTCCAGATGCATGGTGGGGCAGAGGCTAGTAATTTTGGAACCACCTACAGAGGCAGCGAGAGGTGGGACCAGTGGGGCTGAGATGTGGAGCCACAGAGGGCTTACTGGGAGGGAGTGAACAAGAGCCAAAACACCGGGAGCTGAGCTGGAGCCCATGCAGTGAAACTGCGCTGGGCGCAGCCGTAACTGGAAATCAGCAAAATCAAACCCCTCCCATAACTATTTCAGAGCCTGGGGTCCACTGAGAGGAAATCCCGCACACTGCATATCTGCCCACTGGAAACCCCGCCCATCAGATACCCCACTCCCTGAAATGCAGCAAAAAGGCAGTCCCAAGCCTCAACGCTACCTGCCAACCACACTTGTGGGTAGAGGCAAAACTGCAACCTGATTGCCTATCCTGGGCAAGTCAAACATACACAACACCACGGAAACCGAACCCTCAGAAATATAAACAGAATGCTGAATAGAGCAAAGGCACAGAGAAATGTACGTGAAATGATGGGTCCAGTCAAAAACCCTGGGGGAAATGTGAATAGAGCAGACTTATGTAAATTACCTGAAGAGGAATTTAGGCTAATCAGCATACTCATGGGAATCCAGAGATCAGTAGTGGCAGTAAACGAGAATGTCAGAAAGCAAAGAGAAGAATTAAAACAAGACATCAAGCAGGTAAGAGACACAATGGCTGAATTAAAGAACTCAATAGACGGACTCAGCAATAGGATGGATGAAGCTTCCAATAGAATCAGTGATCTAGAAGATAGGACAGAGGAACTTAATCAAGAAAGTCAGCAAAGATAAAAAAAATATTCAAAGAATCTAAGACAGCATTCAAGACCTCTGGGATAGCGTCAAAAGGAACAACATTCACATCAGAGGGGTCCCTGAGGAAGAGAGAGAAAAAGGGCCAGAAATCATATTTGAAGAAATAATAGATGAGAACTTCCCCAACATGAAGAATAAAGCAAGCCTCCAGATCTAGGAAGTTCAAAGAGTTCCTAACTAAAGAAACCCAAACAGAAATACACCTAGACATATCATCATGAAAATGCCAAAAATGCAAGATAAAGAAAGACTATTGAAAGCAACCAGCAAAAAACATGTCACATACAGGGAACCCCCATAAGGTTGTCAGCAGAATTTTCAAATGAAACGATAGATCAGAAGGGAATGGCATAATATATTCAAAGTGTTGAAAGAAAAGGAGTTTCAACCTAAGATACTATAACCAGCAAGATTATCATTCAGAACTGAAGGAATAATAAAAACCTTTTCTGACAAGCAAAAGTTAAAGAGTGTATCACCACAAAACCAGCTTTGCAAAAAAATATTAAAGGATGCTCTATAAAGCATAAAGAAATCACACAGAAAAAGCAGTATGACAGCAAATATTCAAAGTAGGGAGGAAGACAAGAAAACAAAAATGTGGCTAGTTAGAATGGGTGGAAGACTAATATGCTTTCAAATGAAATTAGGTAGTAAACATAGAACTGTGAATGCTAACTTCAGGGTAACCTCAAAATACATCCTCAGGGAGAAAGCGAAGAAAATAAAAGGTGAAATCAATCAAAGCATAACTGTACCCATCTGATCTAAAAAGAGAAAGAAAACAAAGTTATCATCTGGAGCAACATACAAAAGAAATTATAAAATGACACTAAGCAGCTATATATCAATAATCGCCCTGAAAGTTAATGGACTGAACTCACCAGTCAAACAATGCAGAGTGGAAACAAGTCAAAAGAAAGATAGTGACCAGATGACCTCACTCATAGGTGGACTGTGAATAGACAGAACAAAGGACAGATGAAACATAACCAACTCTGAAACATTTGCAACAGAACTGAGGTGACCAAAAGGGAATGGGGTGGGTGGGGGCAAATGGTGGCGGAGCCCACTGGACGATGGGGAAGAACACTTGGTGATGTGGTGGAGGGCAGGGTGTGTTGAAATATATCTAAGAAATGGGAAACCTATGCAGAGGAAACTATTTTAATGTGCAGAATAATTACTGCAATTTTTAAAAAAAGATGTAAAAAAGCACTTTACGCTGTCTCGCAGACTCATTTCCCCGGGCGCTTTTGAGAGTTCCGCACCAGCCCATCACAAACACTCCTCCGGAGACCCTTCCTGCTTTGAGTTGTAACCATGAGTATGCCCAGTTCATCAGTCATGGCAGAGGTGAAGACTAGCTCTGTAAAATGCTCCACCAGCTCTGACACCATGGAAACCAGCGGGAAGTTGTCTTGGTTCTGCTCAGAAGCCCTGAGGAGGTTGTCTCCCCAAAGAACAGGCTGTGTGTTAGTAGAACTCCCTTTGGTACTTAGATGCTTTAACAAAAAGCAGCCAGGTCAGGTTCCCCTCTCCATCCTAGGCTTTGTGCTGCTGGGAAACCCCTGCAGGGACAGAGAGGATCTTAGGGACATCCTGGACAAGCCCTGCCCCCAGCTGCTGAGCCCCCACCTGGCAAGGCAGCACCAGACAGATAAGAATATCTGTCCCCTTTCAGAGCCTCCTTTAGAGGTGCTGAGGCATCACATTCTTCAGGTCTTAATGAAGAATTGTTTCAGTGATGATTTCTAGAGATAATTGCTGGATGCTTATTATTCTGGAAGAAAAGTTAAGAATTTCCATATTTAGAGCAGGCTGGCTAACGTGGGAATGACTGCTTATGATCCAGGTGCTGGACTTGTATAAATGTCATTGTTAATTACCATCGGAGCCATCAGCATGGATCTCTTTCCCCAGGTGCATGAATAGGCCTGCTGCTTATCCATTAAGGGTAGAAACAGATTGCATACGGCCTCTTAGGGCAAGTGACTCAGCACTTTTGGGGTCTTGGGCTAGGGGTCTCACCAAAGGTCCTTGAGCCACTCAAAACAGGAGTTCTGTCTCCACAAAGGTGCTCATCAGTCAAGCTTTTTAATGAGAAAAACAACTTGTTACTGACCCCTGGGGCTGCAGAAGATGAACTGGGGGTAGTCTGGAGAGTGAAAAAGGAGGAGATTTCACTTAGCAAACCCTCAGATTGGGGGGGACACAAACAGCCCCCTTGTCAATTTGCCCACGAGGCAGGATCTTTCTCAAGTGCATCTGAAAGCCACCTCAGCAGCCTCTGCAGAGTGCGCCCTCATTGGTGTCAACAGTGTGCAGGGCTCAGGAGAGAAAGGAGACAGGCTCAGACGCACCTTTCCCAGGACCCGCTTGTCTGTCTGGTCGTGGATGGAGTTTCACTGCCCTTCCTTTGTATCCAAATGCAGTTTAGCAAATTGGGTCTCCAGTACCTCAGCTCCAGGGGTCTGGGGTTGAGGATGGGGAGTGGAAGCAGATAGAAAACCAGTAACTTCATTCCTCAGGCTGGTATCAGTTTTCCTCCACTTACCCCAAATGATTTGCTTCTTATCCCATCAATCCATGATGACCCTCCCTGTTGAATGTGGTGGTGGGTCCCCGACATGTATACATATATTGAGCATGTTGATTTGATGGTATAACTTCTCTTGTCCTCAATGTTTATCTGAATCTCCTATCAAAATCTGATTTGTCCCATCTCTGTAGACTTTGCCAATTCCCCATGGAATGCCTACACAGGACTCCAAGGGTCGCCCAGTGACTTGATCCTGGTCTCATTGGCTAATCTTAGATGGCGATGTCTTCTTCCTCTCCAGTCTCAGGGCTACTCATGACCGAGTGCTGAAGGGGCTGAAAGTGAGTGGATTGTGAACTGTGAAG
This sequence comes from Solenodon paradoxus, assembly GCA_004363575.1. Classification (NCBI taxonomy): domain Eukaryota; kingdom Metazoa; phylum Chordata; class Mammalia; order Eulipotyphla; family Solenodontidae; genus Solenodon; species Solenodon paradoxus. Next base: position 87,668 of record RJWH01002461.1, on the reverse strand, counting down.
CTGGCCATCGTGTTCTCCCATACTGGGGTCAGCGCTCAGAGTTCAGCTGTGGGAGGGATGCTTGGAAAACTAGAATCATAGGACAGTTCTCTGTGGGATCTGATTTGATTTGTCTCAATTCGCCGTGCAGAGGGAAAGGCAGGTGACAGTCAAGACTAGGTGTCTCCAGGAGAAGAGTGCTCCCTCTCAGGTGACTTTGGCACCAGCAGCTCTCTGAGTCTCTGTACTCCTCATCCTCTTCGTGCTTAGTGTCTCAGGCTCTGCTCACTGGTGTGGTGGAGCAGGGACAAACCTCAAAAGCCAAGCATCCCTGCGGCTGCTGCCACCCAAGTTGGTCCCTGCAGGCTCCTCTGTGCTCTGACACTACTGCAGAAGCTGCCCCACACGTTCAGAGCGCTTTGGGTGACTGACAGTGCCTGAGCCTGTGTTGGGAGTCCCACCATCAGGCAATGCCAGCGTGGTTGAGCGGCAGAGCTATGAGGAGAAGCCTCCCTTCTCAAACCCTCTCCTCAGCCTGGCAGGCAACACGGGAGGTGCAGAGGGCACTCCATGCAGCATGCCACTCAGGCACTGGACGGAAGAAGCCAGCTCGTTTCCTCATCTCTTCCTGTCCTGGTCAAGGAGAGGAAAGCGTTTCGGGGGAGCGCAGGCTGTCTTTAACCTCTGCTAAGGCTTACCAGTCTTCCTTTCTAACAAAGAGCACCTCTTGTTATGGTTTCTTACATAGTTTTCTTTCCATTGTATGTGCTTGTATGATTAGCTCTTAAAGATACATGATATAAATATATGCTAATGGTTTTCCATTTAAGGCAGTGATGTGAAATTTCCTTTTAAAATAACAAGATACAAGTTTGCCCTGGTGGCCTAGTGGTTTCCTTCACTGAACATAGTCCACATACATCCCAAGGCCGCAGGTTCAAGACCCAGAGCCCCAGGAAAAAAAACACGGTGAATGGCTATAAATAAAATATTTCTTCCCCCTCTCTCTTCCTGTCGGCTTGCCTATCTACCTTCATTCCTGCCTGTCCCTTGCCCTTAAAAAATAAATAAGAGCAGAAGGTATTTATTTCTAATATGTAGAAATAATTAAATTACACTTGTCAAGTATAGTGGTACATGGGTGTGGCCCAAAACCATGAGGGCCATCTTTGAGTGGCTCAAGTTCGAGAAGTGCTAAGTCAGCCTTGCTCCTTTTCTTACCATGAAGTTCAGTATCCCTTTCTTGCCAAGGCAGCTGAGAAAGCGTTTTGTTTGAGAGTGCATGTCATAACACTCACAGGAGCTCCCGATTACAGGGCCCTAAACATGAGCAGAGTGGTGCTCTCCGCTGGCAGAGACCCCAGCCTGAGCCTCCATAGGGAGAGTCCTGGACTTGGGTGGTCCCTGTCCTGTACCTGGAAACAGCCTGCATTCCAGGGTGGTTACCCCAGAGTTCGGGGATCCCGTGGTGTTCACTCAACCTGTGCTCCTGCTGGCCTCGGACAGCCTCTGGGACACAGCGAAAACTAATGGCAGATTTGTATTGAACTCTCCCTGCATGCTGCCCCTTCACATGGGTTACCTTATTTTCTCCTCATAATACTAGAAGACAACAGTAGTAGTGGTAGTAGTAAGAAGACAGGAAAGGATGCAAAAGATGAAAAATACAAGTTACTGATTACTGAGTACTCTCCAAAAAAAAAAAAATAGATGCCATGCACTCCTATTAAAAATCCCAGATAGCTTATTTGTGGAAAATAATAAGCTGGTTCTGAAATTCAAATGGAATTCCAAGGGACCTAGAATATCCAAAACAATCCTGAGAAAAAGGTAAAATAAAGTAAGACTTCTACTTCCCATTTTCAAAAGTTAACACAAAATAATAGGAACCAAGAGGATGTTGTACCAGCACAAGGAGAGACACATAGATCAGTGGAGTAGGATTGAGAGTCCCGAAAAAACTCATACACCATGCTGATCTGCTGGTTTTGACAAGGGTGTCAAAACCATTCAATGGGGAAAGAATAGTCTCCTCGACACATGGTGCTGGGAATAGCTGGACAACTGCACGCAAAAGAAAAAAGCTGTGCCCTTCCCTCCCGCCAGACACAAAAATTATCTCAAAGTGGATCAAAGGCCTAAGTGCAAGCAAACACTGAAGCATGAGGATAAGTCTACATGAGCTTCGTAAAGGGTTCTTGAAAATAGATAAATTGGGACTTCAGAAAAATTTTAAACTTTTGTGTTTTAGAGGACATCATCAAGAAAAGTACGAAGGTAAACCAAAGAATGGGAGAAAATATTTGCAACTTGTTTATCTGATAAGGGATTTGTATCCTGTATATATAAAGAATTCTTAAAACTCAATAATAATAAAAAAGGCAAATACCCCGTTAATAAATGAACAAAAACTCTGAAAGATAATGTACACATAGCCAATAAGCACATTAAAAAGATGTTCAGTGTTATTACCCATCAGGAAAATGCAAATCAAAACCATGAGATATCCTGTAATATCCACTAGGATGGCCAGAATCTAAAAGTCAGATAAAACTAGTGTTGATCAAGGACATGGAGAAATCAGAACCCTCGCACACTGGTGGGGAGAGTATACTGGGCAGCTGCTTGGGGAAACAGTATTGCACTTCCTCCAACGATTAGACTTCGCGTCACCTTAGGGCTTTATGATCTGACTGCTGACTTCGTGGTTGGGAAACAACCCACATAGAAAAATGGATAAACAAAGTGGAATATTATTTGCCATAAAAAGGAATAAAAATACTGACACATGCCACAACATGGATGAACCTTGAAATGATTATAGTACGTGAAGGGGTTGGGGGAACAGACACAAAAGACCACATACTATATGATTCCATTCATCTTAAGTCCAGAAGAGAGAAATCAGTAGACATAGAAAGTGATCACTGGTTGCAGATATGGGAAGGACTTCGTGGGATGGCAGATAAAAGTACAGGGTTGCTTGTTGAGGGGTCAGAATGTTCCAGAATGACTGTGGCATCATTCACATCTGTGAATAGAGCAAAAGTAGTTGAATTGTATACTTCAGGTGGATTCTATGATATATGAATGCTACCTCAATAAAGCTGTTAAAAATATTTATTAATATGCACCCTTGTGACTCAGGAGACTGAGGCATCTAAGGTACAGACCGTGTAAAAGCCCAGGAAAATCCAGGATCGAGGATTTAAAAAAATTAAGTTGTATTGAGTACTTAGAAAGTACCAGACAAGTTATAAACATTTTACCTATGTTAATTATTCATTTTTCCACAATCATCCAGAAGTAGGCCCCATCATAGGAATATCATCCATTTTGCAGTTAAGGAAACTGAGGCTGAGATGCCCAAGGTACAGTTGTTATCGCTTGAGGAAAATGAGACACAGCGTTTAAGTGCTGTGTCTGTGGTTGCTCAGTGAGTGTAGGGTGGAGACAGAACTGGTACTTGACCACTCGCCATACTGTCCTAGAGGTGAGGGAGAGGGTCCCTGTCCTGCGGGAGTTACCATCTGCTTGAAAACATGCATATAGAAGGAAAAGACACCTGAGAAAGCCAGACGCCTGTCTGGCTGACCCTCTCCACTCATTCACTCTGAGGCCTGAGCTAGGGCACAGCCTTGGGCCTGTTTCCTCGTGTCTTCAACCACACCTTAGGCTAGATTTAAGAGGGCCCCGTCCTGAGGTTTTTGAAGGGCATAATGTAGGACTGTGGACAACCTTTAGCATGCATTTTAATAAACCATGTTCCAGCAGGGATCCTATCTGGAATCAGACCTCTCCGGCCAAGGGACCACAGAGTGTCCTTGCTGTTGGCTGGAATTACATCCAACCAAGGCGGTCACCCTGGTTACCTCAGGCTGATGAGAATCTCCGAGTGGCTCTGAGTAGCTTCCTTTCCCCCAAGCCGCTGTTGGTTCAGGGAGATGTGGCCTCTGGCAGGCTTTTGCTGTTGATCTGATCATCGGGATCCTTTGTTCCTCTGGAGAAATGGACGTGTGCTGCTTCAGCTGTCTGCAGCTTCAAAATTCAGTTTGTGTGGTTTTCTCTTGGAATCACAGCCTTGATGTTCCATTTGATTCCGCTTGGTCAGAGTGGGGCGCACATCTTTTGTAGAAGAGCTCAAGGGGGCCAGGCCTCAGGGTGGCCAGAAAATCTTGTTCACAGACTCCTTCATTAACTGGGAACACAGCAGGCAATCCCCGAGGTATTCGAGAAGTATGAAAGATGATGTGGATGTGTTCCTGACCCAGAAGGAGCCAGTGGGTGTCCCTAAGAAGGTGCCTTCTTGTAGATACCTGCACTGATCACCCAGAGGAAGAAGCAGAGAATGCTGGGGCCTGAGGGAGGTTGGGGGCACCGGAACAGAAGGAGCAATGATTGGGTACTGGAGGTCCAGGGGAGGATTTCTGGAGGTGCTAACCTTTGGGCTCACCTGTGGGGACTCAGTAAGATTAGGAAGTGATATGGGATATTTCGTCCATCAAAACATGGCCCGCTGAGAACAAAAGACATAGCACTTGAGATAGTCACAGTACCAAGTCCAGAAGCTGGAACTGCGGGGTGAGGAAGGGTGGGGTTGCCTTGTGGATCCCAGGGCACTTACTATCCCGTGATACTTCCACTCTGAGTGCTGGGTTTCCCATCTGCAAACTGGTGGGGGTGCTGAGACAGTCAGCTGCTTTCTGCTCTGACTTCAAAAATCCAGCCCAATCTCCTCATTTCTTTAAGACATGCTAATGTGCAGCTACCCTCCATTAGGTGCTTACAGAGGCCACACATTGTTCCCAGAAACACCCAGTGATGCTGAGAGGTCAAGGTCCTAGCTCACCAGGGTCCATCCTTCATTTAGCAAATGATGACCCCCTCCTGTGTGCCAGCCAGCACCCTAAGCAAAGTGATGAGCAGTTCATATCTGGCCCGCGCTGCCCTTGTGGAGTTAATAAAGTTTTATGGAGGAGAGAGACAATGCACACACACACACAAATGACTCTTATAAACTGTGGAAAACGAAGGCATTTTAGGAGAGAGACTACTGAGAGGTATATTATAATCTAGATTGAGTGTGTTGCGGGTAAGGCGCAACAGGATTGAAACCCAGATGGTACCGCGTCCAGAGTCCATTCTGCAAAGACTCTACCCTGCTTCCTCCTGGTTGCCATCTCTGCAGTGCCCTGGTGACAGAAAGTCAGGTCTCACACCCCCTGGGTTGGCCTTCTATCCTCACAGCCTACCTGGCCACTGGGATTGCTGCCTCAGGGCACGTACCTCTCTGCAGAAGTGAAGGGAAAACACAGCCAACTCCCCCGGTGCCTTCTTTGAGGTGAGGACACTCATGACCCTAACACCCAAATTCTCTTTTTCATCTGATTCTCCAGGCGTTCAAGGCTCAGGTGCTACTGAAACAGTTATCAAACTTTCCCCAAAGGTCATGTTATGGAAAACGCCCGCTGAAATCTGCCAGCTGTGACCACAAAGGGGATCCCTGAGGAAACCTCTTCTATAGAGTGTCTGTGTTCATGGTAACACGCTCAGGCCGCAATCTGAGGTGCCAGAGTCCCATACACAGATCAGGATCCTCTTGCAGACATGCTGGACCCTGCCCTGGCCCAGGACTGAAGGGTGATCAAGCTCAGTGTCTCCCAGTTAACTGTTGCTCTAGGAAATATCCCAGCTGGCTGGCCCTGTAGGGGTTGGACGTGGGAGAAGGACAGGGAGCCAGTATGTCTGTGAACCAAAGGGCCTTTTCCTCAGGGAAAAGCTTGGGGCAGGCACCCCCACACCCCACACCCAGCAAGGCCCTCTTGTTCTCTGAGCTTCCAGTTGGCCCTCAGGCACCTACCGCCCTGCAATCTCCCCAGTGCCGGTCCTGCTGTCTCCCCTGCACTCCCCGCTTCCTCTCCCACAACCTCCCCACAGTACAGCCCTCTCTCTCTCCCCTGGGCATCAGCGTCTTCAAAAAGATTTTTTAAAGAGCAAAGGCTTAATTTGTTAACTAAATGAATTAATCAAGTAGGCCTTTTATTATGTAATATTTTGTACATATAAAAGAGTAGATGACATCAATAGGAGGTCTTAGTAATAAAATGCCCATTTTGCCGAGTTAAATCTCCCTTGTGGCCCTCCCCTGGACTAACAGCCTCTTTAACTGGCCATTTTTCCTCTCCTCTCCCCAGTCTGCTCCATCGTCCACAGGCCTACTTAAGCTGCCTCTGCTCTGCTCAGCTCAGCTACACGCATGCACGCACGCACGCACGCACACACTGCCCAGAACACACGGACCAGCGCTGACCATCCTGAACAGAGCAGAACCCCCTGAGCCCTGTGCTCTGCCATCTCCCTGACTGGGGTGCACAGTTTCCTTTACCTGGAATAACCCCCACCCACATGTCCTACATCTCTGCCTGTCACACCCACCTCTCCTTCTAGGCCGCAAAGTGTCATAGTTTTCCGAGCTGCACCTGCTCCCTCCAGTGAGCTGTGCCTCCTCCTCCTCTCTGAGCCCCTTTAGAACATGGGTGGTTTTCTTTTCTCCTGTGGCATAGCTGACATTTTGCTCCTTTCTATTCAGGTTCATTTTTCTCAGCTCTTGTCACCCACACTGGATTATAAGCCGCTTGTGGCCATCCCCCATGTCTTTGAATCTGTAGGGCCTTCTAGAGCACCTTGCCCATAATAGATGCTCATAATCAGATCAGAATGAATTGCATAGTCCTTCCCTAAATCTTCTTTTCTGACATCTTGTAAAAATAGGTTCCCATTTGTCTCCTCAGGGAGGAGATTATCTCCTGCTCCTTGAGTGAGAATGTGGTTAATTCTTGTTAAATTTTGACTAGGCAAATAGATATTTGCAAGCTGTCTGCCCTAGACAGAGGACTGAACTCAGTGCTTTCAGAGCCAATAGATTGTTTAACCTAGATCTTGATAAATAACCCCAGTGCAATAATTAGTATTGCAAATTATAAATGGCACATAAAAACAAGCAATTATTAGGTGGAATCTGCATTTTCACACACTCCTATTGCGGATCATGGCTCTCAGAAGGTGGTTCACAAGTTTTGAAGTCTCTCTATAGGTATCTTTGGGTCTGAGAGGTTCTCAGAGATTTGTCTGCAAGGTTTCACTTGCCGGTGCCCTTAGCAAACACACTGCTTTGTTCTAAAAGAGTATGCCAAGAACAGCATGCAGAATTCTTTGAAACAACTGTTAACAGTACAGCATATTGATTTCATTGTACTGTCATAACAATAAGTTAAATTAACATCCAGAAACCTCTACCGCCCTGAACTGTTGTTTCTAGTTTTTTCTATGTTACTTCCCAGTCCTGGTCCATAAGTTGCAAAGAAACTTTCTTTTCCACCAGAAATGAATTCAGATCCCACTATAAGCATAAGATCTAATAAGCAAGCTTGTGAGCACCTACTATGAGCAAGGCCTGTGCCAAGGACAGCTGGAGGTACAGAGAGTTTGTCCACTGAGCGAGCAGTTACTAATGCCTGCCTGGGCCCACGCTGCCCTGGACTGTGGGGTACAGCCATGGGTAAAACAGCACACAACACACAGGAAAATAATGTGTTGGGGCCGGGTAAGCTGTGAAGAAAAATAAAGCTGAGTCTGAGAGGTAGAGGAAGCCGCCGTTTTAAAATGGCCAGAGCTGTCCCCTCCAAGGTAAACTTAAGCAGAGGTTTGAAAGAAGTTTGTTCCAGCCAGAGAAGCATCAAGTGCAAACGTCCAAGGTCCTGAGGTGGGAGCATTGTTGATGTGTTTAAGGAGCAGAGTCTCCTGGGTGTTGGAGGTTGGGCACTCCTGAGGGCAGCTAAGGATGAGGATTTCAGTCCTGAATGTGATGGGATGGAGCGTTTAGAAAGTATCGCGGGATAAGGAGCAGCAGAAGGTGGTTAGGGGCTATGGAGTGGCTAAGGTGGCCTGGTTTAGGGAAGTGGTGGTAGAAGGGGCAGGTTCTGGATCTGTTTGGAAGGGAAGGCCAGTGAGAATCCCTTTCATATTGAATGTGAGTGTGAGAGAAAGAGAGCAGTCAAGGGGGAAGCCAGGGTTTGGGGCCTGAGTAACTGGTAACATGAGGATGTTGCCTGCTGAGAACGCAGGAGGTGTAGCTTTGGGCTGCAAAGTCAGGTGTTTTGTTTGGACACATGAAGTGAGATATCCCTCCTGTGCTCAGGGCAGAAACAATCACACCTCCTCGTTTAACCCAAACCAGGCCTCGGCGTGTCCACCATGCTCGAAACTCAGAAACCCACTCCTAAGATGAAAACTTGGTGTTGACAGAAAACCCAATGAGTGGGCATCAGGGAGGGTGGCATAGGGTATGCACTGGCATGATCTGAGAAAGCTCTGGAGGGAAGAGGCACTTTCGTGTATTTTGCGTTTTTTTAAAGGGAAGGTGCAGGCAGGAATGAAGGCGAGTAGGCAGGCAGGAAGAGAGAGAGGAAGCATTTAATTTTATTTAGTTGTTCACACTGATTGTTTCCCCCTGGACCCGAGACTTGAACCCAGGGATATGTGGCCTGCATCCTTCGGAGACAATTGCCCCAACCGCTGCTCCACCAGGCCACACCAAGAAGAGGCACTTTAACTGAGTTTTTTTTATTAGTAAAGGGACTGCTGGCTCCAAGTAACAGAAAACACAGCTCAAAATGGCTTAAACCCATACAGAAAATTATTAGCTCATTTATCAAGAAGTCTAGAAAATAAGCAGTCTGTGAGGCCGGTTAATCACCCTTGCATTCTGCCTTTTCATTCTGCCAGCCTCAGCACTTAGCTAGCTCCTCACTGTAGCAGCTCCGGGCATCAAGGTTTCCCACATCTAAATCCAGGGGCTTTAAGGGGTCTAACATGTCTTTTGTTTCCAACCTTACTGGTAGACTTTCCCTGATTGTCTCATGGGACAGATTTGGGTCACACATCTCTTCTTAAGTCAGTCATGGCTAGAGAGATAGTTACATTTTTTAGCTTAACCCTATCTGGAGGAGTTATGGACAACAGAAGACACTGGTACTTGGTCAGCGAGGAAGAAGGAACTCAGTGAACAGTTTGACCACCAACACTGCCCCAACCTTGAGTTGTCGGGGGAAGTTGGTACTGAGAAGTAGCAAGGGAGGGTGCCTAGGTGGAGGGAAAAGCTTGAGCAAAGGCACAGAGGCATGAAGATACAAGGTATGTCCATGAGACAGGTGGACTGGCTTGGTGAGTGAGGTTTAAAGGCCAGAACGAAGCCAGAATCGTAAATGGTGTTATGGACATTCTTAGCTAATCAGATGTCTTTAGACCAGTCCTTGAAGAACCACAGATCTTGAAGACCATTACATCTCAAGGAAGGAATTCTTGAGGAACTTGGAGGCCTGGGATAATTTGGATAGGGCAGGTCATTGCTAATATCCCCCTAAGGAGTTCCACTTGTGGGAAAGACGGAACGTCCTCCACGGAAGCCCTAATCTAGTCACTGGTTCTTGAGTAGGAACCAGGGCACACAGGACAGAGTGTCTTCCTTTGGAGAACAGCCAGAAATTGATCTGATTCTTGGTCATCCCCGCTTTTATTCAGGTCATTTATCAGACCCTTTTGGTTGCAAATGATAGAAATCCTGCCCTCACTGGCTTGAATAAAAAAGAAACAGCAACACCTGTCACTGACAAATCTGGCTGCACTGGCTCCAGGGACATCATCAGCACTCTTTGTCCCTCCTTTCTGCCTTCCGCTAAGCTAACACCACTCTCAAATGGGCTGACCCCTCGAGGACACGAGACGGCTGCTTCAACGGCAGCTTCAAACCCCATGCAAGGTGTTCATTTCCTTAACTGGGAAAAATCTTACTACTTCTGCCTGATTCCAGTAGGCTTTGATTCCCACCCCTGAACCAAATATTGTGGTTCAGGGGAATGCAGTGTACTTAGAACTCCACCTTAATAACTTTGACCCAGCACTGGGGAGAGTTGGCACTGCAGATACCCGGTGCTGGCAGAAAGGTCAGAGATTGGATAGTGGGTCATCCCAAGGCACAGCCCAAGCATCTAGCTCCCAGTTTAAGAAATAACTAACATCTTTTGCTTTAACATCTCCTTGTGTGTTTTATAGTCTACAGCAGGCCATCTTTGACATCTCACATAATCCTCATAAATATCCCTATAAAGGTAGCTGAGTGAGAATTACCCCATCCTACAGATGAGGGTCAGAGAAACTGGATGATCCATTCAGAGCCATCCAGGCAGCAAGCATCAGGTCTTCTGACCCCATGTCCAGGGTACTGGCCTCCTCTGCCAGCAACATTACCCATTACATTTATGACTTGCCCTGAGTCCGCATGCATATTTGAAGAGAGGAGTTCTTAAAACTGCACAAGTGAAATCAAGTTGAAGAGTCAGCTCGAGGAGTTGCTATCACTTGAAGGCATGTGATATATAAATGATAAAATAAAGAACATCATTAAGCTCAAGGGCATGTTTTAATAACAGCTAATTAACTTGTGTAAAATAGTCAGCAAATATTTTTCCCCTCTGCTGAGATGGGTCCTGGGTAGAAAGATTATAATATAGAACCCCAGGGGTCAAGTACAAGTTGGATTTTTTTTTAACTGCCTCCTTTATAAAGAAGAGCTTGTCTATGGATGAGCCCCCTCAGGCTCCCCGGCCTTGCCCTCCCATTGCCAGCATGCAAACCATTGCCAGATGATCACCGTGAAGGTGGTGGAGTGGCAGAATTTAATCTGCCCCCAAGGTTGGTGCCCTGAGCTTTTCCCAGCAGGAGTCATCGCAACAACTACCAGGCGGCGTTATCTGCGCCTTCCCACCAATCTCCAACTCTAGCTCCTGTTGGACAACCTGGCTGCCATCTGATAAACTAGTGGCTCCAGGCTGGATTCTAAAGCACTCCTGTTAGATGTCTGGGTGTTCAGAAATTTTTTCTAGGGTCTGACAGAACCGGAACAGTTTCAAGTCCATAGGCACCAGCCACTCTCTCCAATTAATGGGGACAACAAGTTAGACTTGTTCCCTATTGAAGGAGCAGTGGGCAAAAATTATAGGGAGGACAAACAGTGATCCTTGGCATGCCCTGGTGGAGCACTGGTTAGGTCAGTCGCCTCCAAAGGAAGCAAGCCACATACCCCTGGGTTTGAGTCCCAGGCCTGGGGGGCAGGAACCAATGTGGACAACTAAATAAACAAAAATGCTTCCTCCTCCTCTCTCTTCCTGCCTACTCAGCCTTCATTCCTGCCTGTACCTTTAAAAAAAAAAAAAAAGATGAATATTATTTTTAAAAAAGAAGGAGAAAATTATCCCTACACCCTCAAAGTAGGACCACACTGCGATAGAGGGAATTCCCATGTCAAGTGAGCTGAACAGGCCAGAAATGTGGGTTTATGATTGAGAACATATATGAAGGTATAAAACAAAGCCTAGTTTCTATACTGTAACCCTAGTGATGATTAGTCTTTTGATGGCAGTCCAAAGGATGGCCTCTCTCAGGTCTTCTTACTCCAAGTCGGATGCCAAGCTGTTGGCAGCGCCCTCTCAGGAGGGCTGGGGGAAGTGGTGAGCCCCCGGCTCCTCAGGGCACCAGCACGGCCAGCAAAGGAGGTCAGCATGAGCTGGGGCCCTCTGGCACCTTGGGAAAGACAAAGGCCTCCAAGTTAAACAAGCCCTGGTCTGCCTCCTATGTGAAGAGTCACAAGTGAGTTCATCCCCCAGCTTGCACTTCTCTGTGACATGGGGACAATGATAGCACCTTCCTCAGCATTGTGAGAATGAAGGGGATGGTGCATATAAACCACCAAGCACAGTGTGTGGCACGGTCACTGCTCAGTATGTCACACAGTAAGGTTGTCCACCTCTTCCATCCTGCATGAGTCCTCCCAGGTTCATGAGAGTATTGCTCTAGGTAGCCGCCTCTCTGAGGATCTGTAGACTCACTGCAGTTCAGATTAGGAGCAGCTCATCCACACTCGTGGACTCACCCCACGTGGGTCCTGTCTTCACAGGGGAGGGACACCCTGCTACCTCGGGGAGCACTGGCCTGCTTCCCCCACAGCTCATGGGGCCCTTCTGCAGGTGGAGCCCACGTCTCCCTGAAGAGGGACTTTGCTGGAGCTGGATTCTGAGGCTGCAGTGGGACTTTGGGCTGACACGCCTGCCTCCTGCCAGAGCTTCAGCTGGGGAGTTGCCCTCGCCTGACCTCTGAGTATTTGATGAGATAGCAGCAGCAGCAGCCACCTCTGGAGCAAGTGTTGGAGCAGAAACCAGCGTCATCCCCCTCCAGGTCCCCTCTAGCCTGCTGTTCTGGCCGGCTCTCCCAAAAAGGCTCCCTTGAGAACCCTGGGTCTGGTGCCAGGACCTCTCACCCTGCCATTCTGCTCTCTCACCCAGAGCAGCGTGTGACTTGTCTTATCAGGGAGATAAGTAGGCAGGAAGCCTGGAATGTGGAGTCAGAAGGCCATGGTTGGAGCCCTAGCACAGCCGCTTGTCAGCTTGTGACCTTGAGCAAGGCACATCTTCTCCTGGAAGATGGGGAGAAGAGATCAGCTGTCCCTTTTCTGCAGCAGGGTATTGTGAATGTTGAATAAGAAACTAGAATGTAATGCTCAGTTGCTTGAGAAACTTTTAAAGAAAAGCAGAGGAGAATTTGAGAAATGAACATTTTCTTTACAGTTTGGGGAGCAGGTAGGGACCCCCTTTTCATCCTTTCGGTGTGGGTGGGTGAAGCAGGCGCTCTTCTGGACCACCTGCTAGTATCCTGCTGAGCTGTGTGACCCCTTGCTGGGTCCCTCTCTGGTCCGGCCCCCACTAGGTCTTCTTGGAAACAAGGCAGATCTTGGAGGCCAGTCTCTGACCTGACGGGCTCCACACTTCTGCCATCTGTTGAAGCGGAGCTGGGGGACCTGTGGGTAGCTGCGTGAGATCGGGGAGCCAGCCTTGAGCCTCTGCTCCAGCCTGGGAGTGGGTAGGAGATGTCAAGTCTTCTTCGGATGGCTTCCAGCTGAAAATCAAAGCAACCCCTCCCCCAAAAAAACCTTTTTGAAATTAACATTAAAAGTTCATCCTGGTGGAGTAGTTGTTAAGTGTGCTGCCTCTGGCTGAGCATAGTCCACACACATCCCAAGGACTCAGGTTTGTGCCAGGGGCCAGGGAGAACCACCAAGATAAACAATTAAATAAAAGCAAACAAAAGTGTTTATTCCTCCTCTCTCTTACTACCTGCCTCTGCTTGCCTTCATTCATCCCTGTACCTTCGCTTTAAAAAAAAAAAAAGTCTGATTAAAATTTGCGTAAAATTCCAATATACATTGAGGGGTGGGATTTTTAATATTAAGTGCTCTCATTCAAGTACATGTATCTTTGATGTACTCCAGTAAAAAAAAAAAAAAAAAAAATTAGGTGTAACATACCTATTAAAAATACACAAAGCCTCATGGGCAGCTTCATGAATTTTCACAAAAGGAACCCACCCAGGTACTCAACATCCAAGTCAAGACATAGCTCTGGCCAGCACTGCCCTCTCTTCATTGTTAGTCCTGCCTGGGAAATCACCATCCTGACTCGCCTGTTTCTGTATTTCATGTAATTGGAAATCACATGAGGTCCTCTTTTGTCTTTGTCTCGCACTTCATGTTCAGGTTTATCCACACTGTGGCCCATGGCATGGCTGGTTCTTGTCACTGCTGTGTGGTGTCCGGTGTGTAACTCGCTACAGTTCTGCTCATCCCTTCTCCAGGTGATGGCAGTGACTTCTGACTTTGAGGTTTACCAGTAGTACTGGTGGGAACATTCTTTTTGATGAATACACACACGCGCACACACACACACACACACATGTTTCTCTTGGGTATACACCTGCGAGGGGAACTGAAGAACAGTGAGTTTCATCATTTTCTTCCTGAGGATTCTATACATTTCTTGTTTAATTTATCCCTGGATATTTGTAATTTTATTGCTCTTGCTGTTTTCATTATTACCCTTTTAAAGTAATTTATTGTTAGAATTAAAAAAAAAAAAAATGACTGATTTTGAATATTTATCCTAGATCCAGCCATCTTACCCACTCATGTATTTTAATTCTAGTAGAGTAGTTTTTTTTTAACAGGAATCTCAAGTTTTCTGGATAGCTAAATATCATCAAAAAGGGCTATTTTGGCTCTTACTTTACAACACTGTTATTCTACTACTACATTAGGTATTAATAGATCATGATAATAGCAAGGGTGATTAGTTACTGTCATTTTCTCTTCTCAATTTTGATTGAAATGATTTTTTAATATCATAGTTTATCATCATGTTTGCTGTAGGGTTTTGGTAAATGGCTTCTGTTTCGTATGAGTAAAGAGCATCTATTCCTTGTTGCTAGTCAGGAATGGTTCACTTTTCACCAAGCACCTTCTTGGTGTGGCCGTCATGGGACTGCTTCCCATTTCTAAAATGAACAGGTCGAGTCCTGTTTTCCTCTTTTGCTGTGTAGCTGAATTCAATTTGATAATTTAAAAAAATATATTTTTGTATAAGTTTTAATGAATGAGAATGGTTGGTCATCTTCTTTCTTGTTCCATCCTGTTTTAATAAGTAAAGTTACAGTAGATTCATAGTAATTACTGGGGAACTCTATTTTAGTATAACCCCCAAATCTTTGAAATAATGTTGGAACTTTCTGGTCTCACAGGTTGGATACGATTCATGGAATCGATCTGACACTAAATTCTATTTTAAGTAGTAGATCTTTGATCACCTTTCAGATATTTTCTCTAATAATTAGTCTCTTCAAATGTTGCTTTTCTTCTTTGGTCAATTTTCGTTTATAGTTGGAATCATCAGATTTTTCAGGTTATGGTCATAGGGCTGCATGTGGTGTTTTATAATTTTATTTCTGCTTCTGTGGTCAAGTCTCCTGTCTGATCTGATATATTGGCTCTTTTTTTTCTTGATCGGTCTCATTAAGGTTTTATTTATGTTTAGTTTTTCTATGTCTTTATACCTTCTCCAGTGCTACCATTTTAAAATCTAGTTTTAGGCTTTATGAATTTATCATTGTAGTCTCTTTTGAATTGTACATTTTGTAATATATTAGAACGGGGACTACATATCTTTCTTTAAAAAAATTCTTCTTTAATCATCAAGGCTCTGAATTTCTCTGGACGTGACTTTTGCTATCCCATGGAAATCGGAATGACATATCTTTCTTTACCCTCTTTCTTGACACTTTGTCATTTCCTTTTTGATGTCTTCTTTATTCTTGGCTTATCTAGTAGAAGTGAGTTTCTTAATTTCTAAGTCAATACTTATCATTTTTTATTTCTAATTTTGTTGATTGTGATCAGAGATGGTGATCTCTAAAAACTTTCCTTGTTAAAGTTGTAAAGATTTTATGTCTGTGACCCAATGCATAGTCAATAAACAATCCGGATCTCTAAAAAATAGTCATTATTTATTCAAGGAATGTTAAGGACCTACATATCTCTGGCAATTTAAATAATGTTATTCCTTTTCTCCAGTATCTTAATTTTTGCTTACAAGATCTGTTCCATTTGTTGAAACAAACATCTTTGAAATTTCACACTAACATTTTTGTTGCTTTCATTTCTAATACATGCGTGGTGTTTTTAGCTTCTCTGTATAGGGCATACAGGTGTTCAATGACTATAACTTCTTCATATAGAATTTCTTAATATTACAAATATTCGTACTTGTCCTCTGCAGTATTTTTTCAACTAAAATTCTCCCTTACCTAATTCATGTGGCCATTCCTGTTTTTCTCCATTTGCACTTACCTATGCATTCATTTTCAACATTTCTATATATTTTTATTTTTATTTGTTTTCTTATATCATGACCTAGATTTTAACTTTTTAACCCAAACTGACATTTTCTGTCTTTTCATGAGAAATTCAGTCCTTTAACTTCCCTTCCATCCTCTGGTATGTTTTTAATTTCCTCCCATCACTGTTGTGTTTTTCTTTTCTCATGTTTGCACTGACTTGATGTTGTTACTTTGTATTTTTCCCCCATGTCATTTTGAAAATCTCCACTTTTCCATCTTAATAAAGGTTACATTCTTTTCACCTTAATTCATAATCAAATGCATATTGCTCTACTATTATTTAAAAACAAGATAACACAAAGTCACTATTTCTCTCTCCAAACTGTTCCATCTCCTCCCTTCTTGTCCCTACTTCACTGGGGTGAGAACTTTAGAGTTGTTTTCCTGTTTCCTTAAGATGCAACCTTAAAACACTTTAATTCTCTCCCCTCCCCCTTGGGTAAATTATTAAGATAATTTAATATTTTTAGCTTTGGATTGTTGTTGGAATTTCCCTTGTAGGATGTCCCTTCTGTATTCAGAGTCCTTAACATTCTGTCTCCAGAAAGACCACCTTTCTCCATTTAGATGTAGGAGAAAGCGGAGGGAGCAGGTGTGCAAGCAAGCTTCCTACCATCATGACCTGGTCATCCCACTCCCCTCACCCCTCACACCCTCTGTCTCTATCCTGGTAAACTTGCTGTTTGTTGTTTTGATGAATGCTTACATATCCGAAAATATTTTTTTTGCCCTGAAAATGATGGATACAGTATTTGAGGGACTTTGGTTCTCTTTCCTGAGTAATCTGTAGAGGGCATTCCCCTCTTTAGCTTATAGTGTTTTAGATGAGAAGTCCAATGTCAATCTACTTTGTTTTGTTCTTTCTCTCTGGACACCTGAAAGGTTTTCTGTCCATCCTCAAAGTTGAGGAATTTTACCATGAGGGTATCTTTTCTTGTCATCCTGTCTGGAACCTTGTGAGGTCTTTCAGTCTGCAGACTCAAGCCTTTTTGTCAACTCAGGGGAATTTTCTTCTATTTATTATTTAATTGCTGGCTGAGCTCCATCAGTCTCTTTTTCTCCCTCTAGAAACTCCCAATATACTCAAGTTAGACCTCTCTAGATCTGTCCTGTAGGCCTTTTATCCTTTTCCCTCATGGACTCTGTCTCTTTATATTTTCGTTAGTCACTTGGAGATAGTGTTTCTCTTTGACCTACCAAGTCACTTACTGTCATCTCAACAGGGACTCGCTTATGATAGTCGGGAAGACATGGGTTAATGTGCAGAAAGTCCCTATGTTGTCCCTGAACTGCCCCAGTGCACATGTGATTTCTGTGTGACTCGTCCCTTATTTCCTGGAGCAGCTCTTCAAGGGTGTGTTGTGTATCCCCACAGATCTGCTGGGCTGCGCAGTGTGTGTGAGCGTTCTTTGTTATTTGTTGGGGCCGCTGGGCCTGGAGTCCTGAGTGGCACCCACTCTGCGGTGGAGCTGGTCAGAGAGGAGCTCCCCTCGTCCTGTGAGCCAGCGGTGCCGCGTAAGCGAGCCACAGTCTGCTTCCGGGCCTGTGGAGCATGTCTTCCTCCCTGACCTAACCATTCTCCTTCTCATCCAACTGCTCCTGCAGATTGTTATCTTCTCTGAAGCTGGCCTCCAAGGAAAAGCGAGAGGTCCCCACACCAGTTTTTCAGTTTTTTCTCCCATGTCTACTGCCATCTGCCCCAAGGCCTCAACAATTCTCTCATTCAGGATGGGCAGATAGAGTCGAGATGGCCATCTCTTCTGGTGACCATCCTCCCAGAATCCCTGTCATCCCATCTCAGTTGCCAGTGAGCCATCTGTTAACCCCCTACTCCTCCTTTCCTCTGGGCTGGGACCCTAACACCCCCTTCCCCACCCCGCTCCACTCTTTTGTCGGCTTGAATCAGATTCGACACTGGACTAGATTCTAGAATTATATGCCCCAGGGTCCCTGGCATTGTGGGCTGGGGACTGCTGCTGACCCCCAAGAGTACTTGCAGTAGTAGAGACGACGCAGTGTTCAATAACATTGAATCCCCCAGTCAGAATGTTTTTCAGTTCTGTTCTGTTGTTCTGATTCTGATAAACAAATTCTTGAGTTCTGTGTCACTATGTCATTGGCTCTTCTTTAGCACTTATTCATCTCCCTTTTAACAAAAAAAGAGAGCAGGCATCATGCTCAGAATCTTTAGGAGGCCTTTAGGTGGACCAGAGAAGGCTGACCCGGCAGGCTTTGGGGAGAGGAAATCAGCAGTTTAATGAGGGACCTATTTAGCCCACAGTGCCTCATGCATCCCTAAGTAGAGATGCTGAATCAGCTGTCCGGGGTCGGAGCCCTGCCGCACACTCCCGTGTTTAGAGATGAAACTCTCTCTCTCCTCATTGTCACCGGTGCATTGGTACCTTTCCCACTTGTTAGCTAAGTGCCTTTCCACTGGCTGGCATGAGAGGCTTGCTTCCCATCACTTCTGGGCCACTTCTCAGCAGTCAAAGCCACATGATTGTCATCCGTGTTCCATGTGTCTGACTGAGGCGGGGGCGGAGGCACTTCTGGTCCACCTTACATCTTATTGGGTCCTCGGGTGTGTGCGATCCCCCAATGAGGCTGCATAAAAAGAAGGAAGCAAGCTGAACCGGTTGCACAAGTTTGAACATTCTTTCCCTAAATGTTAGAGATTCATTGGCTCTGTCAAATTCCTGGCTCCTGGCCATAATGATTAGTAGGGTGACCAGAAAAAAAAAAATCTACCATTAGTTTAACACTTTTCCTTCCTCCGAACATGCTCCAAGTGTTTGTCCTACCATAAACATGTGGCTAATGCCACTGAAGGGATCACAGTGCCCATAAGGCTAGCAGGCAGTAGACTCGGGGCTGGTGGGGCCTGTGGCTCTCCGGAAGCACTGGCCCTGCCCACAGTGGGCAGCCAAGCCCTGGTCCCCACTGAGAAGGCAGATCAGCACATCCAGGTGTGTTGATTTTTCCTTTCTTTGTTTTTCAAAAGTCAGAAATCAGTATCTTTTTGTGACAATTCTTCTGACTTATAAATGCTTGTTTACAAAAACAGAAACTAAACCCAAAGCTCAAAACCACTGCTGTGCAAATAAAACATCTCTTTCTGGCTCATATCCAGGCAGTGGATGGCCATTTTGAGGCCTCTGCACAGGACAGCAGGCTGCTGGTCACTCTGATTCCCATGCCTCCCCCATTCCTGTCAAGTTGGGCCACTTTGGGGTTACTGAGGCAAAGATGCTCGTGGGGTTGCTGCTTCAGTCCCCAGTTCCACTGCTTGCTGACCCAGCAGTTGATCCCTAAGCCTCTGTGTCCTGGCTGTAAAACAGGGATGGATACTCTTTCCTGAGTGTTGTTGTGATCGTGTTAAGTGAGATAATACAAGGTCCAGCACATACTGAGTGTGTAATCAATAGGAATCTTTACAGTTGTTCAGACATCTGTGAAAATGCTTGGAAAACCTACAAGGGTGTTGGGTATCTGCCGCTGTTTCAGGTGGTGGCCCATCAGCAGGCAAAAAAGCCCCACGTCTCTGCAGCAGGGAGGCAGCAGGGCTGGGTTGCCAGTGGCCCCCTCACTCAGCTTCCTCGCCTTACCTGATTCAGGGACACCATGGTAGAGACGATATCCCTGAAGTCCTGGGTCCTGTCTTTAGGAAATACCCATGTGTCACAGCTTCCCTGTGGGCTGGTGTCAGAGGCCAGCTGCCCTGACACACTCACACCCCTGGGCAGCCCCTCTGTCATGGGATTGAGAAGGGCTGATGAAATAGAGGGGGAGTTCCTGTTATCCCCTTCGGGAGAAATGCGGAGCCAAGGCAGGCTGCTGCTTACTGAGAGAGGGCTAAGTCAGGTTGGATGGGGCACCCTGCTGCTCTGGCCCCCAGATCCCTGCTGGGACTTCTTGTGTGCCCATGGCCAGGGCAGCCAGGGCCGCTCCTGCACACAGCACCGCAGAAAGCGCCACTGGGCCCATTATCTCAGCCTCAGAGTATGGAGAGAGGCTGCAAATGGACCTGCACTGGGAAGCAGAATACTTGCTTATGCATTCTTGCGCCACCAGCTGAAGAGCCCCAGGGATGTATTGTGAGCTGAGCGAGCCAGCGAGTCCCTGGTGGAGACAGGGCAGGCGGGAGCTGGCACAGGAGGAGCGGGCTGGTTTCTGGGGGCATGAGCAGCACCGCAGCCACGCACCAAACAGGACTAGCTGCTCTGTCCGCAGCACACACTGCGGGCACATGGGAGCCGCACCGAAGAGGCACGGGCCGTGCTTACACTTAGTAAATGTTGGGGACGTGTTTACAGAACCGAGTTCCATACTTGGGAGCCCTGTCCGGGTCCATATCCAAGGTGGGCATCTTCTCTACCCACCTCCCACCCTCCTTCCTGGTGCCAAACCACCCCTGAGCCCAGACCATCCAGCGTGCATGCTGGAATTAAAACTGCAGAAATGTCTTAGTACAGTTGTCTCAGCAGTTGGCTGTGGTGCTAATAAGCAAAAGTTAATGTGGTGGGGACACGTGGCCTTATCAGAAATCTCCCTCAACAAACTTCCTCCACTCACTGATTGCTCACTCCTCCCCCGCCATGTGTCTGGCTCTGTTAGACACAGGGACATGAGGAGGAAACTACCTTCAAGGGGCTTTCAGTTCAGTGAGAGAGCTGAGACCCATCCTGAAGAACTGGAATATCAGGTAGAGAGCAGTTGAGCAGGGCAGACATGGCACTGGGAGTGGTCAGCAGAAGGGGCCCTGCAGAGGGTTCATTTGATGAGATCCAAGCTATGACCCTGGAAAAGGGTTTACAGAAGGGTAAGAGTTTATGACTGTGGGGCCGTTGTAGCAATAGAAACCTCCTGATGGTTGGGACTCCTTAACGTTCCTCCCCCTTGTAGTTGGTCAAAAATCTGGTTTCTCATCAACCTGGTCTCCTCCCCTTGAATGTGCTCTTAGTCATTCGTGTTCCTAGGAAATTATGGTTCACAGGCGGGGCATGGAGTGGTTAGGAGCTTGGGCTCTGCGAGTACCTGCATCATGCCTCATGACCTTGGGGAAGACTCATTCACCTCTGTTGGCCAGTTTCTTTGTCTTTAAGATGGAGCTAGCACTAAGACACAGGTAGCTTACTGTAGCTGGACACTGGGAGGTGAGGTGCGGAGGCGTTGGGAGGGCAAAGCGTGTTAATGTGAAGCCCTGAGCAGAGCACTGGCACCTCTAGGGGCTCAGCAGCTACTGGCTATCATTGTTCTTCCCCAGGATCCAGCCCTCACCCTCCAGGTGTGGCTGATCAGTGGACAAAAAATGGGTTTGCCAAGGCAGTGTGCAGGGTTGGTTTTGGGTTTGTTTGGGGTTTTTTTTTTTTTGTCTTCACCTAATGAAGAGTCTGACTGAGTGGATGTTCAGGATGGCAGGGTGAGACGCCCACGCGTCTTGGACCACTTATCTTCACCGTGAGCCAAGTGCAGGTGTGACTTGCGCTCAGCTGCAGGCGCTGGACCAGAGCAGGTCTTCCCCAACCCCAGAAGAGGCTGAGAGGCCAGGATTCTGAAGGCCCAGGCACCACTCACCCTCCTGTTGGCCTCCTGGATGAGCGACAGAGCCATCGACCAGCCCCGATTCTGTCTTAGGCCTGTCCCGCAACAGCAAAAATAGGCGGAGAGGGCACAGCTGGCCCTCAGCAGGATGGGCTCCACCAACAGCCGGAGCCAACGCCTTTGTCCTCAAGAGTCTGAATACACCGCCCCACCCAGGCATCCCTCGAGAGAGGAATCGATGTGGAAGCCCACAAAGTGATATTTGTGTACTCTCTTTTGGGCCGCGACCATACCGTAATGGTTCTTAATGAAGCGTTTCCACCTGCTAGAGAAGGGCTGGGGTGGGAAACCCCGGAGGCCATGTCACAGCTATTTAAATCCACCCCACAGAAACAGGCATCCTTTCTGGGCCAGTGCACCACCAGGCAAGGAAGACTGGCTGGGCAGGGTTTTGCTGTGTGTCTCAGGGGACTATCTTGCTCTTGGTCTGCCAAGACAGGTCTTCGCCTGGAATTCTCGCCCCCCACCCCCACTACCCCTGTTCTCTTTCAGGGTCCTAACAAAAGGGTGGCGCAGAGAGAAGTAGAAGAATGTGGCCCAGGAACCGAGTGGCAGGGGCTTGGCCTGGCTGAGGGCAAGCTTGGCCTGTCCTCTTTGGAGGGCCAGCAGCTGACCCCGGCCGTCTCTGGTTTGGGGGAGGAAGGAGTTACCCGGGAAAGGAATGTGTGTTCCGACTTGTTTTTGGTAGACTTTCCCACACCCGTTTTCCCCAAAGTGCGTGAGAAATGCGATTTCCCCAAGGAACCCTGTTTCGGGTGATCTGCACCTTTTGCCTTGAACTCTGCTGGCAAGGAGCTGAGAAGGGCCTGTTTGTGTTGCTGCATTTCAGAACAGACTCTCACTTAATAAGGTCTGCCCTCTGGGGCGGTGCACAGACGGCTCCGGGGCGCGACTTGAAGCGATGCCCTGCGCACGCACCAGGCAGTCTGACCCTGAACCCACCACCGGCTTCTTTCCATGCCCCTGTGTCTCTGAAGGTTGGTGGCAGTGTTCTCATCACCTTCCCTGCCCACTCACATGGTCGGACGGGGAAGCAAGACTAGTCCCCATTAAAAAAAAAAAGAAAACAGGAAGGGGAAAACCAAGAGCCTGTGAAAAGCCTCTTCTTCCAGGCTGCCTGGATCTGTAATCTAGACAAGAAACTTGGAGAGAGAGGTTGCTGATGTTTGGGTGTGTGGGGGAGCAGCATTCAGTGCTCTGGTGACTGAAATGCCCACAGAATGTGACCTCCAGCTTGATGACACTGCTGTAAAGTAGGCTGGAGCAGAAGTTACTGTCACCGGACCCTCAGCTTCAGAGAAGCAAGTTTGTGCAGCTAGTCCAGCGCCCTGTGAGCCTCCTTCCAAGCAAAACTCCTGTCACTGCCGCGAGTACAACTCCCGGTTGCTAAGAACAGAAACCTGCCCCGAAGCCGCCGAAGCACAAAAGAAAAGCCACGTAGGGGACCCAGGTGTGCTACAGCGGCTGGCGAGGCGTGCATCCCAGTCTACAGCGGGAACACAGGCGAAGGAGATGGGGGGTCCCCAAAGTGGGAGCTAGGATGGTTCTCAAAGGAAGGGAGAAGAGAAGCTAGGCGAGCGAAAACAGCAGATGTGCACTACAGCTCTGCTTCGCTGTTTGCAAAGCTCACCCTCGCTCACAGGCATATTCCACAGTGAGTCACCACGTACCAACAGCCAGCAGTGAGGGGTCAGAAGGAGCCCAGAGAGGAGCCCTCCCACACGCTGTCAGAGCCCCATCTGGTCCCTGAAGAGGACGGCCTGCGGGCTGTTGGTCGCCGTCAGAGAAGAAGGTGCTTTTGGTGACTTGAGTTGGCAAAGGACTTGTCTGTGTGCTGTCTACCAGGGGCAGCAGGCTCTGGTGGGCCTTTCCCGCTGTCCTGTGGCTCCTGAGAATGCCTCCAGGGGTTAATGAGCAGAGACCATCAATCATGAGCCAACATGCCCTGAGCAGCAAGGCAGCAAGGCAGGAAGGCAGCAAGGCAGGAAGGTGTTCTTACCCAAGGATTGGACAGGATGAGCAACACGCTGCTACCTCACCTGTGTATCCTCCACAAAATATAATTAGAAAGCTACAAACCACCCCCAGTGTATAATATCATCCATATATTAAATATAACCTGTGAATAAGAAGACCTCATTTCATTATGTCAGCAGCAGGAGAAAGGGCCATCTCACAGCTGCCCTCATCAGGCAGATGGGAAACCAGAAATGTTACTTAGATTTAGGCAATAAAATTGACATTGAACCAATTTGCCTCACTCATAGACTTTTACTGTGTTTAATGAAAGCTCAAAAGTCTTTACATAAGGCATTGTAAAAAGAGCTCAGAGGCCATAAAGCTCTCTGTCATGTCTTTGCAACAAAACCAATGAATTTAAGTTGGATTTAATAAATGCCTTTGGATTTTCTCTGAAGTGAGCATGGAGGGACCACTGTAAGGTGGCTTTATGTCCTGACCCTTAGAAAACTCATGAGAACCCAGCAGACTCCCTGGGGCCTTCTCTGCCCACTTCACCTGGGGTTGCCCCATATCTTCGTGGTCAAGTAAGTGCTTATGGACCTGGGTCTACTGCTTCCCAAGTCCCCAGCATGATGTCTCTCATGCAGGGCCGGGTCCCAGCAAACCTAGAAGACCCATATCAACATGGCCTAGGCGACCTGTGCCAGGGAGTGGGGGAGAGACTCTAGCTTAAGAAAAGAGCCTCAGACTCTGAGCCCAAAGGGAAGGCTGGTCAACACCCAAGGTAGAGGCAGGGTTAACTGCCAGGGGTAGGAGGCAGTAGTGGTGGGTCACGGGGAAATGTACACTCACCCTGGCTCAGAGTTTAGGGGCTACCTTCCATTAGAGAAAGGAGTCATCTGTAAAATGGAGAGCTGAAGAGGTCCCAAAGAATCTTCTGTTTCATTCGGCCAACATTCACTGTGTGCCGGCCACTGCCTGCAGCACTAGTCAGTGGACAAGTCAAATGGGACACTGCCCACATCGAGCCTGTGAGTACATGGGGAAATAGACAGTATACAGAGATTCATACACAGATGAAGGGAAGGCTCTCTTTCAGGCTTCGTGGGCTGAGGGGGTGACATTGGAGCAGAGCTTGACTTGAGCAAGGTGTGCAGGTCTCTCTGAAGGCTCCCCAATCTCCTGTCCCCCCAGAGCCTCTTGAATTACTTGCCGATGAGCCCCCATGTTTAGTGAGCTATTCCCAAAGCACTGCATTTGGTAAAGACATGGCCCTGGAGCCTGGTAACCTGTGTGAAACAGGGTGGCCACAAGGTGGTGGCCCCTAAGGGGTATCTGACATGTGACCTGTCTAAGAGGTGGGAGCAATGCATATAGGCGATGAGTCCAGAGTCCAGGGACTTGTCCAAGCTTATCTGGCTGGTCAGGGGCAGAGCCAAGACCAGACTCCAGGTCTCCTGCGTGACAATGCTGTGGGTGAGCTGCCACCATAGATGGCAGTGTTTCCTGAAAACACCAGCATGGGAAAGGCCAGCGGCTGGAATCTGAGGGTGGACTAGAGACCCAGGGTATCCTCATAGCAGCCTGGCAGAGCTGCCTTGAAGGATTTTCTCTAGCACCAAGGTGGAGCCCCAGGCCATAGCCAAGCGTACTGACCTCAGAAAGGCTGGCCAGAGACCCTGGCTCTTGGGACCTTTTTCTGCTCACCTGACTGAGTCACAATGCTTGTTAGTGTTCTAACTGTAGAAGAACCTGGCTCTTCTGCCTCCACGCCCTGAGCACAATGTCCTTAATCCAAGGCTGGTCTCCCAGGACTCAGAGCAGCCACACCACCAAGAAGACAAGAAGGAACAGAGTTCTAAAGGCAGGGCTCTGAGCACCACGCCCTGGTAGGGAGCTAGTGTTTGCGCCCCCACTGCCAGCACTGAGAGTCATGGGTAGCAGAGGTTCTGCACTGGAATCACAAGTCCTGGCCTTGCCCCTGGCTCTGTCTAGTGACAGTTGGCAGCTGACGTCTTTGCTTCTGGCCCAAGTTACCCCTTATTAAAAATGGCATCTTTAGAACCAATTTCTGCAAGTCACTGTCAACAGGACATATCTCTTGTTTTGTACCAGCCAATCTCCTGGGGGATTGATTTGTCTAATACTATTATTTTAGAATACCCTTGGATGTTCTGTATACTATTAGAGCACCACATTTTATCATATTCATCACAGAGGATCTTATTTTTGTAATACTTTTTCTCAAACATACTCTGACACCCCTCTGTTAGACAGCTGGGCTTTAAGTTGGGTCTTTCTCCTCTCCTTGTCACATGCCTGGGAGATCCTGCTTAGCTAAGCACATGCTCTCCACAGGCCCAGCCTGTGGGGCTGGGGTCGCCAGCCTCTGGCTCCTCCTGTTCAAGTATAGGTGCTTTCCGCCCTCATTTGGTGAATGGGGCAGCCTCAGTAGAGGCTGCATTTGAAACTGGGAAAAGGGCCCATCCGCAGGCAACCTGTGTACGTGGAGAGGGGTCTAGTTTAATGACTCAGGGCCAATTAAGATGATGGAACAGCAAAGCAGCCAGTGACAACTCCCGGGAGTGACTCTGTTTCAGGAAAAGTCATTCCCATGTGGACTCCTGGGCAAAACGACTGAAATATACACTAACATGTGGTCACTGCTTCCTTCCCCTCCAGAAAGTGGGGTGATAGCTGATTATTCTTCCTCTCCTTTGCTCAGCTGTGAGTTGGAAACCATATTGTTCCAAGAATAGACCATTTCGTCAGGGAAAGAGGAGGGAAAGTTGCCATTCAGAAGGGATCCACACTTAGAACTGCTGGTGGAAGTCAAGATGATTGGGGAGGTACAGCGATGAACAGTTTTATTTTAATTGAGTGTTTGTTTTCTCGTGTGTGTGTGTGTAATCACGTGTTCTATGAAAAAATACGAGGCACGCCCTGGTGGCCTAGCAGCTCAGACCAGGTACAGTCCACATGCATCCCAAGGTCCCCAGTTCAAGATCTGAGGCTAAGGGAACAAGCAATGATGTGCAACTAAATAAAATAAAAGAGTTCCTTCCTCCGCTCCCTACCTGCCTGCCCGCCTGCCTACCCGCTTTCATTCCTGTCTGCACCTTTCCTTAAAAAAAAGAAGAAGAAGCAGAAGAAGAAGAAGAAAGGAAAAATACAATTAGTGCATGAGCCTGTGTGATCAGGTCCCTGGTGCCCTCTCTGATCTCATCTCCCCAGTCTCCCTGTCTCTTGCTGTATTCCAGGCCCATTGACTCCTCATCATTCCTCTTAACACAGTAGACACCTCAGGACCTTTATGCATACTGTTCTCTCTGCCTGAAATGCTCTTTCTCACATACACAGGGTTCACCCCTTCTTATCATTTAGGCCTCAGTTTCACATGTCACCTCTTTTCCTGGATTCTTATTCCACCTGCACCCCATTACTCTACCCTTTTTGTGTTTATCATTCTATAATATTTGTTTACTTTTTTATTCTCTGTCCTCTCCTACTAGACTGTGAGTACTTTGGAGATAGAGATTACATCTGTTCACTGTTGTCTCCTGGATGCTGAATGAACTGTACCTAGCCCAGAATGGTCAGATCTGAGAAGAGGGAGAGAAAGAAGCCCTCAGTGGGAGATTGAAGGAGGCAGTGATCATGAGGCCAGCTCTGGCTCTCCCAGTCAGGAAAACAGGCTTTCTGCCGAGAGAAGACTGAAGCGTTCACCCTCCCATCAGGGGCCTCCCACTCTCGGGGCATCCCCAATCCTAGAAGTCTAGGAAAACAGAAATCAAGGCCCTGGCATCATTACTTTGCAACACCTATCTTTTCTCTGCCCAGCCAGTGGTCTCTGAGCCCTGGATCCCTTCAGAACATGGGTACCCTTGCAGCACCCCATTCATATGGGTCGAAGCACTGCTACTAGGTAGGAGGGTGACCCATGGCCTGGGAGTGAGTGAACCCTGCTTTGGTGCTTAGTAGTCTGTGGCTTTGAAATGATTCTAGTAACTGCCAGGCCTCACAGTGGACCAGGCCCTCCCACATGTAATTCACTACTGCTGACAACCCGGTGAAGGACATCACTGTCCTCATTTGACAGGGGACACCAGGGCCCAGGAGTGTTGAGAAGTTGTTCATTGTCCACACTGTTCGTGACCAGGAGGGTCAGGGTGTGCCCCGTTCCTGACAGGTGTTCTCCCTATATTTGTGGCATGAAAGGTTCTCTCCCATTGTTTGTTCATTCATTTCTGGAGTGAATGAATGAATGAATGCATGAATGATGGGGGTTTAGATCTGCTGCAGTTCCTAGACACCCACCTCCCACCCACCTGCTGGCCCTGTCCACTCAGTGCCCTCTGGACCCCTGTTGACCACTGGACTAGGTCCTCACTCTTGGTGGCCCACACTGAGTCAAGGACCAAGGTCTCCTGTAGGTCACACCCGCTGGGTACTAGACTATCGAGTGAAGAGGCTACAAGAACAGAGTCCATGGAGAGCTGACAGGGAGAAGAGGCAGGGGTTCGGTGGGGTCCTCTCTGCTCGTCCTCCTCCAGTGTGCCCCCCTCAAGCTGGTCTGCTGTTTCCTTGCCAGCGCCCTCAACCTGGCTGCAGCTTGTGCTGTTACCCCCGCTGAGTGAACTTGCAGAGTCGGTGGAGACCTCCTCCCTCCTGCAGGACATCAGACCTAGGCCAGCACAGACAAACCTTCTCTGACAGGGCTCCCTGGCCCCAAGCATACGCGCCAGCCCATGAACTGCCTCCTGTTCACCAAGCATTTCCCGAGCACCAAGTGGTGCCCGTGGGGGCTGTGGGGACGGTGGGGGACACAAGACCACTCGGAGAAGTGGCTGCAAAGCCAGCTTTGCGTGTGCCGGTTCCCTGTCAGGAGGTCTGCCCTCACGTCTCTCCAGCCACTTCCAACGCTGCTTCCTGAGAGGCTGACCTGCACCCTCTCTGTAGGTCTTGCTTTCAGGTTGTATTTCCTTTGTGGTAGTAATTCCATTACCTACAAGACTACTGATTCAGTATCTGTCTTCCCATTAGAATGCAAACTCCATGGGGTTTGGGATTGTGTGTCAGTTCACCTTATATCCCCCACACTTGATACCGTGACTGGTACATTGTAGTTAGAAAGTGAGTGAATGCATGAAGGAGCATACAGAATATACTCAAAGAAACACCTGGATTCTGGGGAACTAGAGCTTTTAAGACAGAAGAGGCAAGGATCCTTGTTTTGCAGTTGATCCATGTTTTTGTCACCTAGAATCACCCATCACCTCCCCTACCTCTGGGGAGCACCAAGGATGATGAGAGGCCAGTGGCAAAATGGGAAGGCCTCTGGGAGTTTTGTCCCTGCTTGGTCACAGGTGAACCAGTTACTTCCTATAAGCAAATCTCTTCTCTGAGTCACATGTCCAGTTTGTCGATGTCTGTAGTGGTGTACTCTCCAAAAGAGGACCATTTTCCTCCCTCTGGTCAGGGCCATCATGGCAGGAGCATAACCTTTGTTATCAGACAGCCCTGGGGTTGATTTAGCAGTTCAGCAATTTCACTAGGAACATCCTGTACCCACTTTGATCTGCCATCCCAGGGTGATGGCAATCAACCTCATGGTTACAAGATGGCTGCTGTGGCTCCAGGGTTTATTTCCTCACATACCCACATATCAAGGCAAGCAGTAAGAGAGTAACTGGTAGAGGGGTAGGCAGGGAAAGGAGGGACAGGAAAGCTGTTCTCAAAGGCTCTAATCTCTCTGGACCAGGGCAGAAAACTCTCAGAGGCATTTCTAATTGACACCCCTTCAGTCTTATATGAACGGATCATATGGTCACTCAGCTGCAAAGGAGACATAGAAAGGGACTCAGGGTGATGAGAAGGGAATGCCCATTGGGTGACAGTCAATATGTCTGATACATGTACCCTTCAGTTGGCCCTTGACAGATGCCGCTATCTATTGTTCATTGTTGTGTTCCCAGTACTAGCCATATCACCTAGAGTGAGCACCCCTGGGAGGCAGAGACCACGTCTCTTAGGCTTTGAAGTCTAAGAAAACACTACACCAGCTGATCTCAAATGAAACATTTCAGGAGATTTCTGTTGATGAATGACTTTAGCCATTTTTGCTCTAGTCTTCTCTCCTGACCAAAAAGGTCCACACATTAAGTATAAAATGTCTGCCCCTGTTGAAAAAGATTTGTTGGTGCGCCCTGGTGGACTAGGGGTTGGACTCAGTCCATATACATCCCGAGGTCCCAGAATTGTGCCCTGGAACCAGTGGGAACAACCAAATGAAGAACTAAATGAAATAAAGGACTTCTTCCTCTTCTCTCTTCCTGCATGTCTGTCTGCCTCTGCTCGCTCTCATTCCTCCTGTGCCTGTAAAAAAAAAACTTAATTTTTTTAAAAAAGAAAAAGATTTGTTATTTTTTCAAGTAAGAAATGTACCTTTAAATGACATAAAACAAAGAAGGTTAAAAAAAAGTCACTGAATACCACTGTCCCAAAGTGATTATTGATAACATTTGTTAAACATCAAATATCACCCTTTTTCTCTCCCTTCTTCTCCCTCCACACCTGCCCCTCTCCCTCCAATATCATCTCATCCACACGCACATGCACGCATAGGCACGCGCGCGCACAGCCAGACACACATAATACTCACTCACGCTAAACCGTGTTCCCACTTTCCAGCCCTGCCCAAGTCCAGTGCACTGATAGGTTCTGTGGAGCCCTAATAGCTGGCTCTAGGGTCACAGCCCCATTGTGGATCAGGCTCCAGACCTGGGTGACTGGAAACCACTCTCTGTGGTGACACCTTTGAAACCCGGAGACCCGTCTCTCGCCAGGGCAGCCAGCGTGTGAATCCCAGCTGTGCACAGAAACAGTTTGAGAACCTTGAAGCAGCCCCCAGATCCTGCTGTGGCTCATTCGGTAGATGAGCAGATTCTCTCCTCCAGTCCAGACCGTGCCCGCTTCCTGCCCCACTGTATTACCTTCTGCTGCTGAGGCTGTGGCCCCGCAGCCCCCACTCCCGCTTGGTCCTCCCAGGGCTGCCTGACCTGTCCCCTGCCCCTTCTCTCCTGCCCACTCACCAGTATAACAGCAACAGCAGTGGTAAGAAGCTAGACGGATTGACTGCTGCTATCCCTGGCATTTGTCCTTCGGGGGTGGGAGGGGACGGTATTCATTCTTTTGGTCCTGACCACAACCCATGAGACTGCCCAGCCCCAGCGTTCGGGCCTGCTCCCGACCACGCCCCTTGCTGGACTGGGTGAGGGATCGCCATGGCAGGGCAGGCCCAGCGCAAGGAAGGGGAAAGGCCCTGAATGCCCTCCCTCCCCTTCCCCCCAGAGACTGAAAAATCATCTTCCAGCAGCTCACTGTGAGTTCCTGAGCCTCTAGAAATCGGGGGTGAAACTGTGTGTTGGTATACTTGTCACAGTCTCAGAGGCAGCTATGATTTAGAGACGGAGAACAGCCGATGAGCCAGACATCCTCCAAGGTCCCTTCTAGCTCCCAAGCCTGCAGTTCTGTGACCATATATGGCCACTGTGCCTGAGGAGTCTTCAGTGGAGTGCAGTCCTACATGGAGAGGGGGAAGCAGAGAGCAGAGGGAGCACAACGCCCAGCCCTCCTGCAGGGTCCCCTGCAGCAGAGAGGGGCCCGGGAGAGGAGGCTAGGGGGCCCTCTTTGGTTGCCTTTTCCCAGAAAGCTCAGCCCCACTCTGCAGGCTTGGCTGCCACCGTCTCTCTCCCCATTTCCACTTGAGATCACCTCCCTCGATTGCATTGCTAGGTTTCCAGAGTCCAGCTGGTGGCTCCTGTCCAAAGCTGAGCACTCTGGCTGCAGAGTCGACCCTTGCTTGCTCTCCGCATTTCTTCTGGTTTGGTGTCTTGGAACACCCCTCTGAGTTCCTGGGTTTTGGGTGATCAGCATCTCGCATGGCCTCCCTGTGCTACTGTGGCAGGCGGAAGCAATCTGGTGGATCCCCAAACACACACACACTCGCTCATCACTCACCTCTGCCTCCTTTGGTGAGCTCCTGGAGGGGTGGGTCTTGTGTGTCTTGGACGCCTGGCCATGGAGTTGTCCCGCTTTCTCGTCCTGAGGTCAGAGAGGAAACCCACAAACAGTAGCTGCTGTTGTCGTGCTGCATCTTTCATGCTGCAGATGAAGGAAATTTTGTTTGAGAGGTTTTGACTTTAGCACGAGGGTACTGGTAATGGCTACCAGTTATTGTGGTGCTGTAGGTTCCTCGCAAGAACTCACTGCAGATGAGGTGAGGCCTGGGCGACTGGGGGGTCCATCCTTTACCAGGGACACGTGGGCCCTCCGTGGTAGCGCTGGGGACTCAGACCTGTCTCCTGCGCTCTAACTGCCGCTCTTTTCTGCCTCTCTGGAATGAGGTGGAGACATCGAAAATAAATGGATTGGGTATTTTTAAGGATATCTGACTCAAATCAATACTGGGGAGATGGAAAAAAAAAAAAAAGAAGAGGCCTGAAAACAATTCGAATGGAGTTACACTGAAAAATCCAGTTTTTCTCCGAGTGGGAGAATTAGGATACTTTTTTGTGATAATATTCTGTACAATCCAACTTTTCTAGTGTTAAGTACTTACTACTTTGTAGTTTGGGTGGGGGGTGGTAATATAAAATTCTACCATGAAACACAAAACCCAATTTTAACCTTGACATAAGTCAGTTTTGAACAAGTTATGGAACTAATGTTCATGATTTGTGTCCCAAATTTCATCGTTTCTACAGACCTCCAACACTGTCTTTATCTTGGGCCACTTCTTACACCAGACTGAGACCTGCCTAGTTCGGCCTGTGGATCACATGTGTAGGAGGGGACCTGAGTTCTGTTCCTAACTCTAAGACTCGCCCCGTGACAGACACTAGGCTTATTACTTAATCGCCCTTAGCCTCAACTTTCTCTTTTGTCAAATGGGTGTAAGAAAAATCTACCCTCCCTGTCTAATTAGGTGGCATAAAGACTAATGAATCCAACTGGTGTCATGAGTGTGAAAAATGATGATCTCATCCCCTGATGGAGGGAAATCCTGCCGGACGCCAGGGTCTGAAGAGTGTTCCCAGGAAAGTGGCGAGGCCTATGGTCCAAAAGGGTGCCAGATCCTCCCTGCTCTGTCTCCTTGGGAGAACGCTTCGAGGGACCAGCACATCCTGGCTGCCCCATCAGTTTACCCAGAGGATCGATCCCATCCTCTGAGAGATGTCTGTTCCTGGAGGCTAGGGGACAGCTGGCTCTCTCTGACAGCTATGGAGTGTTTGTTCTAGAGTTTAAAATGTGTCTTACCACATTTCACGTTTATGTCTAAGAATCTTTCAACAGAATATTTCTGTCTTATCCCCCACCCCATCCTTCCTCTGCTGTTGTCACATTTTAAAAGTTTCACTAGTAGGACATGGCAATATGATGTTCAGCCTTTCCCCTCTCTCTGTTGCAGTTTGGATAGTTTCTTTTGCTGTGTCTTCAAGTTCTCAATCTGTGTGTCTAATGTGCTTTTTTTTGAGGAGGAGGAGGAGGAAAGGAAACATTTTATTTTTACTTAGTTTTTCACACTGGTTATTTCCCCCTGGACCTGGAACTCCACCCAGGGGTAGGGGGCCTACACTCCTTCATAGATGACTGACCTAACTACTGCTCCACCAGGGCACACCCCTAATCAGCTTTTAATTCCATACAGTGAAATTTTTATTTCAAGATACTGTGTCTGCATCTCTAGATAGCCCATTTTATTGTTGTTCTTTTTGTATCATCCCTTCCTCTCCTCCTGATGTTCCTGTTGCCATTAGATTTCTTAAAAATATTTAAAGAGGCTCTTTTTAAATGCTTATTTATTAATGCCATCATCTCTCAATTCGGAGTCTACATCCTTTTGACTGATTTTTCTCTTGATTGTGGCTCATCCTTTCCTGCTTCTTTGCATATCCAGGAATATTTTATTGGACGTTAGACTTTATAACCGGACGTTAGACTTTATAACTATTATATTGTTAACATTTGTTGTTACCACTTAAAGAATGTTACTCTTTCAAGCAATTAAGTTACTTGTGGGGTCAGTTTGGTTTTTTCCAAGGCTTAGTTTTAAACTTTGTCAAAGCCAGTCTAGCCTTTACGCCAAGGTGAGGTTAGCGCTCTACCACGCCTTGAGCCTTCCTGGGTCTCCTGGGCGTGCCCGGGTGTTGAGAAAGGACTCTCCACTTGGCTGATGAGAACTTGTACAACTCCATGCTGTGAGTGAACTTTAGGAAGCGTTTATCTTATAAACTCCCCCATACCGTCCCTTGTCGAGCTTGTGAAGTCTTCCTCTCAAGGGGACCCCTATTCAGATGTCTGGGGCTCTCTTCAGTTCTGTTTCTGCCTCTGCTCCTCCAATCCCAGCTTCACCAGTCTTCTGGGTCTCTAACCGTGTCTCACAGCTCAGTAAGACCCCGAGCTCCACTGGGCTTCTCTCCTTCCTGCACAGGGGTCTGATAACTGCTTCCGGATGGACTCACCGCTTTCGTGTCCCCCTTTCTGGGATCACAGTCCTTCCTGCACTGCCTCTTCTTGTGTCTGAAAAAGCTTGTTTCATTTCTGTTGTTCAGTGTTGTCATTGTTTACAATGGAAGCTAGCAAATTTCCTTGGCATTTCTCTGGAGTAATAAACTAATGATCTGGATTGGGTGTATACTCCCTTAGGGACTTATATATAAGTGGACCTAGAGCTGACCTAAAAGTCAGTGAAAAGTCAACAGGATCATTCTGGTCCTGAACTCAGGATATAGATTCACAGCCCAGCAGCAAGAGCAACCGGAATTGTTTCCACCATCTGACTAATGGATAAATTAAAGGTGGAATGGAATATTACTTGATAGTAAAAACTTTAATACTTTAACATGATTGTGCCATGAAAACATCACTCTAAGTGGCTAAGTGAAATAACTAGTCACAAAGGATCACCTGTTATATGATCCCATTTATAGGAAATTTCCATAATAGGTGTTTTTATAAAAACGGAATGCAGATTAGTGATCGCTTATTGTTGAGGTGTGAGGGGTGGGATCAGGGTTGCATTGGGGAGGGGACAACATGTTCTAAAATTAGGTCATGGTGATCATTGTCCAACCTTGTGAAACATGGGGTCATACACTTTAATGGGTAGACTGTATGATATATGAATTACATCTCAGTAAAGCTGTTTAAAAATAAAAAAGAAATGTTGGCAATTTTCCCCTGTCCTGAAGGCAATAAAGGAATGGAAAGGGGCTGTGGTGAAGTGGAAGAGAGTCTCTTAGCTATTATACCCATGTCTACATGTGTTATGAGTGATATTTAGAGGAGTTTACACAGCCTACTGGAGGATGTCTAATGTTGGATGTTAGTATTAAAACTCATTCTAAATTATTTCAACTATAAGATGGTTCTTGCCAACTTTCCATTTTTGCCTCCTTGCTAGCTCTCTCACCTCCCCAGATCTTGTGAGCAGTGAGCATTTTAGTGGCCACCGTCTGTAGGAAGAAGGAACATTAGAGCATGTTTAGCCTTATCCTTGACCTCAGAAACCTGAGAGCAGGGGTGCAGGGGGTGCCACGTGGTCTCTGGGAGCTGGGAAGTCTCCTTTGTGTCTCCCTGTCACTCTTCAGAGCCACCAGAATAAGGGTGACATGGTGGTCAAATCCTAGCCAAAGATGGAAGAATAGGCAAACGCCTCTTGACTTTTCTCTTGTCAGAGATGAAGGTGGCTCATTTTAAGTGAGCTGTCCAGCCCTCATTAAATCCTCTGTGGGTTTTCTGTGAAAAGATGTATTACTCACTTTCAGGCATCTAGCAGGTCTTCAACAATACCCTCCTGAGTGGCTGTTTAAGACAAGACCCTGGAGTTTGCTTAAATATACTAATAGCTGACATATATTGAATGCTGAGGGTGTGTTCCTCTTGTTCGAAGTACTTTGTTATTGTTGACTGATACTTCTTTCATTTTTTATCTCAGGAATGTAAAAAGACTGCACTTCTTTTTTTCCGATATAGTGTGCTTTCGATTAATTTTCACTGATTAATTTCGATTAATTTTGCCTCTCAGGTAGATTTTTCCCTTCAGAGTTTACGGTATTTTAATGCAGCTGCTCTGTAATTCAGCATTTGCATTGGACATCCCCCCCCAGGAGGCTGGCCTGGGGCTTCCTGGGCCTGTGGCTGACCATTACCAGATGTGCTGTGTGTGGTTTTTCCCCAGGATTATCCACGAGGATGGCTTCTCTGGAGAAGACGTGAAACAGTACAAGCCTGTGGTCTACAGCAACACCATCCAGTCTCTGGCTGCTATTGTCCGGGCCATGGACACTCTGGGCATCGAATACGGTGACAAGGAGAGAAAGGTAGGCTGCTGAGCCCGCAGGCACAGCCAGGGGAGGGTCTGTCTCTGTTCCCCCGTGGTGACCTCTTGCTCCTGCCGGGTGCCTTCTGGAGACAAGAAGAGACTGTGTGCTGTGTATGAGACAGAAGGCTAGTCACCCACCTAAGCCAGTACGCCAGGTGGCCTGGCAGTCACACGTGGCCCTGGTGGTGGCCTCCGCCACAGCAGAGTCACCGGCAAGCACCACAGCCACAGAACCCCGGGGTTTATTCTGCAGTTGAGAAAGGGTTGCTGACCCTTCTACCCGGGACTCGCACAGAAAGCCCTCCCTGGCTGCCGTGTCCCCCTTTAGGGCAGCTTTTCTTGCCCTGTTGGAGGTGGGGAGCGGCCACTTGAAGGAACTCTCTTTCCTCCTTTACACCAAGAAATGTGTCTTCTGCCTCTTGTGGGTGAGTCTGGGACCTAAGAAGCTCTCTGTCCTGAGAAGTCAGCATCTGAGAGCTGGGATTTTTTCAGCTGAGTTTTCAGGTATCTGATACATGGTAAAGGGAATAGTGTATTAACACCTCATATTTCAGCTTCATATCAACTGCAAGACTGAGCTACACACAGCTCTCCCAGCTAAGCTACTAAAAGGGAGGGAGGGAGCGTGAGAGAGGGGGAGTTGGGCTCAGATAGATCTCAGCAGAAGCGGTTTTTCGTCCCCCAGTGGGATTCTGGAGCCTAGTGACCTCTTTCCCGCACCCCGGATTGTGGAGCCAGGCAGTAGGTGAGGATCCGAGCGCCTGGACCCCGCTTGGAAACCTCTGGATGGAGACCACTAATCTCTGAATATTGTATGGTTTCATTGTATGTTGTATATATATATATATATATATCCTGTCTTTGCTGAAAATCCTCTTCCTTGCCTTCTCTGAATCTGATAAATCATCTGTGACAGGTAGTTTTGAATGTAAAATGCAGTATTTTATGGGCAAAATCCTAATTCCACGGAGCAGAGTTGGCCAGGTGCAGGCACTACCTCTTCCAGGTACCAGGGAATCCAGTGACTAAGTGTGTCAGAAGCCAGCCCGGGACGGGAAAGCAGGGGGCTGGCAGGAGGCCAGGGCCCACTCGCCCACTGCAGGGCTCAGTCTAGAAGCTGGCTCCATGGAGGAAACTCTTCTCCCCTCGGGCACCGGCTGTATTTTGGTCACAGAGCCCAGGGCCTGTGGAAAGCGGGACACTGCTCGTTCTTCAGTCTTGTTTCCATGAAGCTCTCACCCAGGGTGACCCTTGTAAGCTGTGTGCCAGGCACGGTGCTGGCTGCTGGGAATACAGGCATGCGTACAGTGGGCATGGGGCCCAGAGAAAACATTCGGCAAATACCTATCCAGATAGCAGAATTAGCCAAGATGGTCGCAGTGTGTCACTTGTTTTAATGATAGTCACCACAGCGGCAAGACAGTTGAACGAGTGCCCACTAGCATGGCCCGCACTGTGCTCAGCTCTTTACAGGAAATGCCTGGTCTGATCTTCAGACCAGGGATAGGCCTCTGGCTCCCTGTCTCCCTTTGGCCAAGAAGGGAGCCTGGTGCCAGGTTCTCGTTTAACCAGCCGTCAGGCACCATGCAAAAGGCTGATGTCTGCCCAGCACACCCCCTACACACACACACACACACACACACACACACACACACACACACACACACAGAGCCTGTGAGATCCTCCCGGAGTGTGCGTGTTCATACACATGGCCACCCCCCAAACACTCTTAGTTTCCCCAAATCCCCTGTCCTGATTATAACCCAGAAGAATCACTGTGACGGTGGAATGCTCTTCTCCTTCAGTTTAGAAAACATTAATTCTCCCCGTGGGATGTTTTTTATTTTTTCTGTTTTATTATTCTGACTAGGGAGACTTGCTGGGGATTGCTCAGCCTCTGATAAGGGCGTTAAGGACTTTGCTGCTGCAGGTGCCCATGGGGCCTAGGTGCTAATTCTCCTTTGTGGAATTGCCTGGTCCCATCAGTCCTCAAGCCAAGGTCGGGAAGGCTCCAGTGAAATTGGGCACCTCCTCCCTGAGTCACTTCACCTGTGAGGAACTGGAAAGGAAAACTGACCCAAGACTCAGGCCAAAGTAAGCAGGACTGGATGGGGGAGGCAGGGAGGGCCGCCCCAGGTATTGGGTAGCCTCCGGGCAACCCTACCTGCAGCAGCCTTGCTGGTGTTGATGTCCCAACCCCAGGGTTGGGTCTTCACACTCTCTGCTCTCTGCTCTCCAGTGGCTGCCCCGCTAGGGATCTGCTCTTTTGGGTTGGGGCACTGCCCAGATTAGAGTTTGGGGCCCTCCTCCTCTTGCTTGCCCCACCTTCCCCACCCTCATCACAGGGTTTCTGGGGAAGGTTGCACCCACGTTTGGCACCTGCTTGGGTCTGCCAGCTTTGTACTCTCCATACAGATAAGCATCTGGAAGCCTCTTTGCTGTACCTCAATCCTGGCATCAGAACTAGTCTTTTTCCTTCTCTTTCTCCCACTCTTTCCCTCCCTCCCCCGTCCTCCCTTTCTTCTCTGCTTATCAGAGCTTTCCTCTCCCCCTTTTTCCATCTGTTCCAGGGTTTCTCTCTTCCTTCTTCCCCCTGCACCTCTCCCTCTTCATCCTTCTTTCCTCACCCTCCTGCACATTATCATGTAAATTGCCCTAACCTTTAAGCTTTGTCCCTCCTCCTCCTCCTCCTCCTCCTTTCTCAGACCAAGTCTTACATCTGCATCACAAAAGTAGGGAAACTTGTGTGGCAGAAATGGCCTCAACTCAGACACTGGAAAAAATGCTGGGGGAAACTGAACCCTTACAGGATTAGAAGGTTCACTTGCACCAGTGGGGGGATGGGGGAAAAAATCTATGTACTATCTCATGTCCGCAAACCGTATCACATGTGTATACATACACATTTATATAAGTTATGTGCATATACATGTGCATGCTTACATATGTGAACTATATTGTAAACTAGTGCCTTGAACTTATGAGAGGCTTTATTCAGGTGAAAATATTTCTCTAGCTAAATTGTAAATTCTTTAAGGACAGAATATAGCTCTGACCCCTCCAGCACAATGCCTGACACAGAAGTATTGGTGACTGGTTTCAAATCTCAGCTCTACCACCAACTGTATGGCTGGGGTGAATTATTTAACCTCTCCAACCCTCAGCAGTTTTGTCTGTAAAATGGGCATGATCCTAATACCTTCCTTGTTCATCTGCTCTAAGATTAAATGAGCTAAAGTGTGCAGAGTGCTTAGGATAGCGCTCCTGCCACAGAAAGTTCTCAGCATGAGGCATACCCTGGTAGCCCAGCAGATAAAGCCACCAGACACAGTCCGTATACATCGCAAGAACCCAGTTTAAGACCCAGAGCCTGCGGAATGACCAAGACAAACCACTAATGAAATAAATAAATGCTTCTTCCCCTCTCTCTCCCTGCCTACCTACCTACTTGCCTTCATTCCTACCTATACCCTTCCTTTAAAAAAAGTAAAAAAGTTACCAGCATGTGTTAGCTCTTGTTCTTTTTGTTTAAAATTATTTGTCAAATATGGATGAATTTTCCGCCCAGCCTAGTGAAGAGTGAATATGGTTTTATCTGCCTTTTTCAGGCTAAAAATGGAGACTGGAGGCGCTTGCTAACTGCCCAAGGTCATGACCTAAGCAGGACTAAGGACCGGTGCTGCTGGAAGTGCTGCCCAGTGAGCTAATGTCCCACTGAGGGCCTTCCTTAGACACCCGCTCCAGCAGCCCTTTGAGAAGGCAGAATCAAATATCACACTGAAGTTTCCAGAGTGTCATAGGATCTCCTCTGGTAAAAGAAATCTTGACATTCAAGTCACACCATGGAGCATTATCTCTTTTAAAATCATGCAAATATTGCAGTGTCTTCTTCACAGTGCTGTTCCCCCTGTGGTTTGCACAGATTCTGAAACAAAAGCAGAGCTGCTTGCTCTCTGACCTGTATCTGCCCGGGTTCCCTGGGGCCTGGAGGAACCTCTGCAGCCCTTGTCAGATGAGGGAGACCAGGGTGGGAGACAGATGAAGCTTTCTCTCCCATACCCAAGACTTCTTCCCCAGCACCTCGTCTACCTGGCCCGCCCTCCGTGTCCCTGTCAGCCCAGGTCCGGCCCTGCTCTGACCCATTGCCTGCCCAGATTAAAAGAGCTAGAAATGCCTCCATTCCAGATCTGCTCATTCTGCCTTTCATTTTGCAGTTAAAGCAAAATAGGCCCCATCTGGCCCAAACAAGAAAGGGACTTATTCAAGAGACCATGTTATCAGGCTCAGGACTGGATTTTCTCAATCACCATTCAATTCTCTTTCCATATAACAGGCTGCCTCAACACCTAGCCAATTAGGGGCTTGACTTGCTTTCATTCGATCGGTCAGTCCTTCCACAATTATTTATTAACTACTCACTTCCTGGCAGACAGTGCACAGAGGGGAGGATGCAGACATGGAGGGGCTCCTGGGGCTTGTGTGAGATCACACCCCTAGGATGAGAAGGTGTGCTCCACAATTCGCAGAGCCTCTGGCAGTTCCGACATGCAGCCCTGAGGATCCGTCCCTGGTCTCCTGGTCTGGGGCGGCATCCATTGTGTGAGCCCTAAGGAGCCCCACACCTGGCTGCTGGTACCTTGGTCCAGGGTGGCAGCGCCAGTGACTCTTCCTCCCAAAGAAACAGCAGTTTACAAGGTGGAGAAAGGACAGAAAGGAACAAAAATCCCCAATTTTGAGATGTCCCTGGATGCTGCTCCTTAGAGTCTTCTTGGGTTTTCTGGGTTACAATGGAAACGCCCTCCCCTGGTGATTCTGAGTTCCGGCCCCAACTGTCCCCAGGATTCTGCTGCACGGCGTTGTGCCGTTGTGGCACAGTTTGGAAGGCTAGGCCAGTCCTGCTCCTCCGTGCATGCCCCACATCATGGTGGACTTGTGAGCACCTGAGTGAGTCCATTCGTCCAGCAGGGGCGGGCCTTGTCATGCCAAGCACTAGGCCTGGTGCTGGGGCTGTGCCTGTGCAGGACTCTGTCAGCCTCCGTCCTGAGCTGATGCCTCCACAAAGGGGACATGCTTCT
Source organism: Solenodon paradoxus (assembly GCA_004363575.1). Lineage (NCBI taxonomy): Eukaryota > Metazoa > Chordata > Mammalia > Eulipotyphla > Solenodontidae > Solenodon > Solenodon paradoxus. The sequence continues at coordinate 46,832 of RJWH01002461.1, read as the reverse complement.
TCTCGTGCCATCTTGATCTCCTGCACTACCAAAGCAGCCTGGCAGCCCCCTGTATCCCCCCATTCATTCATCCATGCAGTGGCGGGGAGGACCTGGTCTCTGGCCCCAAGGGGCAGAGGCAAGGAGAGCAGACATTTCGGCAAATCGTGCTTTTCAGTTTCATGAAAGTGCAACAGTGGGATTCCCAAGGTGGGTGATGATGATGACAAGGATGATGACGATGACAGCAAGAATAGTGACCTGCCTCTGAGTTTTCTGAGGCATGAATGACTCACTGAGTGCAAGCTCGGAGATCAGGCACTGGCACACAGTGGGTGCTCAGGAAAGGTTCGCTGGTACTTGCATTGCATGCCACGAAGCAAAATGACAGCTACCCTAGCTTTAGAACGCCGATTAGGTGTTACAGAAGAAGGAGGGCGGGGCTCGTGTGCAAGAGGCTGAAGCACGTAGGAGGAGCTCTGTCCTGTTGTCAAGGTCTATCCTAGAGAAACCATAGGAAAGCTGGACAGGCTCAGACAAGGCCACTTCCAGCATGATTCACATTTTAATGAAGAGGTGCTAATGAGGGTTTCTCCTCAAGGGAGTTTTGGAATTTGCTAAGGGCTAAGTAGAAAGCCTTCTTTCTGAATCTTGATAAAATGCTGGGCCATTTTCTGCCTTGTAAGAACACTACGGTGTTTCCTTGTTGGTGGAGGTTCACTCAGGGCCTTTGGGGCCTCCAGGGACATCAGGGCTGTGGTCCAGTCCCAGTGATGGACATTCCTCGTGTAGGCCAGGCTGCACATACTGCCCGGGGATATCCTGAAGAAGTTACCTATGGGACTGACTTACTGAAAAAGCAGTTCACTGGGAGAAGGCCAATGTCCTTTCTGCATTGAGGCCTTTGATTCTGAGGCCGCAGCCAAGCAGGAACACACTCCCTGGCCTTGTTCTTCAAGAAGCAGGGTTCAAGCAGCTATCACACTCGCGGAGGAATTGCATGTTTGGGTCTTGGGCAGTCGTGCTCCTGACGATAGTAGTGGGTTCTTCCCTCAAGCAAGTCGTACAGCACCTCGGAATTTCACTGCGAAGTGAGGGTGTATTTGACTGTAAGTGAAATAATTACAGCCACTCTGGTAGAGCACACAGCAGCTTGGGGACAGCACCAGCCCTCACCTGACACCCTCCCTGAGAACTGTATGAGGGCTAGAGAAGTACCTGAGAATGGATGTGCCCAGTCAATGGGAAACCTGTGCGAAGGGCAGGCATGGCATGGGCGCCCTGGTGGATGGGCATTTCCAGGTGAGGGGCTCTCCCAGGTGAGGGGCCCTCCCTGGTGACCTGCTCTCCAAACTGTGTCAGAGTTGAGGCCTAGTTTCTTCTCCAGTTTTTGCTTTTGATTTCCCAGTGCCTTAGTCTTTTCAGGCTGATCTAATAAAAATATTGTAGACTGGAGTGTAGGAGGTCCAAGATCAAGGTGCCAGCAGATTAGGGGTCTGTTGAGAGCCCCTTCCTAGTCCAAAGATGGCCATCTGTCCTCGCATGGCAGGAAGGGGTAAGGGAGCTCTCTGGATTCTCTTTCATAAGGACACTAACGCCCAAATGACCTCCCAGAGGCCGTCCTCTGATATCATTATCCTGGGAACTAGAATCTTGTCCCGGGGGCATCACAGACAGAACTGGGCTGTGGGCAGGTGGTCCCTGCAGTACAGAGTTGGTGGCAGGAGTCTCTGGAGGAATGTCTCTCTAGATGACCCTGGGGCCAGGTTCCCAGGAAGAGCATGGTCAGGCAGCTGCCCACCTTGCAGGCCCTGGCACTCTCAGCCTCCCCCGGACCCCAGCTTCTCTGGACTCACTGCTACTGCTGAGGCCCCAGCCAGCACCCAGTGGCCATCTGTCCCCTCCTGCCTTCCCTTCCGTGGCGCTGAGGGGAGTGTTTAAGTGGGCCACCATCTCTGCATGTTCATTGAAAGGGGCGTGGGAAAGAAAAGGAAAGAAAGAAAAGGAAACTTCAACGAAAGACTCCAGCAAGCAGTAAATGAAAACCACGGACAATAATAACTTGCACTTATGGACATGTGTGCACTCCTTCTTCTCTCTGTTTTCCCCACTAGTTTATACACTCCTTCCCCCAAAGAAGTAGAGACAGGAGGGAAGAGGCAGGGTCACAGAAGGAGAAACTCTTAAGCGACTCTCCATGAGTAGGAAGGGCTCCCCATTGGGGTCCTACTGCCGATGAGGTTCTTAGCACAGTGCTGGGTACAGAGCCGATGCTCCTTCAGGGGCAACTGCTTTGTTCATGTTTACGGGGCTCCCTCTGGCTTTAGGACTCGTTCCCACCGTCAACCCCTCCCCAGTCGCTGCGTCTAAGAGTGTCTTCAACCTCTCCTAGGCACCTGCATCTGTCGCTCTCATTCATTCAGTCATTCGTTAAAGAAACCTGTATTGTGGGCTTCTGTGCAAGAGCAGGGCTGCTGACATCACAAGGCGCAGTCTGGGAGAAGATGGACCCCCACGAGAACCTCCAGAGAACTGTGGTGTCCTGACAGCACGACTGCCTGGCTGTGCTGAGGACAAGCTGTCTGACCAGGCACAGAAGGGACTGGCATCAGTGAGGCACACGAAAGCGAGGGAGAAGGGGAAGGATGTTCCAGGCAGATTGAACAGCACGTGCAGAGGCTCTGAGATGGGGAGTCCTGACTGAGCGTAAGGGTCCGACACAAAGTCAGTATGGCCAGAGCCCCAGGGCGGAGTGGGGAACATGCAAGAGAGGAGACTGAAGAGAGAGGCAGGGCCAGAAGGTTAGAAGAGCTTCTAGGTCATGGAAGGAATTTCAGCTTTGCTCCACCTCGGCAGCACGTCGCTGGAGGAGTTGAACAGGAAAACATGGTTTGCTTCTAAAGAGGCTCACTGCAGCTGCCGGCTGCCGTGTGGAGATGGAGGGGTGGGCAGCAAGGGAAAGCTGAGAGGGTACTGCAGGCATCCGGGGATAGAGGGACGCAGTCTGTCCAGAGAGAGAACCCGGCGTTGTTCTGGGTCTCCCCACCATCCACCCAGCCCGAGCCCCTGTGCAGCTGCCCCATGGCCGCCGCCCTCTGCCCACTCCACCAGGTACAAGCCTCCCAACCCCTGCAGAGGACTGTTGGGTGGGCCAGGCCCTCTTCCCGCCCCCAGCTTAATCCATGCAGATGGACCCAGGCCCTGTGCACAGAGCAGCCATGGCCTCCCTGCTGAGAATCTTGGGGTTGGGAAGGTCAGCACCTTCTGGGATTCTGGCTTCTCCCCACTTAACCCCACCCCTGGCCTCAGTTTCCCCATCAGTAAGACAGGGATGATTCTATACTTGTGGCCTTGCAAGACAGCATGCTCCACCAAGCACAACAGAGCAGGCTGCTGCCGCTACGCCCCCAGCCCTGCCCAGCTCAGACAGCAAGCTCAGTCACCAGGCACAACGCGGGCACAAGCGCTGACAGGCCGGCTTTCTCTCCGCAGTCAGCCCTGGAGAGCTGAAGGCTTCCCTAGGAGATGGGGATTAGGGGCTTCGGCACAAGCAGGCACCCCTCCCCCTGTGTCTTAGGTCTGAGATCCCCAGGGCACTGTCCTGAAATAGCTCTCTGCCAAAGTCACTGCAGCTCTTCCAGCTCTGCGGGCCCCTCCTCCTTCTCTCCCAGCCCTCTGTCTTCCTTTCTCCTTCCTCCCTCACTTCCCTGCAGGATGCCACAGCCAGCTGGTTCCTGATGACAACTGGTGGAGGAGAGGAAGACCTCCAGGCCAGGGGGTGCCCTGGGTGCAGCCTTGGAGGCCAGGGTGTCTGCCAGGGAATCCAGGCCTGTTTTCAGGGTCTGTGGCTGTGCACCCGAAGGGTGAGGAACCTTGACTCCCAGACACTTCCCTTCCCAGAACCACGTCCAAGAGTTTCGTGGTGTGGTAAGAGGCTGATGCGGTCTCAGACGCACATGTCTGCTCACCGAGACCCACAGCACGCATCCTCGGAGTGACGCTCCATGTGCCCTGGGGCAGAGGGCACAGGCCCCAGAGTCAGAGAGGCACCAAGTCCAAAGTTGAATCCTTCTGTTTTTAGCCTCGTGACCTTAGGCAGTTCCCCTAACTACCCTAAACCTCAGTTTCCTCATCTGTAAAATGGAAACAATAGCAGTGCCTGTCAGCCAGGATACTGGCATCCCTGCTGTAACAAAACCCCCGAATAACAGTGACCTAAATAAAATAAAAATGCATTTCTCTCTCGCCCAGGCAGCTTAGATGTGGAGCTGTTGGGCCCTTCTGCCTGCTGCCCGTAGTACTCAGTTCTGCTTCCTTTTCCTGTCTAAGCGCTGTTCTAGCGACCCCTTCTCAGCAAGGGGAGAAAGGGCAGGGATAGGATTGTAGAAGGCTATGAGTCTCGGGCCAGGGGGAGTCGATTCTCCCGTGTAGCCCAAGAGCTGTCTGAATTGCGGGGGGAGCCCCTGGCAAGCAGCACTCCCCAAACACCACCTGGTGGGCCAGCCAGGTGCAGCCCCCTCCGTGGAGTTCAGTTTTCCAGTTTGCTTCAGATGTCCTTTTTTATTTTTTTAAGAAAAGGTGCAGGCAGGAATGTAGGCGAGCAGAGGCCAGCAGGCAGGCAGAGAGAGGAGGAGTAAGCACTTTATTGATTTTATTTGGTAGCTCATCTTGGTTGCTCCCTCCAGCCTGGGTTTTGAACCTGGGACCTTGGGATAGAATGTGGGGACTGTGCCCAGTGGACTAAACCACTAGGCCACCAGGGTGTGTCCAGAGGTACTTTTTATCCCAGGCCCCGTGGTTGCCCCCTAACCCAGAACATCAGAATCTCAGACCCCCTTCCACCAGTCTCTGAGAGGAAGCCCCGCTTTGGCAGAACAGAAGTCCCCACCTCGCCCCACAGCTCCAGTGGCCCTATACCAGGGCTGTGTGCCCCGTCCGCCTTTCTTCTGGTCCATTGAGCCTTCCAGGACCAGCATTCCTGCGCGCCTCGGGAGCCTCCCCAGCTGCCGCAGCCCCCCTTCCTGCCCGCCAGGCTCCATGAGCACTTTGCTGTGAGCACAGTTTCGTGTTGGAAGAACGTTGTTGACACTGCTAGCCCAATTCCTTGGCCATTAGCCCACAATGTCATCAAGCAGTAAGCTCTCTCGAACACATTTGGGAGCCTGGGCCATGTCTCTTCCTGGGAACCTCAGTGTGCACTGCAGTTTCCAGGGCGCTCGGCCCCACAGAGAGGGCCCTTATTGGTGTGAATCTCATCCGGCATTTCCTAAACTTTTTATTTTTAGTAATCCTTTTTGAGGAGTGCATGACCGTTCTCTGCCACCTGCTGCTCTCCGCCTGATCCTTCCTTTTGCAGAGGGAGGACGGAGGTACAGTGTGAGGAGACGCTGGCCCGAGGTTACGCCCAAGCAGAGCTGTTTTCGCGGCCGGGCCTTCCCCGGGCGTGCCTCTCCTGTCCCCATGGGCAGCCCTGCCGGAACCAGGCCCCGCTTTCCAGGAACCATTCCAGCTCTGCCTGCCCTGCTCCCAAGTCCCTGCCCCAGGCCCCTCCTCAACAGCCAGTCTCCCAAGCAGAGCAGTCGGAGGGCAGGGACCCCACCTTCTGTTCTGTTGCTTCCCTGCTGGGGCGCATCTTCCTGTGACCTGGAGGGAAGCCAGGACTGGGACTGGTGAGCTCTCTCCACTGCAACTTGCAGTGGGTTAATGTTAGCACGCTCAGACTGCTCCCTGCTGCCTCCAGGAGTGCGGAGGAGGCCGCCCTGGGTTCCTCCGTCTGACCTGGGACTACCCACCTCACGCCTCACTGTCCTGAGCACTTTGCACATGTTCACGCTGTGACCCTCCTCTGGGGACACCATGTTTCGAAACAGGACCCTGATGGACACGCAGATTCCATTAGTGTCCTCATTCTGCAGATGAGGAAATTGACGCTCAGAAAGAGGAAGTAACAAGTCCAAGGTCACACCCTGTGGACCAGGAGCAAACCCAGGTGGTCAGGCCCAGAGTGTGGCCTTTAATCCATCCTCCACTTAAGCTTTCCCAGCAGGAAAGTCAAGACCCACACCTGGGAGCAGACACTGCTGTGTGCAGAGTAGGCAGCCGGTGAGTACCAGGACATCAGGAAAGGACCAGCCTTGGCCACTGTGGACTCTGACGCCAGGCCATGGTCACCCAGCCGACCGACTCATGAGCCCAAGCTGCTGACAGAACAAAGGCCTCATCCATCTGCTCTGCCCCGGGCTGATTCTACCCGTTTTGCTGGCTCCTGGAGGCCACCAGCCACAGGGGTGAGGCAGTGGATGGGCTGTTCCAACTGTCACCATCTGGACATGCCAGGGAGCTAGCTATCCTGGGGCTCCAAGTCTTAGAAGTTTCCAGGCTGGGTGGAGGGAGGAGAATCAGCCTAGTCTCTGCACAGAGCTGTTTCCTCCTGCAGAAAAGTGAGAGAGGTAGGAAAATACCACCCACGGTCCTTGTCTCACCAGTCACTCAGCCCAGTGGGGACAGTGGCCAGTGTTGAGGCCAGACTTCCCTCACTGGCATCAGGGGGACAGGGCCTAGGCAGCCTGCGAACCCCCAACCCCCAGGGAACTCACAGGGAGGGGCCGTGTCTTTGTCAGGGGAGGGTCTGTCTTGAACTGGAAGCCTGCCAGGCTTCAGCTAAGAACTTAGAACCTTCACAAAAATGTCAGACTCCAGGCCCAGCCCTGCCCCTGCCTAGCTGTGTGACCTCAGACAAGGCACTTGCCCACAGGGTCTCACATTTCTCCTTCTCTAAATCGGAGGAGACAGGTGGCCTCTTAAGAGTGCCCTTCCCCACCCTCTCACGCCCACTTCATTTCTAGAAATTCTAAAAAGTTCTATAAATTCTCCGGGCAGAACTTAATTGCTCAGTTCAGGTGATTGCCAAGTACAAGGCTCTTCCTTTGTTTCCAAAAGAGAAAGAAATGCCAGGGTGTCAGAGGCAGGGCCCATGTGCAAGTGGAAGATCGACTTCTCTCAGGGCGGAGCTGGCGTTCTGACAACCAGTACACTGCCCGTGGCAGAGGCAGCCCGCATTGGATGGTACTGGAGGGAGGCCCCTGCTGTCACCCAGGGCACTCGGCCTGTCATTATGGGCACCGAGTCCGCTGGGAGCTCCAGTGTGGCTGTCACATAGACCATGAGCCACATGGACAAAACCACCAAATCGAGCAGGAAAACACGGTCAAGTGTTTTTATGGCAGCATCTGTGTCCACTGTAACTGTGCGGAGGGCCACAGGAGAAGATGGCAGGCCAGGTGGCCAGTCCATGTCGTCTGGTCAATGAGAGAGGCTCCCTGGTGGAGGGGAGAGGGCAGCTGGATCCCAGGATCCGTTTGCTCGATGAGAACGGACGGCAGAGCACAGGGAGCAGGCTTGCGGTGGGTGCCAATGTCAGGGAGGCCTCTGGGCAGGATCACACACATTTCGTTGATTGACCCACGTCCCCAGCCCAGAGCAGCATGGGCAGATGTCCCCTGTTGCCACCAGGGCACCTGGAGCTCAGAGTAGTGGGACGTGCTGCTACCAAGACAGTGTCACGGCCTCTTCTTGGCCCTCTGTCCACTTCCCGCCACCGCCAGCAGGAGCTTCTACCTGCATATCTAATCCCCGCTGCAAACTCTGCGGTCGCCCGTCGGTTTCAGCGTAGAGCCCACCAGCTGAGAGTCTGGGCCCCTGCCCCACCTTCTGCTTCTGTGTCTTCAGTTGCCGTGGCCCCATAGCTTCTGCAAGAGACACTCTCCACCGCTCTCCCCGCCTCAGACCTGTTGCCTCCTCTGGGAAGCCTTTCCTGGCCCCACACCACACGGGCCTTTATCCCGATGCCCTTGGAGCCCAACTCAGGGCCTTGACACTGTCCGTCATTGCACGTGTGCTGAATGTTGGATCTGTGCCTGTACCTGTGCCAGACGTCAGGGGACGGGACAGACCATATGACTCCAGTGGGAATCAACGCCTAGCACCCATGTGGAGTTCAAGTCAAGTCGGCTCCGTGGTCACCTGTGCACAGTGTGCTGTCGTCAGCTGGGGTCAGAACGTGCCTTTCTCTGATAGAACGAGTCAGAATAACCTTGAGAAGCTCAGACCACTCACCGGGACTTCCCGTGTCACTCGCAAGCCCTCAGCTAGAGTTTGAAGATCCCGCAGGGTAGCAGGAAGGATGGAGATGTGCGCTGGAGGGGAGGCGCAGCCAGAAGGCCCTGGTGGCCCTCGGACTCCCTGACCATCGTGGTCCTGGCCCTGGCCATTCTCTCTGTCCCTCCACCGACATCGGTGGTGCACCGGGTGGGCTAGCAGTGGACAGGATGCTCACGGTGTCAGCACACGGGCAGCTCTCAAACTGTCAGGGTGTGAGCATCACACGGCTGCAGCCAGGCTGCCTCTCCACGGAGCCCAGGGTGGCTGCTGGCGAGGGGTGTGACTCGGGGGGTAAAAGTAGTGCCTGCCTTGCGCTTTGGCTGGAACTTTAGTCTGTGTTCGCAGTTTGTATTAGTCAGCTGGGACTGCCATAGCAAAACATGGACTGAGTAAGTGAAACAACAGAAATTTATTTTCTCACAGTTCTGGAGGCAAGAAGTCCAAGGTTCTAATCCATTTGGTTTCTGCTGAAAGCTCTCTTCCTGGCTTGCAAACGGCCCTCTTCTCACTAGGTACTCCCGTGGCCTCTCGTAGGCACGTGCCTGCAGAGGAGAGACACAGAAGAAAGGACAGGGGGAGAGACACCTGCTGTCTCCTCTGAAAAGGGCACTAACTCTACCAGATCAGGACCCCACCCCTTTATGATCTCATTTCACCTTAATGTTACTTCCTGCAAACAGAGCTACCCTGTGGGGTTAGCACGTCAACATATGAATTTGGGGCGGAAGCATAATTCAGTCCATAATATCTTTAAAAAATTTAGCCTTTATACTCTGCTGCCCCAATTCGGTCTCCGTAATAAACTTACCTGGCACATGTCTAGGTCTTTACACAACTCGGTGTCGAGCCCCCTGTAAGGCTGGCAACCCTTTGCTTCCCGACTGGGCACAAAAGTAAATCCCTTTCATTTCTGCCATCTTGTTTTGAGCTCTGGATGTCCTTCCTGTGGTGCAAATGTAACTGGTCTGGCAAATGAGGAGACGGAGGCATGGAGGATTGGTGTTACTTGTACCCAGTCAAGCAAGTCAGCTTCTGCGACACCTTGGCCCTTTGCTCCCTCTGGTGTCCTGCAGAATCTGATAAAAGTGAGATCGTGGAGACCCAGAATGACCGGAACCTGAATTCTAGAGCCTGTACATAGGCCACCTCCCTGACCTGAGGCTTCCTTCATCTGCTAAATGGGAGCAACACGCCTACCCTAGAGTGTGCAGGAAGGGGTGGGGACCACACATGTGACAGATGTGAAAGGCTGAAAGGTGTTGACTTCTGAAAGCTGGCTCTGCATCTTCCCTGAACTTGGCCCCTTTTCTGGAAGGATGCAGAAGGTAGACATCCCCAAAAGAAATTGCATATGCATGAGCAGTCATTCCCCGCTCCCCTCACTCCCCATCCCTCACACCCCTAATCTACTTTCAGTCTCTATGGATTTGCCTGTTCAGGACATTTGATATGAATGAAATCAAACTACATGTATTCGTTTGCATCTGGCTTCTTTCACCTGGCATTAGACTTGCAAAGTTCACCTGTTGCAGTCAAATAATATTCTAATTGCATGGATATACTAAATGCCGTCCATCCATGCATCCATCGGTTGATGGGCGTTTGGGTCGCTCCCACTTGTGGGCTCTTTTAATAGTGCTGCTATGAGCGCTCATGTATAGGTGTTTGTGTGGATTCATGCTCTCGTGTCTCTTAGATATATACCTAGTGATGGGGTTAAGTCTGTGTTTGACTTTCTGAGAACGGGTCCAACCATTTTCTCAAGTGGCTGCACCATTTTTGCACTCCCATCAGCAATGTAAGAGGATTCCAGTTTCTCCATATTCTTGCTACCACATATTATCCAGCATTGTTGTTACAGCCATTCTAGTAGGTGTGAAGTGTTATCTCCGTGTAGTTTTAATGTGCCTTTCCCTGAAGACTAAGGATTTGGGGTATGTTTTTGGATGCTTCAGACTATTTGCATATCTTCTTTGGATAAATGTCTGCTAAAACCTCTGCCCATTTTTAGTTGAGTTATTCATGTTTTTGTTGAGTGCTAAGAGCTCTTTGTATGTTCCAGACACCAGCCCTTTGTCAAATAGATGATTTGCATATCTTTTCTCCCATTCTGTGGGCGGTCTTTCTCCTTCCTTGAGGGTGTTCTGTGAAGTCTCACACAGCTCTGCTCCCCATTTGGGCCTGCCTCTTTTCTGGACCTGCTTGTCTTCCTTGTCTGCTTGCCCTTGGGGACATGACTCTGTGCTGTTCATCTCCCCTTCTAGTGTCCCCACAGGTTCTCAGCTAGCCAACAGCCTGACCTGCACCCAAAGGCTGTGGGGGCCTCTGAGGCTGTGTGCTGAGCTGTGCCCACAGCCCTTCTGGGTGAGTGTGGCAGAGGAGAGAGGAGACCACCATATGCTGAGTGTCCACTGTGTCCACCATGCTTTGCATATGCTGTCCCACTGCGAACCCAGAGCAATCAAGACATGAGTGGACAAAGTGAGGCAGGATCTGCCGCCCAGTGTGTCTGACGCACAGCAAGTGTAGGGCTCGCCAGCACCACGTTCAGCTCTGCTCTGCTTTTTGATAAATGACTACTCTGGACCCAGCGTTCAAAAATCCTAGGGAAAGTGTCGATACCACTCTAGGAATAAGTCCTAACACTGTAGCAACAGACGTTCCACCAGAAAATGCCTGACTTCACCTGTGAAATTAAACAACCTCCACATCTCCATGCTCAGCACCGAGAGGACTGTTTCTTGTCCACATCACAGTCTACCGTGAAGTGGGGTGACTGTGCAGTCGAGCCGGCCCTTCTCTGTGGTCACTGCTTTGCCAGGCCCACGGCCTTGGGGTCTTCTGCAGACAGAACCGAGGACTGGAAAGGAAAGGGGAGCACATGGAAGGTTGTAAGGGAAATTTGGGGGACCAGGCCACATTACATGGCTAGAACTTGGTCATGCCTAACTGTAAGGGGATCTGGGAAAGGAAGCTACAGCCTCAGGAAGAAAAGTCCAAAGGCCCCTGTCCACAGGGAGCCAATCTCTGGGCGGTGCTCGGAGGTGAGTTTGCGCCAAATGGCCTCCGGCTCCTCCAAGCACCACCTCTAATGCGGGGAGACATCCGTTCACATGGCTCCCCTCGCCCTGTGTGCTGCCCCTCCCCGGGGCCTGGCTGAGTTGTGAGGGCTAAGAAATCATGAGCATTGCTTTTCTGTGACTTTTCATGCTTTTCATGTTGGTGACAGCTGTAGTGGAACTTCCCCTTCGCACCCTCTCCTTGTTCTCGAAAAATTCATCCCCCTCCTGATACTGCCCTGCGGGGCAGGACTGCACTGAAATTTGGACTCTGCATACCCAGTACCAGAGGGTGTTCTGCGCGTATCCGCGTTTCTCCAAAATGATTCACATACTTCGATGGATATGAGATTATTGGAAGTCATATATATAAACCTTTCATTTTTACTTTTATGGTTGTTATCTATTGTAATGTTTGTTACAAAAAAAAAATCATTCACATGGCAAGCTCTTCGTTTCACATAAATTATTATTGAACTTGAGGCTGATTTCAGGACTTTGCGGATCTGGAAGAGAAGAGAGTGACCCAGGGGTGAGTGAGCACGGGGACATTCCATGGGATGAGCAGGCTCTGAGACCGTAACCACCGGGATGAACCGTGGCTGCAGTTCTTGCCAGACACATGCTGTCCGAACCACTTTTCCCCTCTCCAGCACATCCCCATAATGTAGACAGAGTCCCGGCTGGTTGGGATGTCAGGCGACACATATGTGCTCCATTCGTTACTAACACGTTACCAGGCAGCACTGCACCGGACCATTTCACCGTGCCAGCAATGCTGGGATAAGTGTTATGAAGCTGTTCTACAGATGAGCAAGGAAAGGCCAAGTCTCTTACCCAGCTCATAGCAGAGCCAGGCTCCGCCCTCTGCTGTGCCAGGCTCTTAGGCCAGGCCCTGTGAGGCGAGTCCAGTGACAGTCCTCGCTCTGGCACTGGCGCAGGAGGCCATTGGAGAAGGCCTCATCCCCTCTCTGAGCCTCATTCCTCAGGCAGGGGACCAGTTCAGTGCTTCGTACAGGGCCAGGCTTGCAAAGCTTAGGGGATGCCCTCCTCAAGTCAGCCCCAGTACAGCCTTGGCTTTAAAACAAAGCCCCAAACTGGCCTGGATGTGATGCTCTAGATGTCTGCAGAATTTGTCCCTCCCGAATCGTCTGCTGGGCTCTGGAGTCTCTGAGTTCTCTCCACTCTCATTCTCTATAGCACCGGGGCATCACTGTGACCAGCTTCAAACTTACCCCAGGTATAAGCCGTCATTCCTCATCTGTTCATCTGTTCATGCACCTTGGGGCTAGGATGAATAATGCTGTTAGAACTTGGACATACAGGTTTTTGTGTAGACAGGTATTTCCATGGCTCCTGGTAAAGACCCAGGAATGGAATTGCCGGGTCCTCTCATAAGGAGACGTTGACTTTATAAGGAACGTCCAAACTGCTTTCCAGAGAGGCCCCAGCCGCTTCTGCAGGTTCCCATTCCCCCACACTCCGGACGCTTGGGATTGTTGGCCCTTTATGTTTCTGCTACTCTGGTCTGTGTGTGGCAAGCTTCCATCATATTTTAACTTGCGTTTCCCTGATGACTAACGCTACATAGCACCTCTCCCTGTGCTCTTCTGCCATTCCTATGCCCTGATTGGTAAAGTATCTGTTCACATATGTGATTCTTCCCATTTAATGGGCTGTTAGTCTTCTTACTCATGAGTTGTAAGAGTTTTTGAAAATCATCTGTTAGATACAGTTTCTTTGCCATCTGTATGCATTATGACTATTTCCTTCTAGTCTGTGGCTTACCTTTAAAAACGAACATTTTAAAATGGATTAGTAACCACATGTTGATTTGTGGACAGGCTTTCCTCCCTAGTCCATACCTCCCTTTTGAGTGTTGGCAACATTCTCCTTGACTGTGAGATTTCTTTATCTGCAAGTAAGGACATACTATGGCTTTAGGGCTGAACTGGTAGACTCTGGGGTTCAATCTTCCAAGCCCCAGCTCCCCAGCTCACTAGCAGGCAAATCTTTCACCTCTGCTCTGAGCCTTGCTCTTCTGGGTTGTAAAAGGTCAAAGATAAGCCATCATCTCCTTTGGCTGTGGTGAAGATGGTATGAGATGACTGTTCTACTCCAGTCGAAGCCGCGCTAAGCTGAGCCCTGTTAGCACCCTCATTACCAAGGCCCATCAGCACCCCGACCCTTCCTGTGCAAAAAGCAGCCGCACAAAGCAGGCTCTGTCTGCCTGCCTTCTTTCTATGGAAAGCACCACCTTCCTCCGGGTGACTGGTGACACAAGCCAAAAACCTTGGTCTCCTCCTTCCCCTTCTCTGTCCCACTTACTGTTCCAGATGGCTCTTGAATCAATCCCTTCCTGCCCTGCCCAGGGCCTCCCTGCTGACCTCCCTGCCTTCTCCCTCCCCGTGTCCGACCCTGTGTGCAGTGGGCCCCATTGCCAGAGGCCTCACTTCTGCATCAGAAACCCGCCGCTTCTGGGGTAGGTGTCTGTGGGAGACCACTTTGTAAGACAAGTCACTCACTGACTCTGTGGTTATAAATAAATAGCAGGCTCTATTCTTAGTCCACCAGCAGCTAGGCTCTGGCCCTGCCTTCCCAGGCCTCCATCAGGGACTTTGGCTGTCCTTACTGGAGATTGGCCATTCCTTGGGCTTTGGCAGGACCCATTCCTTTGATACGTGATCAGAAAATTCAATCATAAAACCAATTACTGATTTCCTGAGCTTTACAAGGGAGACATGAAAGTTTGATTAAGTTTGAATTCCTCTTTGGCTGAAGGCCAGCCAAGGCCAAATGGGCTTGTGGGAGATTTTTGTTCTTGTTGATTTCTTTGTTTGTTTGTTTGTTTGCTTTGTGGCTGGCTCTTGGGCTGGGGGAGGGGAGGCACACTGGTTTTGTGTTGTGGGGTTTCTTACCTCCCCCCATACTCCCTGAATGGCTGTGGGCCCTTTGCAATGCAGGAGATGTAAATCCCCCTAAGACCTGTTGCCAAGGCGACAGGCTCTGGAATTGAGCTCAACTAAACAAAGTCGTTCAGCTTTGAAGGGAGCAGTTTGTTTCCCATGCGGAGTCCAGTTATAGTGACCCTTGAGAAGGATGCCTATGTGAACAGGAATACAGAAGTGACTCGCTGGTCACTTTGGAGTAGCTCTAGCAGTATGGCTGGGCTCTGACTGCTTCCGGAGGGTCACTTCTCCCCAGAACCTGCAAGGCCAGCTGGCCATGACAGCCTCCTGGACCCCGACAATGAGGACCCAGGGCAGGTGGGATTGGGAAGTAAACCCTGGGCTCTAGCCAAAGTGCCTTGGAACCAAACACAGACAGTGCTGGGGGCTGTCTGGGGCTCTGGGTCAGAATCTGAGTTGGTTCTGGGAACTCAAGTTTCCTACCTACGAATAAAATGAGAGGATCCCAGGTCTTTGAAAGCTGACTCTTCTGACAAGAGGCACATTACCCAGGAGTAGAGATGGGGTCTCACTCAAAAGTGTGTCCCCAGTGCCTCAGATCCTCCCATTAGAGACTGAGCCCTTTGGGTTTTGAAGGCATTTAGGTCCCTAGGAGCCCTGATTCAAGTACTAACCCTCTGGAAGTGCTAGTCCCAGTGATCAGCCTTCCACGAATTGAGAAATCAACCCTTTGGGAGTAGGACATGGGGTGCCCAGTGGACAACTAAGGTCAACTCCACCTGCTTCCCAGCTCAGGCCAGGCCAGTCCCAAAAGTGACCCCTCACACCAGAAGAGCATCCGCATCTTCAGTGTCTAGGTGATGCTCCATCCCCACCCTGAGCGTTCACACCCTGCCCCACCTACAGGCAGCCTCCCTGGCCTGGGCCTGCACACCTTGACCCCAGCTGCAGGGGAGGCAGCCAGAACTCGGAGGTCAGGGCCCCGCTCAGCATCACACTGCTGGGGAGTGCAGATAGGCATCAGGGTGTGGGACTTCCCACCCAACCCAAGCCGCTTCTTCTGTGCACAGAGCCAGCCGTGCTGGGGTCACAGACACCCTGCACCTGCTTGGTGGAGAGAGAGAGAGAGAGAGAGAGAGAGAGAGAGAGAGAGAGAGAGAGAGAGAGAGAGAGAGAGAGAGAGAGAACAAGAACAAGGTGAGCATTCTTTGTAAGGTTTGAATTGTTTCTTTTGGGTTTTGTTTTTTCTTTTAATGAGATTGTTACAGCTTCCTCTTGGAGTTGTAATTAGGAAATTCTGGGTTAGTCAGTTAGGCAGAATTGACAAATAACCAGGCAGTACTGGATGGAATGCTTTTTTTCCCCTCCTTATAAATTCAGGTTTTGCCAAATTCGAGGGGAGGGAGCTGTGAAGCTGAGAAAAATGTGTGCAGCTGGGCTGGACCCGGGAGAACAGATTCCCTCCTCGATGTAGAATGAGACTTCAACGAAGTCATTATCTTTGTGGAGGATCTTTTTTTTTTTAATATGTGAAAATGAGATCACATGAGAATGGTAGGGGAAACAAGTGAAAGAGGAACCCAGGTTGGGGTTCAGGGATGGGCAGCCCAGATGGAGGAAGCATTCTTGAACCAGGTGACTGGAGGGACCTCCCCCTCGCCCCCTGCAGCTTGCTCTTCTGAGTGACCCAGAGCGGGAGAGATGGCAGAGCAGGAACAACTACCCCATGTAGTAAGCACATGCAGACCAGGCTTTGTGCCACACATTGTTGTTTCTGGTATCACTTGTGTAATGATCTTTGTTTTAATAGTGATATGCTTATTTTGATATGAATCCAACTTTTTTTTAAAAAGCAAAGGTGCAGATAGAAATGAAAGCAAGTATGCAGATAGGCAGGAAGAGACAGGAGGAAGAAGCATTTTATTTATTTTTTATTTAGTTGTTTATGTTGGCCGTTGCCCAGCCCCGGAACTTGAATCCAGATCCCTGGGATGTGTGTGGACTGCACTTAGCCAGAGGCAGCGAACCTAACTACTATTGCACTGGGACCCAACAAATCTAACATTTTGCAAATGCTCATAATTACCCAAACATTAGAATAAGGCCAAAGTACAGACTTTTTAAAGTGAGTCAAGTAAAAGAATCATACTATGCACATAACGGCAGGGGTTTGACAGGGATTGGGAATCAGTTAGAAAAACAGAAATGAATTCTTAATCATTAAGAAACTAGGAAGGCAGAGGAGGCTGAAGTTTGGGAACTCGTGCCATATCTGTATGCGTTAGGTGATACAATCGTGCCCATATTACAGATAAGGAAACTGAGGCTCCGAAAGGTTAAAGGACTTGCCCACAGGCACACAACCAATAGATGGCAGAGGTAAGACCAGGAGCCAGGCCTGCTTGACTCCAGAGTCAGGTCAGGATCCCCAGCAAGGCTCAGAGCTGACCTGTAGCTAGGCAACATCCTCGTCTTCACTCTTCAGGTGATGCCTCCAGTGCTGGCACCAGGTAGCATTCCTGGACTGTTCACTAGAGAAAGAAGTCTTTTCTAGCTCCCTAATCAAGGGTTAATGGCAGCACATCCTATGCTGGGAGTAGAGCTCTGAGCCTGCTTCCTCCAATTGGCTGCATCTAATTCTCAAAAAGAAAAGCCTTTTCTAAAAGGGCCTGGCATGATCTTGCCCATTGCTGAGGGCTCCCAGTGGCTGCCCCTGCCCCCAGCTCCACCCACCCAGGCGGGCCGCCTTCCCTCCCTTTCCTTTCTTCTCTCTCTCCCAGCCCTTCCTTGTTTTCTTTCTTTCTTGTCTCTGAATCACTTTTTCCAATAAACTGTCCACCCAGTATATCAAATGACGCTCTGCAAGATTTCTGAAAGCCTCCTTCTGATAACTGAAGCCTCGGAGTTGGAAACACATTTATATTTATGTGGGACTGAGACTTCAGAACATTATTAAATTTGCATGGGGAGCCAGCCGAGTAGTCTCTTGGACACGATATGGATGGAGAGGAAACAGCATCTTCAGCAAGATGGAAATAGTCACACAAGCAACTTTTCCAGGCTTATTACTCCATGGGGAGAAATCAATCCCACTTACCCAGGCATGTGGGGGCAGCATTGCCCCTAGACAATCACAGCAAACCTCAAGGCTTGGGAACCATTTGGACCCCTATGTTTTATAGCTGGCCACGTTCCTAACCCAGGTGGTAGCCCCAGAAATGAAAGGTGAGTTAGGATGTGTGTTGTGTGTGCCCACAGGTATTTGTGTGGTTTTGTGTGTGTTTGACTATCTGCCTGCTCTAAGGAGAGAGACTCCAGCTGTTGTCACATCTCAAAGGCGCCCCTAGAATCCTAAAAAGGTTACGCAGAACACCTCCAACTTGTCAGGTGGGTAAGCTGCTCGCCAAGACCCTGTGAAGAGTAATTCTCACAAGAGTTTAGAGAAGCAACACACAAAGGAAAGTTCAACTGTGGTCCCCACAGTGGCAGTGCAGATAATTTAAATAAACACGATGAACAGGAGGGAGGCTGCTTGACGTCAAGGCGGTTACCCTCTGGCTTCGTGCCAAAGTCCACCCTTGGCTGACAACTGTGTGACCCTAGTACCTGCTAACATCCACAGTCAGGTCGCGCAGCAATGGGAATCTGTTCTGCGAAACGCATCGTCGTGCAAACCTCATCGCTCCTGACGCAAACCTACGTAGTGTGACCCACCCCATGCCAGCCTACTCCATGCCCAGGGTCCCCTGGGGTATTTATGGTTCGTTGTTGACTACAGCGTCTTCGTGCAGAACCCGACTGTGCCAGCTGCTCGCCGTGTGCCAGGCACTGCCCTGAACAGCAGGCAGCATCCCTCTAATCATAGCACCCGGAGGAGTCCGACTGTCTCCCAGGATGGCGCGCTGAGGCCTGGCAGGCCGCACACACTCCTGGCAGCAGAGCCAGGCCAGAATCGAGGGCTGCCCCCAGCAAAGGCCTCGCTGAGTAAAGCATCTCTCTCCTCTCAGACTTCGTTTTCCTCATCTCCAACCTGCTGTGGTTCCCTATATGCCTTATCCCTGAAAAGCAAGAAGAATATTTTCTTAAAATAAGAACATTTGGCATGTCTGGTGGAGTAACAGTTAGGTCAGCGCCTCTGAAGGATGCAGGTTCGAGTCCTGGGTCTGGGGGACAGCGACCAGTGTGGACAACTAAATAAAAACAAAATGCTTCCTCCTCTCTCTTCCTGTCTGCCTACTCGCCTTCATGCCTGCCTGCATCTTTCCTTAAAAAAAAAAAAAAAGGATTTATACAAACAGGTCTGAAAGTCACAGCCCGCATGTGGCTCAGAGCCCCTAATGGAGCTGATGAAGTGTCTGTGGTAGTGCCACAGAGGTTCCTGACCTTTCTTGGATTCCTCTGGGCCAACCAGTTGAACCAACAATGTGAGGGATTTGACTTAACCCCTCCTTTACCAGTTAGAGAATCTGACTTGTCTCCCTCTAGCTTGTTAGAACTCCAGGCAGCCAACACACCCTGGTGGAGCAGCGGTTGGGTCAATCACCTCCAAGGCACACAGGCTACATACCCCTGGTTTCAAGTCCCAGGTCCAGGGGAAACAGCTAGTGTGAACAGCTAAATGGAAATAAAAATTTTGAATGCTTCTTCCTCCTCTCTCTTCCTTCCTGTCCACCTACACACCTTCATTCCTGCCTGCACCTTTCCTTTCAAAAAAAAAAAAATCCCAGCAAGCCCTTTTCCATCGCAGAGGCCTGCCATTGGCCAGCCCCGGTCCCTGAGGTGGTACCGCTCACCAACCCACTCAAAGTGGCCACAGGCTCATTTCTTGCAGCCCAGGGCAAGTCCATATTCCCCCGGGCGTCTGCGTGGTCAGTGCGAACACAGGCCAGCTGACGTTGACAAGTGGTTAATGCTTAGATGCTGGTCAGCAACATCAACTAGTGACCGTGGTCTGGAAAGTGGAGCTTAGGTCCACTTCAGCAGGGCAATGATTGAGGGGCTTTGATTTCAGACCCCGACAGAGCGTGAATGGACGGTGCAGCGCACTTCATTCAGTACGTGGGGAGGACCCCCACTTTCTCTTGAAGATCAAAGCTCTCACAGCAGGCTGGTGGCAGAGCCAAAAACCTAGGCTGTGAAAATGGTCAAGCCCGGGACACACCCCAACTTCCAGCTCTGGGACCTGGGACCAGTCTCCCCTTAGACTCTCCTTTTCTCTGCTCTGCTCTCGGGGCTGTCCGGGGATGAGGCTATCCGCATAGAGCTGTTCTGCGTCAGCCCTCTGAGCACTGTCACAGAAGCAGGTAATTTTTCTCATGAGTGCGAAAGGAAATGGGGTGCAATTGTGGTGTTTTGTCTTATTTGGGTATGTTATTTAAACAAAACCTCGGAGGTATACCCGACTGGCTGCGGCCGCCCAAGTGGACCACCGCTGCACCGTTCTGCCTGGTGAGGGGTGCGGCCAGAACAGTTCTGGAGGCGCGTGCGCCCCAACCCACATTGAGCCGAAGTTCTTCTATGGGTCGTGAGCGCATGACTGCATGTAAAACTCACAGCGTCCTCTGAGCTACATGCTGCTGTCACCCCCCAGGTGACAGATGAAATGCGGAGACTCGGAGAGGCTAAGCAGGCCTGGCTCCAGAGTCCAACTGCTGCCCAGCGTGGCTGCCGGGAAGCGGGACGATGGGCCGACTGCCCTCAGGCCTGTGTGCCCCTATCCTTGCGTCCCATAAGCCTCCTCTGGACCGTGGCACCTATGTCTAAGTCTCACATTGCTGTGAACAGTCCTCTTTGATCTGTTTCTTCTAGTCGACTCACCACCGCCCCAGCCAACTGTGAGATTCAGTTCCCAGGAACCCAGTGCCAACCCAGGCAGATAAGGTTACCTGGGTCCCGGCCTCTTGGTGATTTAAACTGTAGCCGCTCCCTGAAGGGGTTTTCACCACCACCGGCTCCTTCGCATCCCTCAGCCCTGTTTCCAGACCAGCCAGAGCTTGCTCCCACCTCCTTGCTGGGACCGACCACCAGCTAAGCTACCAGTGACACTGTAACCCTGAGCTAACCTCTCCCTGTCTGTGCCTCAGTAGCCCAACCACACAGACAGCATCATTTCTAAGAAGCCTTCCCACCCTGACATCCTAAACCTCTGTCCTCTCTCTTCTGGGCTCTGAATCGCCCCTGCTGGATGCCAAATGGACTTCCTTCCACATGTCGATCTTGAAAACAAGACTGTGATCCCTCTGAGGGTGGCTTCCCACTCCCCCACCCTGTCTGGCCACACACAGCAGCCAAATGAGTTTTCAAAGAGAGATGATCGTTGTTTTCCCCTCTGTTAGCCCTCCGCAGCTTCCCACTACACTTGGAATAAAATCCAACTCCATCTTGGGGTCAGCAGTGACCCGTGCAATGGGGGCAAGGGTGGGGGGCACCCTGGCGGCTGCTCAGAAGGTGCCAAGCAGTCTCACCCCCACTGCTAGGCCCCATTACCCACATGCCTGATATAATCTCGGTGCGTCTCCATTCCCCACCCTACCTGTGTCCTCAACTTTATATTTATGGCTTGCCCTGACATTTCCCTTTTCTTAGATGTCCCAACTTATTAAAAACAGCTGCTTTATAATTAATTGAGTGAATCATGGAAAAACAGGGTTGGGTTTTTTTTTCTGCCTATAAATAATTCCACCTAAAATTTTTCTGAGCAGATGAAATGCAATGACAAGCACCCAGCACTTACCCAATACGTGCCTTCTAACGCCCCAGCCTCTCAGCTCCTGTGTCTGGACACTGTATCTGGAATACTTCTCTCCACTGCCCCGCCTGAAACAGGACCTCCCAAGTTACTCAAGGTGGGGTCAGTGGAGAAAGGCCGTGGGAGTCCTAAGCTGACTCCAGTAGCTAATTCTGTCCTCTCCAGACACGTTGGCATGATTTTAGCACCACCGTCTGTGCACCCAGCTCTGTTCCTATTCCAGGGCTGATTAGAGTCCACTAGGAAAGGACACGGCCCCTGCCCCCAGGGAGATGACCACTTTGCTTTCAAGAGTGATGCATGGAAGCTCTTTCAGCCACTGACTGATGAAATTCAGGACCCACCGGAGGACCTCAGAGGGGAACCAGGAGTGAGGTTGGTGCACAGTCTTTGCACCAGCGTGTCCCAGCACACACAGTGTGTCAGAGGCGTGCCCAAAGGGTCCTCCTCTATGTCTGCTGAAGGTGCGGCACGGGTGCCGTCACCGTCTGTGTGGACCTTAACCTGAGAAAGGTTGGGAAGACTGTCCTGGAAGAGCAGAACTTGAGTCGGCATCATAGGCAGCCAGGCCATGAGTAGAGACCCCCGTTCTGAGGCAGGGGAACCCCTCCTGGCTTTCAGACACCTTGGGTATGCAGCAGCACAGGATGTGAGGGTTGACAGCAACCTCAGAGGTGACCACATCCAGAGAGCAGCACAGGGTAGTTTATGTGCCACCACTCGCAACCAGCCCTCGTTTCTGGCCGTCGCTGTTGGTCAGTCAAAGCCCGGAACTTGGCCTCCGTCCTGTCCCCGCAGCCAGTGTCCCAGGCAGCCAGTATGGTTGACCAGAGTTGGCCCCTGCCTGGAAGCCAGCTTCCTGTCCCTGCTCTGCTCAGCGCAGAGCCTTCATTTACCCCACCAGCCAGGGCTGGTGACCTGGAAGACCAGGGTGGGGAGAAGGCCAACCCTGCACCCCAAGTCTACTGACCCCCTGGGGCAGTGCTTGTTGACTCTTCCCCTTCCAAGTTCCTTCACTCACAAGTGTTTACCGAACACTCGCTGTGCGCCCAGCTCTGTGGTAGATCCTGGATTCAAGAGGTAGCCTGACAGAGGGGCCCGGGATCCAGGGAAACGCCAGAAATTCTGGGTTCATCTAGAAGGCGGTGAGAGCCACCCACGTAGGAGGGAGCAGAGAGCCTTTAACCCGAGACTTCAATGAGCCCCCAATCTCTGTTGCACTTGACACTCGGGGGAGGGCTTCGCCTGCCATGCTGGACTGACACCCATGTTCTGTTCACTCTTCAGTAAAGTACTTGCCGCAAATTCTGGGTTTGTCCACAGGGCTGACCAAGACCCTGGTCATCCCTGCAGGCAGACATTGGTCCAGCTTCAGTCTGGTACTCTTTTTCTAAAAAGGAAAGAAGAAGTCAGGAATAAAGGCAGGCAGCAAGCAGGAAAGGAGAGGAGGAAGAAGCATTCTGTTTATTTAGTTGATCATTTCAGTTGTCTTCCCACCGGCCCCGGGCCATGAACCCAGGTCCTTGAGCTGTGTGTGGACTGTGCCCCAGGGCGTGCCCAGGCTGGCACTCTTAAGGTGTCGTTCATCATTTACTAAGGAGATCCAGGGAAACACTGATGGTCTATTATTAAAAATATTTTCCTTTATTCAAAAAAAAAAAAGGGATATATTAGATGCACTGAACTTAACATCACATTTTAACTTTTTGGAAACTGACTTTCATGTCCATCTCCCAGAACAAGGGCAGACTGCTCCTCGCTCCCAGAGGGGATAAGAAGCCATGTGGACGTAATTACAGAGTAAGGCTCAAAAGTCTGTGTCTTTTTTTCTTCCTTATGAAATGTTGGAGATCATTCTTCCCTTTCCTGCCGTTCGTGTTCTTTGTTCCAATGTCACCTGCAGTGTTCCAAAACAGACAACCGCTTGGGAGGAATACTAGAGGGATGGGAATTTAGACGATAAATCTCTTCATTTTTGCAAAGAGCCCTATAGCCCCATGCGTGACTCCATTTCCGAATTTCACTGACCACAGACCGGCCTACAGCTGGCGAGCTGGCCTGTCCCTGCACATGCATTCGACATCTTTGTGGGAGGTAGGCACCCAGCGGGGACAATACTCATCTCTGCTAAAGGGGAGCCAGTGCACTTTCTGGGGGCATCCAGGGTAAGCGGCATTCACTGGCGTCATTTCTCGGCACACCTGGGGCATTTCAGCCCCTCTCGTGACTGTTCTGCCCCATAACCCAGCTCTTCTGGGTTTTCTAGTAAGGTGAGCAGAGACCTCAAGGACACCTCTGGGTGTCCCTTCTCTGCTTCCTAACCCATCCTGGTGCTGCGGACCTTCTAAAGACAAGGAGATGGCACCTGGTGACCATTTCAGCTTGTGGCCAAAATTTCACTCATTGCTTTACAAGCAGCAGCACCTTGTGAAGCAGCAGCACCTTGTGAAGGAGCAAGTACTCAACAACGCAGATGCGCATCCTGCCCTCCTGGAGCTTACAGTCTCCCCTGGAAGAGTGTCAGTCACTGGAAACAAAGATATCTTAGTTACCATTGTGACAAGTGCTGTTAAAGAAAAGAAGGCTGGCATGGGAAGAACAGAATTTAGATGGCAGGGTGAGGGGGACTTCCTCTCCAGGGTTATATTTAAACTGAGACTGGAAAAGTAAGGTGTCAATCTTGCAAACACTCCGAGGTAGCAAGAGATGCTGGTGCAAAGGCCCTGAGGTGTTAGTGAGTTGGGCGCGTGTGCAAAGCCTAGAAGGGGGCAGGTGGCTGGCAGGTGTGGCAGCAGGGTGTCTCAGGGTCAGGGTCAAGGACAGCCAGGATCTAGACTACACAGGGCCTTGTAAGCAGTAGTTGGGAGGATGGAGACAAGAACTCCAACCTCCAGCTGCAATGGAAAGACCCCTGCTGGGGGCTGTATTGGTTTGCTGAGGCTGCTGTTAGGGGAACACAGATTGGGTGGCTAAAGCAGCAGAAGTGTTTTCTCTCACAATTCCGGAGGCTGTTTTTAAGAGAGAAAGCCAGGAAGAGAGGAGGAATCTTTATTAGTCGTTCATTTCGTTTTTCCCTCCTCCGGGTCCCAGGACTTTGCATGTTCCACACCACGCACGTCAGCCTCCTGAGCCACCAGGGCTGGCCCAGTGACCTCATTTTAATTTGTCTCTTTAAAGGCCTATCTCCAAATACAGTTTTATTCTGCGGTACTAAGAGGTGAGGACTTCAACATATGAATTTAGGGGGACACACGTTATCCCACCACAGGGCACTTCCCTGTCACACTCTGAGGATGAGGCCAGTGTGGTGGATCAGCATATTCAAAACGGCCCCCTCCAAAGACCTGCCCTGCTGCTGTCTGCTCCCCCTTTGTTGAGAGATGATGAGCAGGTATTCAGGGACATAAAGACATAATGGCACCAAACAGGCTTTCTTACCTTGAGAGTCAGAGTCCTTGAACGAGAACTAGAAATCCTGTTGTGATCCATTGCGTGTTACTGCAGGGTCCCAGGTGGTGCCCACTTTGGGACACTCCCCTCCAGCCAAGCCGGGTTGTGAGGACCAAGCCCAGTGGGGATGGGCTGCCTTTGAGGGTCAGGGAAGCTGACCAGGCCCTTCAGCGATGCCTCCAATGCCTATCATAGCCCCTCGCCTGGGAGAGGTGCAGAAACCATCATTCTGAATTAAAGGGAGGGGAGAACCCCCTACAGGCCTCAGGACCGGCTTTTCCCGAGCCCCTCAGATCAGTATTTCTTCAGCCTCCCGAGCCAGCCACTGCCGGCCCCAAATGCTGGAGAATCGAGGTGCCTGCAGATCCACAGATCGGCCCTAGGTCATTCCTTCCACCTTATGCCGAAGACAAAAATAACTACAAGGAGGGAAATGGGGAAATGTCCTAAAGAAATTACCTTGAAATTCAGAAAACATGAAGCCAGGCTCCATCTAATTAAGATGACATTTTAGATGGGGTGGGGGGAGGCTGGGTGGCATTTTGCATTGCAAGCTCTTGTGCAGCCTCGCTAATTTTGGTTCTGAGCAAAGTTTCCAATTGGAACAGAAGACATGACTTCAAAGACACCGCCAACCCGCTGGCCAGGCCTGGGAGTGAAAAGAGCTGCAGGGGCCTCTGGGCACAATGTGGCCAGCACTGGAGCAAAGGCTGCTGAGCAGCAGGGAGCCACAGCCCTCAGGAGCCCGCTGTGCCTTTAAGGGGATCAGTGGGGCCGCTCCTGGAGGACAGCTAATTGAGCTGGTGGCCTTGTCCTTGGAGAGTGAGCTTTTGTCCAGCGTGGGCTTCTGTAGGGGCACGCATTGGGCAGTGCTCTGGCCTGGGCTGGCCCCAGGCACTTTGCATCTGTCTCCCCTGAGCCTTAGAAACAGGCCTGGTTCTTGTACAACAGCACAAGGGAAGGAGGCCACTCTCTCCGAGGGACTTCTCCCTGCCAGCCTCGAAGGCCACCAGGTGGAGAAGGCCCACTCCCTCCCTCCCAGAATCCTGGGAAAGGCAACCTCATCTCTCTCTTTCAACTGGGAGGATGGAATGGACCTTTGAGTTGGAGGAGTAGTGGCCACTGACCTAGGGAGGTGTCCAGACACAGGCCCCACTCTCCTGCTCTCTGGACAAAGCAGGAAAGCAGCCCTAGGGGTGAGGAGCCAGGACCCCTCAGAGGCACCTGTGTGTCCCTCCTCTTGTCCAGCTCAGCTGAGTCTGTCTCCCAGAAGGGACTGGACAAGGCAGACTTTCCTTTACTGTCATTATTGCTCCTCCTGCTAGCAGTGCTCTGCACCCACTCATGTGCACGTGCATCACAAGCTAAGTGCTTCCCGGTGCAGAGAGAACCCTCGCACAGACCCTGGGTTCTCACAGAACCCCTGGGAGGAAAGCAGAGTAGAGAAGACTGTCCTTTACCACCAAGGAGACTTGAGTCACAGAGAATTGAAATGATGTGCTCACATCTTTGGAGGCCAAATCCTTGCATTTTTCACAAATCTCATGAAGACTCATGTTGCTATTCTCACTTGCTTCCTCTGGACTCACCTGGCTTCCCATCCACCACCAAAGGCTCCATTCCTTTCTCCATCTCACACTCTCAGCAGAGGTCTTTGCCCAGCTCCTCCTTAGGGAGGGAGGTGGGACAGTGTAGTGGCTGACGAGCATAGGGTAACAGATGGAATAATTCCAGTAGGTGGCAGACGAGGTGACCTTGGCTCCATCATAGGGGACACCATCGAGTGATGGGGGTGGATTCAATGAGTAAAGGATGCACCCAGAGGCTGGACACTAGTCTGGGGACCCGCTGTCATCCGTGCAAGAGAGGTCGGGGTGGCTTTGGAGAAGAACGGAAAGGGATTTAATTCAGACCTGTCTGAGGGTAAATGATGGCCGTTGGGCCTGTTGGTTGTAGGGACAATGGAAGGAAAAGAGTGCAGCTGGCCTTGAGGTCTCCAGCTTGGGTGAGGGAAGCACAGGAAAGTTCATGGAACGAGTCTCATGCCCACACCCCCACCCGCTGGCCTCACAGTCGTCAGGTGTTGGGGGCACTGAGGAGGGTCAGGTGGTTTGCACAAAGCAATATCTTGTGATTGCTCAGTTTTATGCATTTTAGTGTAGATTAGAGAAATTAGCGCACAGACCTCTGATTTCATGGATATTGTTTAGGATAAGCTGGTTTTTTGTTTTTGTTTTTTAGTTCATTTGATGTCACTTAAGAAAAAAAAAGAAGTAAATAGGAGTGGTGCTATGCTGGTTCAGTAGAAACCAGGAGAACGAGAGGGAAGGAAGCTGAGGTGGGCGACCAGGAGCAGGAGAGAGGCCGGACTGATGGGGACATGCCGAGATCAGGTGGGGTCACTCCCCAGCCATGCGCTCGGGCCTAAGAAGGAGGTGGCTTGAGAAAGCAAGAAGGGACGAGGACCGAAGCTCTCAGAAACTTGCCTGTCAAGTGCGGGGACAGGGGCCCACAGGAGATGGGAGGTCTTGCTGGACATAGGGTGACCCAGAAGAGAGTACTGCTCAGGAAACTCATCTAATAGGCTGAAGCAGTGCTCTGGGTGGGAGGGTGGCTGTCTTCCGCCTGGTGATCCAGGGACCTTGGCGCAGATGGGCACACTTCGCCTTCACACTCCATCATTCCCCGCTCGGGTGCATTGCAGTTAAGGCCAGCAGGAGTGTTCTAACCAGGCACCAGCCCACCCTCCCCGGTCCAGCCCGGCAGCTCAGGGGCACGAACTCATTTCACTATCTCCAGCAAAGGTGCTAAATGGCCGGCTTCTGCCCCGGCCAGGCTAGGGAGAAGGGCCATTGGAAAGGGATTGGAGGGGCATGAGGGACAGAGGGAACGAGTTGGGGAGGACAGCTTCAGCCCCTGTGTTTGTCTGTGTTGCTAGCGCAGCCCCATCCCCTCCGGTGGGGTAGGGGTTCCCCTGCTGAACCACTTACTTGGTGAGCCCTGGGCAGCTCTTCCCTCACTGCCCAGTGGGGCACTTGGCCACCTTCCTGCACCTGTGGTCACCCAGCGTCAATGTCAGGGAGATGAGAGGCTAAATGCAGAGGGGAGGCTGTGCATCCTGAGCCCCAGCTGGAGTAGCTCCCACTTATCTATCCCTGAGCAGGCACAGACTCTGTGGGGTGCAGCTCCCCACCGCCCCTCCGCCCCTGCCCGGCCCCATGCCCCTTTCTCACGGCCAGGCACTGGGAGCAGGGACCTGGCATCCAGCCGCCCAAGGGCGGCCCCCTG
The DNA here is from genome assembly GCA_004363575.1 of Solenodon paradoxus. Lineage (NCBI taxonomy): Eukaryota > Metazoa > Chordata > Mammalia > Eulipotyphla > Solenodontidae > Solenodon > Solenodon paradoxus. The sequence continues at coordinate 19,239 of RJWH01002461.1, read as the reverse complement.
GGAGCTCTGCCTGGCCCAGCTGGTGCACCGCCACGGGCGCCACTCCGCCACGCCCATGTTTTCGTTGACAGGAGTATTTGTCACCTTGTTTTTTACACCTGTCGCCATCCCATTTGTCCCATGTAAACACTGCCAGCACCAGCACGCTAATGCTTGGTCCCCAGGGTGGGCACCAGCCAGGCCCTCTGGGAGCACCGTCCCCTAGCAGCAGAGTGAAGGAGAGCAGGTGTGGCAGCAGACAGACGCCAGGTGCCGCCTTCGCAGACCCCACCTTCATAGACCCTGCCCTCCGGGGCACAGGGGGTGGTGGGAGAAGTCCGATGACCAGGCTCTGGCCTTGCCATACCCCCAGGCTTGTTGCATGACCTTGGACAAGGCCCCAGCACCTTCACCCAGGCCTCAGTTTCCCTCCCCCGGAAGATGAGGTAGTTAAACCTGGGGGGAGACACGAGCTCTGGAGCCACACAGCCAAGTTCAGATCCCTGTTCCACCACTGACTAGCAGAGTGACTGGGGTGAGCCTTGGTTTCTCTGGTTGCAAATGGGGGAAATGATAAAACTTGTGAACAGTCCGTGAAAATAAAGCCCATGGGAAGCACCCACTAAATTCTAGCTCCTGTTGTTATCACTTAGGGCTCCTCCTGGATGGCCAGGCCCCTGAGCAGGGGTGTGTGTGCTGTTGTCTATGTGTGTCGGTGTCTCTTTGCTTGCTGGGGTGTGTGTATCTGCCTGTGTGCCTGTCTGTGCATGTCTGTACAGGTGTATCTGTGTGCGTCTACATGTATGTGCCTCTGTGTGCCTGTGCTTTTGTGTGGACTGGCCCTTGCATGTACTGGCTGGCAGGGCCTGAGAGCCCTCTGGACAGACTCTATATAGATGGGGACACATGCCATCAGAATGTGGGGTGAGATGGGGTTCAGCAAGACAGAAAGTGATTCCTCCTCTCTTCCAGCCTGAGAGCCTCGGGAAGAAAGTCTCAGGCTCGTGCCAACAGATCCTTAAAGTCTCTACGACCCCCTTGTTAACAAAGGGGGTTGGGCCTTAGGCTGAAAGCCTTCAGCAGGCAATGGGGTCCTGCTGGAATTTTTTTTTTTTTTTTAATAGAATGGAAGAAGGCAGAAATGAAGACAGGCAGGCAGCTGGCAGGAAGGAGAAAGGAGGAGGAAGTTGTTTTTTTTCTTTAGCTCATCTTAAATTTTGGTCACCTAGACCACTTTTGATTAAGCAAACTGTAGACAGTAATTGCAAGTAAACACCAGGAGGAGGCATGCCAGTGTCCAAGAGTCCTGCTTTGTGGGGAGTCTGAATGCACTGCTCGGGGTCCCTGTTCACACTGGCTGCAGTCATGGCTGATTTTAATTCACAGCTCACTTTTCCCCATATTTCCTAGTCAACTCTTCTGCGTTCTAACAGAATGCTCTCCGTTCTTCCGGCTGGGGGTCATTCACCAGTGCTATGAGGGATTGGAGTACTTGGTAGGCTCTGCTTGCTGGCTTCCAGTTCTCAGCACTGATTACTCACAGATAAACCTGTACCTTTTTGTCTATGTTCGGGTGACCTTTGGTGGCTTGACTTCAGATACTCCGCTGGAAAGTTGATTTCCGTTCTGAAGACCCTCTTGCCAAATATATAGCCATGTATATGGGCCCTTGCCAAGTCAATAAATTAGCTTCATCAACCTGACATCACAAAGTCTTTCATTCCACATTGTGGGTTTCTTCCAGCTCCTTCATCAGCCGCCTACTGGCCGCCATCTTGGATCTGATCAGAAGAACTATTTTATTTAGTTTTTCGTTTTAGTTGTTCCCTCCAGTTCTGGGCCATGGACCCGGGTCCTTGGGCTATATGGGACTGCTCCCCAGGCCCATGCCTTAACACCTGAGCCATTTTAACAGTAGCATCAACTCTCTTTGCAGTTATTCTGATGGGTACTTTTTATTAAAAGCTCTTCATATAGGTTTTTCATTCACCATAGAGATATGACGTTTATAAAGTACGAAGGTGTGTCTAAGAGAAGCAAGTGACAGTCTCCAGATGGAGCAGGACTTTGACAAAAGTTCTAAGGTATAAGGGGATAATATTTGGGAAAGAGTGATCTGGTCTAGTGGTTCTCAAACGTTCCAGCTTCAGGAACTCTTTTCACTCTTAAAAATTGAGGACCCTACTAAACATGTCTTTATATAGGTTATTTCTATCAATTCTTATTACATTAGAAATTAAAAATAAGAAAAATGCAAGATTCTTATTCATTTAAAAATAACTAATAAACCCATTATACACTAAACATTTTTATGAAAATTACTGTATTTTCTTAAAATATTTTAAAGGAATGTCTTGCTTTCTATTTTTTTAAATCTCCTTAATGTCTGACTTAATAAAGGGACAGGTGTTGGTTCCCATGTGCATCTGCATTCAGTCTGCCATGGTGTATTGCTTTGGTTGAAGAATATAGCTAAAATCTGACCCCACACAAAAGCTGAGCTGGAAAAAGAAAGTATTTTACTAGCCTTTCCAGGTAACTATTCATTGAAACTCAGCAACACCGAACTAGTGGTAGTTTCTTGAAGGATCATCGCAATTTGAAACTATTATCATTGACTCTTTTCTAGTCCCTTACGTTAAAATTCACTGGTATCTTCAACAACTGGTGCCCGAACAACTGGATCACACATGACAATAAATTAAATCAGGACACAGGCCTTAATCCCTTCCCAGTAATTGACTCAACATGGATCACAGATCTAAATATAAAACACAAAGTTATGAAACTCCTAGCCAATAGCATAAGAGAAAACCTCGATGGCCTTTGGTATCGTGATGCCTTTTTAGCTGCAACAGCAAAAGCATGATCTGTGAAAGAAATAACTGGAAAACTGGACTTCATTAAAATTAAAAATGTATGTTCTGTGAAAAACAGTGTCAGAGAATGAGGGGGGAAAAGCCACCGACTGAAAAAATATTTGTAAAAGACACATCTGATAAAGGACCATTATCTAAAATATGCAAAGAACTATTAAAACTCAAAATTGAGAAAACAACCTAAGTAAAAAGTAGGCCAGAAATCTTAGCAGACACCTCAACAGAAAAGATACACAGAGAGCCAATAAACATATGAAGTTCCACATTGGATATCGTCAGGGAAATGAAAGTGAAAACGACAGTGTGACATCACTACACCCCTGTTAGAATGGCCAAACTCTGCCAAGTTGACGTCAGCAATACTGACACGGTTGTACAGCAATGGGAGCTCAGTCCATCGCTGACGGGAATGCAAAATGGCCCCCACTTAGGATGGTGGTTTGACCACTTCTTAAAAAAACTAAACATTCTCTTATCATACAGTCCAGCAATCAGGCTTCTTGGACTTTATCCCAAAAACATGAAAACTATGTCCACACCGAAATGTGTACACGGGTGTTTACAGCAACTTTGAATAATTGAATAATAGTTGCCAAACCAGAAAGCAACCGAGCTGTCCTTAAGTAGGTGATGGAGAAATAAAATGCGATAGGTAGACACACGGAATATTATTCAGTGTTAAAAGAATTATATCACTCAAGGTAAAGACTTGGAGGAACTTTAAATGCATATGACTAAGTAAAAGAAGCCAGTGCATAAAGGCTACCTACTCTGGTTCCACTTAGAGAACATCTGGAAAAGGCAGAACTGTGGGTGCAGTAAAGAGATCAGTGGGGCACAGGCAGGGAAGCGATGAATAGACAGAGCACAGTAGTTTCAGGGCAATGAAAATACTCTATATGATACCATGATGATAGACACATGTCCAAATGCATCAAGTGTACAACACCGAGAGAGCCCTCAGGTTCACTTTAGCCTTCAAATGATAACGATGTGTCATTGTAGGTTCAGTCTTAGTTTTAAAAATAAAAGTAACTTTCTGGTGGGGCACATTGATCATGGGAGTGGCTGTGCATGGGGCAGAAGGGAAATCTCTCTATACCTTCCTGTCAACCTTACTATAAACTGAAACCACTGTAATATTATATATATATATATATATATATAAAGTCTTTTTAAAATTTGCTGGAATATTTTTCTCTTTGAAAGGGGCTCCCACCCATCTTTAGCATCGTTTCAGTCCTTGGGAAAATACTAGTTCACTTGACTGTCGACACATCCAAGCACACAGTGTCAAAAACACTCATCTGTTGACGCCAATACCAATCTTATCAGTAAATTCTTTAGCTATTGGCCTTACAGTAGGAGATACCTTTCCCAAATTCTGTTTTCTCACCTGAAAGCTGGGTTTTGTGTTTGTTGGTTCATTTTTCATTTATTTTAAGGGGACAACTTCTCTTAGTCCGTTTTTAGACAATCTCTGCCCAAGACCCACATCTGAATTACCACTGCTTGTCAGGCGTTCTCTCAAGTAGACTGCCATTCCATGCAGACAGGGAAGGCTGCAGCAGGTTGCCAGAGGGATGCTTACCGTGCCTTTCCTCTGGGTGACCAGCACCCTTTGGTTTGTAGCAGAAGACTTGTGTGCATACTTCCCATTTTATCAAACAGAAGATGAAAAAGACATGGACGCAAGGGTAAAGGTGTTTTTTAATTCATCGCTTTTGCTGCTTCATCAAGGACATTCCCTGGTAAACTTGGCATTTGTTGTGACTGCACAATGTTGACAGCTAGTAGAGTTTGCTGCTGCAGCTTCCTGCAAAGAGTCTAGTAGTTCTATCTGCCATAGCATTTCTACCATCAGGACGAGCAGTGCCACTCTCGGAAAGACAAATGGCGCCTCAGTGTTGCTGTGACCACCCTTTGATCTCGGGCATCCACTGAGAGGGAGGGACTCAGAGACTCCCAAGGGGCCACAGATCACCCTTTGAGAACCACTGATTCAGCCACCCTTTCCTTGTGTATTTGGGGACACCTGAGACCCAGAAAGAAAATGTGACATGGTCAGGGCCCCAGAGGCAGAGGGTGGACTGATGCCCCGGCTTCTGGTCCCCAAGGCGTAGTGTCAAGCCGTGTCCCTGAGACTCTGGAGGACAGGTGACACACTCCTTTTCTAACGAAAACAGCTTCTGGTCATTCTCTTGGGTGGGGCAGGAGCTGATGTCTCCAGTGAAGGAGTGAGGCATCCTAAAGGAGTGACAAAGAGGAAACCTGAGGAGGACACCAGTCAGCCGAGCCTGACCTCTGGACTCGCCTGGCTGGCCCAGCCCTGCCCCCACCACCGCGTGTGCGTGTGCGGTGTTCCAGCAGCCATCTTTTCTCTCCCATAATTGTGTTGCTAATATCTTCCAGGTGAGGCGGCTCTAATTAAACTATTCACCATCGTCACTTGATGTTCTAACGAGTGAAGTTGGCCATTATCACTTTTCTTTCCCTTGGAGCTCTGTGTGGGTAATTTCATTCTGCCTTCATTCATTTCTTAGAAATTTAGCCTCTTCCATTTTAGTTCTCTTCTCCTTTCTTAGAACACTGAGCTCAGGAAAAAAGAGGTTGAGGGTGCAGGCATCATGGATTCAGAAATTTCTGACCCGTTCACCTTAAAGGATTTATTTTCTCTTTTGACTTATGTGTCCCTGCTTGGTAACTCCACTGTCCAGCGTGCCCCATCTGGAAGAGATACCCAGGAGGTATAACCCTGCAGGTCTGGACCTACCAAGGGGGGAAGTGACGCCATTTGAAGGCTATTCCAGAGTCGGGGTTGGGGGGTGATTGGAACGCTGGACAAGAGGCCATCTCCCTGCCGTGCTGGAGGGACGTGACCAGAAGCCTTGGTGAAGTGACACACAGAAGGGCTTCCTGTGAGAAAATCAAAGCTGGGGAGGGGGTCAAAAGCCAAGCCCACAGGAGGCAGCCATGCCCAGAGGAGGCTGGGAGCCTGGGAGGCGCAGAAGAGAACCAACTATCAGCATTTGCTCTGTGAGCCTCATGGAAGCTGCCCCGCAGTGGGACCTCAGGCTGCCTCTAAGCCCTCACCCCCTGGAGAGGTGCACCAATTCACACTGCAGACACCGCTCAGGGTCAAAGCCCCACGGAGCCACTGTCTGTGTGAGAGCTCCGTGGGCTGACTGCCGAGGTAGGGCCACTGTGCTCAGTTTAAGGGCTGTGGGGACCTCAGACCCTCCTGATGGCTGGAGAGGCATGGGCTGCCCTCCAGGACCCAGTGCTTCCAGGTGAGGCTCTCAGCTTTTAGTGTCTGTGGCCTGCCCTCTTCCATTCCCTCCTCAGAAGACCAGTGTCTGAACTGTGCCCTGTCTTCTGGGCACGATTGCCTCTAACTGTGTCCCCGCAACACACATTTCTCCTCAAAACCCAGACCTGACTCAGGGGTGCCTTCCCTGGCTCCACAGTTTGGCTAACATGTCTGGGGCCTTCACGGGACAGCAGACTTGGGCAGGCAGGTGCGGATCCTGCTGCTTTTTGTCCCCAGCACTCAGCTCTGGGCTTGGTACGGGGAGATGCCGCCGGCCTGTGGGGAGAGCCCATTCACGGGTCCAGCATTGGTTCCTCTGCAGAACGGGGGCCAGGGCTAGAGGTGGGGAACCAAGCCAATAGTGGCGGCTGGTGGATGATTTCCCCATGGAAACTTACAGGTAACCCGTGTCGGAATCAGGGCCTTGGAGGACTCAGGTCACGGTCACCCCCAAGCCCAGTTCTTTTTTTTTTTTAAAAAAAAAAAAAAAAAAAGATGCAGGCAGGAATGATGGCAAATAGGCAGAAAGAGAGAGGAGGAAGAAGCACTTTATTTTTTTATTTTCATTTGGTTGTTCACATGCGTTGTTTCCCCCTGGATCCAGGACTAGAACCCAGGGGTAAGTGGCCTGGCTCCTTTGGTGACAACGGACCTAACCACTATTCCACCAGGGCACATCCAAATCAGTTCTTAAAGCACTTAGTAAACCAGTAGAAAAAGCTGCTGCTAAGCAATTGGAAGGTCCCAGGGTTCTGAAGCTGAAAAGGAGATGACCCTTTGGAGAGTGAGGTCCTTTGGAAAACCCAAACCTCTGACCCTCCACGAGAGGCAGCCTGGGCCCTGGGCAGCGTTGGTTCTCAGAGGACTGGGGCACAAATCCCTGAAAAACCCAGGAAGTTGGAATTGCCTTCTCATCCCAGCTGGGAATCTTAGGAGAGCCTTCTTTATCAAGGCCAAGGACTCTGACAAACATGGGACCATCTGGGGACAGAGGGAGGGAAAGTCAATGGCCAGTTCTCGCCTGATGGGTTCAGGGCACCAGCTAGCAGACTGGGGAGGTGGGCAATGCGTTTTCTTTATGCCGAACTTGAAAGTTCCTGAGGCTAAGACCTTACCCTATAGCAGGCATACAGTTGGTTACAGTAGTAAGTGGGTGGGTGGCTGGAGAGATCAAAGAGGAATGAGAAGAATGGGTGCAAATAGGTAAGTGATAGACAGAGGCCATGTAAGGATAGGAGGGAGGTTAAGGGATGGGTGGGGTGATGTGGAACGATTGGATGGATGAACAAGAGTAGCTGATGGGCAGGTGATGTCAGGGGTGGTGGGTGACTAAGTAGGTAGATACATGATGTTTGATAGGTAGATATCCTAGATCGGTAGCAGGGATATGTGGATGGGTGTGTGTGGGGGTGGATGTATGGAGAAAGGATGGATAAAGGATGAGCAGATGTGAAAGGAGGCAAGATTGGAAATAGCACCAAATCCCTGGTTCTGCTGCAGGATCTTTTTGGGGAATGGACAAGTTTTCCTTCCCTAAAGCAAGGGAGCTGTGTGGCCCCTCAAGTCCCCCAGATGCCTCGTGAGCTGAAAACATTTTTAAGGCACAGACCTTGCTAGGGCTACAGAGCCAAAATGAAGAAAGGGCCCCAAGCTTGCCTGGCCCAGGCACTAGATAGCTGAAGAGCCTCAGCTCTTACCATTACTACAGACACCTCGCACAGGTCTAAACAGCCCCTGGAGCAGTACCACGTCCACTGGGAGTCACAGTTAGGGAGGAATCTGCCAACCCAGAGCTGGGAAAGCAAGGCCCCTGGCCGAGGGTAAGAGTAGGCCCCTCTTTCCCGTACTCTCATCTCCCCGCACCCTGCTGTTCCAAAACCAAGCTGCAGAAAGAGAAGGTGGGCGCTCTTCTGTGAGAGACATGACTGCTGCTGGTTCTTTGGATGTACAAAAGTGGGGAGGGCTGTCAGTTGCTGAGTGGCCAGAATGCCCCCTCCATGCCATTCACCACCTGCTAGGACAGCAGTGCCCATGCTGGACCTCCAGCAGCTAGATTCTCTGCTCCTTCCTCTTGAGAAACAGGGTTGTCCGCCCAGGGAAGGCAGCTCTCTGCCCACTGGGCCTGCCCCTGCCCAGCCTGGTCTCAGCCCAGCTCATCAGGCTGAAGCTCCCTCTCCTGTTGGCCTGTGCACTCCTGCCCCCTGGTGGGAGCAGGGACAACTGCAGTGCAGGGGCAGGGCGGGGTCAGATGCAGCTAGAGGCCTGGAGAGTGTGTGTGTGTGTGTGTGTGTGCGTGTGTGCGTGCGTGTGTGTATGCATGCACTCACACTTCACTTGGCCTAAAAGATGAGAAATGGAAGAAAACTCTGAAAGATCCAAAGCAGCTCCTATAATGGAAGGGGTTATTATAATAATTACTATGATTATTGTTATGCCTGAAAAGTCTTGTGCAAAGCAGGCTTATTTTATGTCAGCTTGTTGTTTGTGTCTGAGAGATTCATCTTCGCTTATAATAACTACCATTTGCAAGGCTCTTTATGTTGCAAAGCTGTCACATCCCCAGCCTGCCCCATCTGCACAAACAGCCCTGCGCGGTGGGCACTCAGGAGAGAAGAGGCTCGGGGAGGGTGAGTGGTCTGTCGCAGAGCACGGGGCTAGAAGGCTGCAGAGAAGGGTTTGAAGCTGGGTTGTCTGACTGGAAATTCCTATTCACTCCAAACACCCCTGCTCCCCTCCAACACTCACTCCCCATACACTTTGCCTGGGATCTCTTGGGAAGGAAGAAGCTCTTTATTATACTTTGACTCCCAGCCTCCTTGACGCTGATGTTTATCGAAGAGCCCACGTCGCCCTGAAGAGAAAGGAAAGGGTTTGAAACGATGAGAATGCAGTTAGACTCCAGGTTCAGATCACGAGGTCATCTGGGTACTCCAAGTCCCTGGCCGCATCTGGCGTACGAGTGACAATGGTGGCCCAGCTGGGCTAATGCCAACTTGCCTTGGTCACCACTCCTCACCCCAGCCCCAGTGTAGCATGAAGGCGGGTACCAGCCACACCTCTGAGAAGGTGGACGAAGACGCTCGGGCAGGGGAAGTTGGTGGCCAGGCCCTGACGGCCCCCTGGGAGTCCCCTCTACACTTCAGAGTGTGGGTTCTGGCTCCTGGGACTACCTGCCGGCTGGACATAGCTTTCTGGAAGCAGAGCCCTGACCCCTGGATGCGTGTCACTTGGATCTCAGTGCCACTTCCCGAGCATGCTTGTGAGCAGCCGCCAGCAGCTCACATCCTCACGGCCAGAGACCCTGGCCCACCTACCCTGTGAGGACCCCGGGTGCCACAGTGCAGGGACCTGGGCTCCCCGCTCCCCAGCACTGACTGGGGCAGCCTGTGTGTGGGAGGCGCCCTGTGCTGACACCCCACCTAACGCTGGCTCTGTCCCCTGGGCCTGTGTCTACAGGCACCTTCCCTGCCCGGCCCGCTCCTAGGTCCAGATGCCATGGATCTGGTGGCAAGACTTTATAGGGTGTCCCCCAGAGCCAGGGGGTCCCCAGTAGCACCTCCCAACTTTCTAGAGCAGCTTCACACCATGTCTATGTCGCCACGTGAGAAAGAGCATTTAACCAGAAAGGTTATGCTGTCGACAATGCAGGGAAATGCAGTGGCTGTAAGTCACTGCTATGGCCGTGACAGTCCTGTTTGAGAAGGCGCAGTCTCTGCAGACCCCCAACCCTCAGCCCATAAGCGTGGCATCTTACCAGTGTTTCACACTCAGAAATGTGTGTTCCTGGCCATACCCTGAAATGCACTCCCACCCCATGGCCTGGCATCACAGGATGCCAGGTTGGCTTCTTTTTGTGCCCACCGCCCTCACCCCAGCAGCTCTGCGCCTACCCCTCAGTGCCGTACCTATACTAAGCGCTGTTTGCTCCCAGCACAGCCCTGTGAGGAGAGTGTGACACTGTCCCTCCGTACCTCAGGGAGGACACTGAGCCAGAGCCCAGACTGGAGCCCAGGCCTGGCTGGCTCCCGAGCCTGAGGCCCCCGACCCCAGAAGGCGGGGAGCAGGACTGGGAGCCCTAGGAGGGATGGGGCACAGGAGGCTCCTTGGAAGGGTGGCATGGGACTGAATGTGAAAGCGTGGGGGTCCCCAGCAGGTAGAAAATCGGGGGGGGGGGGCGGGAGGTGCATTCTGGGCACTTAGGAAATGCCATCCCCCGCCCAGGCCTTCTCTGAAGCTTGGCCTCAGAAGGGTGGAAGGTGTGTTTGGCAGAGGCCAAGGGCCTCTCCCTCCCCTGGGGCAGGAGTCTGCCTCCCTGGCCCTGGTCTGGCAGGTGGCTCCCTGTCTGTGACTCTCAGTGGAAATGGTGCCACTGGGGCATCTCACTCATCTGGGAGACAGTTTTGTTAGTGTTAATTTGGGGGACACTCCAGGCGTCTAGCAGCTGGGGCCCAGGCAGACTGATGTGTGACAGTGTCGCCCAGTGAAGACTGTCCTGAACCCCACTCTGTGTGCACAGTCCTGCAGACACATATGTCCCTGAACAGTCACTTCAGCTCCGTACAGGACTGTCTGCAGGATCCCACCAAGCTGCCGCACGTGACCAGCACGTCCCAGGGCCCACACATCCAGTGACACACACCTAGGGAACTGTGGGGCACACGGGCACTGTGCCCATGATGTCACCCAGTCAGAGAAGAGGAGGGCTTCCCGGGGGAAGTGACATTTGAGATGGAGAAGAGCCAGGGCAAAGACAAACTGGGTAGATGGAGCATCCTCAGGCAGGATTGCCCTCGCTTTCTTGGGAAACAAAAAGAAGGACTGTGCTCGGAGCCCTATCAGAGGGGAAAGGTGGGGGTTAGGACAGAGAGGTAGGCAGGGACTTTGGAGGTCAAGGTAGGAAGTTTGAAATTTATGATAGAAAACTCTTTTAAGAGTGTTCACTAATACAGGATGGAGAGTATTAAGTATCATTAAGTTTGACTATGAATACCTGAGATCTGGAACATAACATACATTTTAAATATAAAAAGTCTTAATAATCTGGAGTTGTTAAGGGCCTAAGGTATTTTTAAATCACCATTCCGCCAGCCTAGGACATAACCCCTGTCTTCATAATCCAAGTTGGCTGCTAGAGCTCCAGCCATCACATCCAAGTTCTAGCCTTCAGAAAGGAGGGCATGAGAGGAAAAGGATGTGCCTTCCCTTTAAAAAGACCTGACTGCACCTCCCATTGAGTAGAATTTATCACATGGTCACACCTAAGGGCACACAAAATTAGGAAATGCAGTCTTAGTTGGATGTCTGAGTACCTTGCGAAAAGTTGGGGTGGAGGATTCCTTTTGCTAAGGGAGAATTTGTTTTCGGAGGACGCCCAGGTCTCCTGCTGGCTGCCATGTGGGAAACAGATGGAGAGAAGCGAGAGGGAGGCAGGGACTGGAGCCCTGGGAAGGGGACTGGAAGCAGCCTGGAGAGAGGCGCATTAGACTGGACTCAGGGATGTGCCAGAGGAGATGGGGAGAAGTGAAGTGACTAAAAACGTGTTTGAAAGGAAAACCACAGGACACTGGACATGAAGGGAAGCAGCAAAATCCAGGCTGACTCCTAGTCTTTGAGTTTGAACAGTTGGGCAATGGGGGAGCTACACACTGAACAACACAGGAGAGAAACAGCCCGGTGGCGTAGGGTTCCCCCGCAGAGGGCCTCACCCCACCACACCTTGGGGATGAGTGCACGCTGGGAGCAATGCCCCAGACCCCTGGCTGTCCCCGGAGAAGTCCCAGCCTGTCATCTAGTCCAGCTTCTCCATGCCCTGTGCTCCTTCCCCCGAGGATGAGGTTAACGAAATTCTAGGTCACACACAGAGGAGCAAACACAGGAAGGCACAGTGGCTTTGTGGTGGCAGAGTTTCTAATTCACAGCCTGGCTGGGGCTGGACATGCGCCCCAGCAGGTACCTGGATTAGAGACACCCAGCAGGAAGGCACCTGCCTGCCTGCCCTCCCCTCAAGGCCTGACTCCCTGCTCAGCTCTGGCAGGAACTTTGAAGGTGGGGCCCAGAGGAGGAAGTCGGGAAAACTGTGTCCTGGCTCACCAGCCACATGCCACAGATGGGCCAGCACACCGAGAGAGAGCTAGGAGATTTCCGAGGTCACCCAAGCACTGGGGCGGAGCAGCGTCAACATGTAGGCCCCTGACTCATAGGCCTGTTTTTAGCCCCAGGTGGAGGCACCACCCCTGCTCACCCACCCCTGCCTCCCTGAGTCACTCCCTGCCTTGGGCACCCAACACCCAGACCCCCGGGCCAGTTTTCCGGGTCACTGCCCCAGGAGGGGCGCAGGTGCTGGAGAAACTCATCTCTGGGGTCCAGAATGAGGGAGGCCAGCTCTTACTTGGTCAGTCCTCTGGGGCAGCTGAGGGTGCTAGGGAATCTGAGGCCTGGGGTCTTGGGGACTCTGACCCTAGGGAGCTACATGTGGGTGAGCCTGGTGGCCTGAAGCCTCCAGGCCAGTTGCAGCTTCCTCCACAGGGCAGTCTGTGGGAGGGGACACAGCTGCTGGAGTTTTCCCCTCCTCCACCTGCCGCAGCAGACAATCTCTGACAGGTAAATCGCTGCTTAGCTGGACAGCTCAGTTCTGGTAGAGTGTTCACGGCAGACTTTGGCCCCACATTCCCTTTGTACAGAATCTTGTCGGCCACACACCTCCCAGGGGCTGAGCTAATGTCCTTGTTGTCTCCTGCACCCCAGAGGACACCTGCAGATTGCCCGCACCTCCCCCTCACTTCCTGGGCTGGCCAGGCTTCTCTCTCCTGGCTCAGTCAAAGGGACTTGAGCATGGAGTCATCATTTACTAGTAAAAGACCCCGATTCTGGGTGCCCTAAGCAGTCAGTGGCACTCCCCCTCCCAGTTTCCACCAGGGCTCTGTCTCCCATGGGCTCCAGCTGTGTAGGCAGAAAACGGCACCAGGGCAGGATCCCTGGGGTTTGGGGGCCACCAGCAGCCGGACCACAGAGACTAGAGCTCTAACAGCTTGATGCTTCCCTGCTCCTTTCTGGCTGCTTCATTCTGAGGATCTTCTCGATGGGTGGGACCAGGGCCTTGATGATACCACTGACTCTGGGGTCACAGCCTCTTATGCTCAGCCCACTGAAAACTGCCAAGAAAAAGCAGTCACATGCATGGGTCATGTGTCCACAACTGCCTCATCCCCTTTCCTTGCTGGCCTCCCACACCGGCTTTCCCGTGCCCCTGACCTGGATGAAGCTGGTGTGGGTCCATCCAGACATGAGGAGCAAACACAGGAGGGCACAGTGGCTTTGTGGTGGCAGAGTTTCTAATTCATAGCCTGGCTGGGGCTGGACATGAGCCCCAGCAGGTGCTCCTGGACGCGAGGAATCCAGCACCGCCCACCCCCTCTCAGCTGGCCCTGTGCCCCAAACCACACTCTGCCCAGCAGCACCCAGCCCCTGCACAGGTGCTGAGCATGGAGCCCGGGGGAACAGTGGCCACAGCGCAGAGATGTTCTTTGAGGTTCACTGGGTGTCACGGGCCAGAGGGACCACGCAGGTGGCAGCCTCCTTGCGTTGGGACAAGGAGAGCAGCGGAAGAGGGTCCTGTCCCTCAGGTGATCTGTGAAGGCTCAGCTTTACCCGGAGCCTGGGCTCAGACGAGCACCTCGCTGTCCTAGTTTGGGTTCCTCTAGAAGCAGCCCTGAGGGGATTTGGGTGGAACGAGGAATTTATTGGGAAGTCATTTCATGAAGCACCGAGGGAGAGAGCAAGTGACGCTGGAGAAGGGATGAAGGGTGCAGTGATGGGTGGGCTGCAGCTTTGGGCAGCAGGGGCTCGGGCCCCAGGGATCCTCTGAGACCATGCAGTCACATGTCAGAATCCATCCCTGTGCGGCCGGGAATCCAGGCATCTGCTCACCGAGCCCTGTCCTCCCTGGGCCCCGGCTCCCAAACCATGGCGCCAGCAGGGCAGCCGGAGCAGGGCCAGCAGCTAGCTGGTCCACAGGAGTCAGGGGCGGGGTCCCGGAGGGCTCTGCAGCAGCTCCTGCCCCTTGCGCAGGGCCAGCGGGCAGTCTCGGGCAGCGCGGACATGTCTGGTTGAAGCACGTCGTCCTGGGTGTGGACCCGTCGGGCCCCAGTGCCCTCAGAGCTGCCTTAGCACAGGAGGGTCTGCCCACAGAGCCCTGGCGTCACCCTGATCTCCAGTGCCAGCTCTGCCAGCTCCCACCAGGGACGGGAGGCTGGTGCCTTCCTTTCTTGGGTCTCAGCTTTCCAGCCTGTAAAATGGGGTTGAAACAGTGTCCATTGTACTAGGGAGCTAGTCACAACAGTGCCATCTTACTAGCTTCTGCAAACTCAGTCACCCGAGACACACGTCCACCCTCAGGGGGTGGGTACATGGCCCCATCCCCTTCCTGGGTGAGTGGAGAGCCCAGGCGTGGGTGTGGTGGGGGCGGAGGCCCCGGAGGACAAGTGGGGACATGCAGGGCCCCGAAGGGCTGGGCAGGGAACGCCCACTCACTCCTTCCCCAGCAGATGGGCGGGGCGGGGGTGGGGGGTGGTGGGAATAAGGGAACGAATTCTGCCTCAGGAAGGAGACTGCGCAGAGGCAGGACAGGGCGAGAACGTCGCCGGTGAAGACCCAGCTCACTGCTGCAGCCTCCCTCTGCTCCCGCGTGTGGCGGGGCTGGAATTCTAAGAAACAGTGATTGCACAGGAGCGTCCTGTGCAGCCTGTACGGCGCTGCTGGGTGCGTGTGTGCGCGTGTGTGTCATCTGTGAAGATGCGCCATCCTTTTGCTATCCAAAGTGAGGGAAGGGGGACAATCCTGCTTTTTATGTAATACCTTACTGAGCCCCCACCAGTGCTTTAAGTCAGCTCAAGGACACCCTTCAGATAAGGGAGGGAGGGGGTGGAGGGAGAGAAAGAACAAGTCCCCCCCACCCCCATCATTTACCCCTTTGGCCTGCTGTTTGCTTAACCAGGCCTGGGCCCCCTGCGCTCAGGGAAGGGTAGGCCACAGGTCAAGGGTAAATAAGTAACTAAAACAATAAAATTCATTTTTGACTCTGGGCCACCCAAAGGCCTACGCTCTTGCGCTTTCGTCGTGATGTAAGGCGTGGATGAACTGGGGAACCACCTTGTCACCCCACTCGCACCCTAAGTGCACCTCCGCCCTGGCCCAGGCCCTCAGCACACTGGGGTTTCCAAAGAGCCAGGTGCCCCGCTCCCTGCTCTAGCAGTGCCAGGGACTCAGTCCCATCTGGGTAAGAAGCAGAGAGAACCATAGCTCTACCCAAGAACACTGGTTTTATTGTTCCCTCCAAAATACTATGCAAAACCCCAGTTTTCAAAGCAGACAAAGGCAGAGTTGCTCCAGTTGAGTAGGAGGGTGGAACAGCCCTGCCCACTCCCCCTGCTGCCTACAGAGAGCCCCAGGGCTCCACAGGCCTTGCATGGAAACTACTACTTTAGCGCTTACATTTGATAGAAGGCAGGAAGGCTGCGACAAAGGCATTGGTCCCCACCAGGTCCCTGGTAGCCAGACGGAGCATGTGCTCAGATGGCGGCCTGCCTCTCCTGACCCAGCTGACGGCTGGGTCGTTGCTCTGCTGCCCAGCAGGTGTCTTATCGCACACCCAGCCCTGTCCCCAGGAAGGCCTGACCTCCACCCTCCGTCTCTCCTCACAGGCTGATGCCAAGATGGTGTGTGACGTGGTGAGTCGGATGGAAGACACCGAACCCTTCTCCGCAGAACTGCTTTCTGCCATGATGCGACTCTGGGGCGACTCAGGGATCCAAGAGTGTTTCAACCGGTCTCGGGAGTATCAGCTCAACGATTCTGCCAAGTAGTGAGTGTCCCGCCCTGGACAGGGGACCTGGAGCTGGGCCCTGATGCCAGTGCCTGAGGGAGTGGGGCTCGGTAGGCAGGAGGGATTTGTGACCGAGGTCAGGGCTGTGAGATGTTCTGCCATGGGTGTCAGGAAGGACTGGAAAGGGACTTCTCCCGTTGTCCCCGGGGTGTGGAAGAGGCCAGGGAGGTGGAGGACAAAGACGAGCAGAACTAACAGAGAGCCAGGCTGAGATGGTCTGCTCTGGACAGGGCTGCCCTCCAGGAGGAAACTTTATCCTTCCCCTCCCTCCCTCCCTACATGCACACACACACACACACACACACACACACACGTGCACACGCACACACACACACGCATATGTCCCTCCTCCTTCCTCTTTCTCCACTGCCAGGACAGTGTGTCTCCATCTAGGACAGGAAGGCAAAGAAAGGAAGCCACAGGCAGCCGGGCTCAGAGGCCTGCAGCGCTTTCTGGTCCAGGTTTGCTTTGTTGTGTTAGTGGCTAAATCTCATCTTCTGACAAAATCTTGGACACAGTATGTAAAATAGTTCAAAGTAGGTGCCTTTCTATAGAAGGGAGAGGGAGGCCTCACAGGCCCTTGTCTGGGCACAGTTCCAAGGGCACCACTCAGACCCTTCTCTGTGTGAATAGCTCCGCTTGACCCAGAGCCCGTCACCATGTCCCCCAGCCTGGCACCCTCACTGCCCGGGGCCTCTGCCAACAGGTTTGGCCTCTGAACTGACACTGAGCCAACGGGCTGTAAAAGGTCGGAGTTTCCCACCTCCAGCCCCCACTAGAGGACAATGCTTTCTGTCATCGTGTGCTCCCCTCCCTCCTCCCTCCCCACCCAAAGGGACCCTCGCAGCAGGGAGCCCCAGTGCTCAGACTCCTGCCGCCCAGTGTTCAGTCCCGCAGCAGCCCTGGGCCTCCTGCTGGTAGCACCTGGCCTCCCTCACTCCATTTCTCAGACCCCTGACCACTCCACCTATCTGCCCTCTGGAGCCCCCAGCTCAGTCATGAACCTCCTCCATCTAATCCATGCCTTAAAGCCTCTTCTTCCTGGACAGATCTCAGATGTGTATGGCCAGCTCACCTCCTCTCTGAATTCTGACACTCACCTCACATGAATGGGCGCCTACGGAAATACCCTCTGCTACCCCAGAACCTCCTCTGCCTCTCCCCGCAGCACCCCTTCTCACCCCTGCACCAGCCACTGCACTCCAGCCCCTCCCTCTCCCCTGGACTGTCACAGCTACCTCCCCTCAGGCCTCTCCCCTGCCCATCTCCTCTCCTAACAGACACAGAGGCTCCCATCTCACTTAGTAAAGGCCCAGGTCCTTGCAGTGACCTGTGTGCTGTGTCCCAGTCCCCACACCTATCACCCCACTCCAGCCTCATGGCCCCCCACTCCCCACACCTGTGCGTCCTCTAACTCACCACTCCTGTCCTAGAAGTGTCCCAGCCTTCCTCCCAGCGCCTCTGCTGCAGACGTGGCTTCTGCACCCTCAGGTCCCTCTGCTGACCATTCAAGGCTCACCCCTCCCCTCTGTCTCCACCGGCTTGTCGCCCCGCCTGAGAACCCCCCACCCAGTCACCCTGTATCAAACAGCAGCCCAAGTGACCTCCGCTTTACCTGAGTCTTTCCTCCTGACACCCACTCCTGACGTGTTATGTGTTTTATTTACCGGTCCATTCATCGTTTCTCTCTCTTGCGTGCACATGCACACACAATCACACACAGGCACACACAGGCTCTTGGAAGGCAGGAACTGTCACTCAGCCACTGCCCCACCCCAGCACCTGGCCCAGCCGGTGGGCAGCATGCGCAGGAGGTGCCCATCCCACTCCGCACATCCCACCCTCCGTGGCCGTCTTCCTGCCTGCGGCGTGGCCAGCACAGAGACAGAGGACCAGGCTGTCCGTCTCCAGGAGGTTTCCCCAGCTGGGGCTGAGGACCAGGATCAGGGCTTCCCAACCCCCGTGTCCAAGTGGAGACAACAGGCGGGGAGTCATTTTGAAGTCAGCCTGGCTTCCAAGCTGAGGCACTGGGAGCTGGGGGAGGCTCCAGTACAGAGGGTGAGGAAGGCTGGAAGGGTAGGGGTGGTTCTCCAGGCCGAGACGTCCTGGACACTCGAGCCCGGCCCGGAGAGCTTGTGATCAGGCACAGAGGCCCGTGGAAGAACACAGGCTCTGGAGTCAGGGAGACTGAGTTTGGGGTCCCTGCAATACCCACTTTGAGCCTGGGCACCCACCATTCCGTTTTAGTTTCTGAGGAAGAATTCTCAGAAGGATTTGAAACAGGCTTGTGTTACTGATTTACCAGCAGACACTGTCATTGGTGAGGATGTCTGCCTTTCCCCACTCACCCCATGGATGTCCCCAGGCCAGTGCTGATGAAGCAAGGCCCCTCCACATGCACCTGAGCGCCCAGGCCATCCCCTGGCTCGGACACTCTGCATGCAGGTCCCCTCACCTGACACAAGGTCACTGAATCATCTGCACCCTGCCCAGATCCCTTCCTGGTTTTCCCGATCCCACCCCGACTTTGGGTGCAAAGCTAACTCACAGAGACTCTCACAGGCCTCCTGGGTGATTGACCTGGGCTGGTGAAGTGCGGAGGCCTGGTCTGTCCCCAGAGAAAGTGATGGCCTGGGAACTGAGCCCTAATGCCCAAGACCTGGTTCCCAGCCAGACCCAGCCACGTCTGCTCTGCAGCCTCTAAGCCTCCCCTCCAGGAGTGTCCGGTGGGAAGAGGCCCGCACACCCCTTGGTGAACTCGCCTAGGAGAAGGGCCGCAGACCTGCCGAGGGCCTCTCGAAAGCACGCTCCCTCCTGCTAAGGGAGGGGCCCCCAGAGCCAAGCTCCCAGCTGGGCGAGGCCCCTCCTTTCGCTGACCTGTCTTCTAATCTATAAAATAGGACATCTAACTTGGTGAAATGAAGGATGAGACTCGTACCCACATGGAAAGAACCAGACCTAAATGCTGGTCATTATTTTAAGGTGAAGAAGTGACAAGACAATTTTATACACGTCTGTGTCACTGGAAGGCTGGATCTGCTCGTAGTGTACGTGGAGCTGGCTGTGTGCCAAGCCCCTGCTGGTCTGAATTACAAACTCTCAGAGTGTGAGGCCAGGGCCTGCGCTCCCCCTCAGCCCCCGCGCCCTCACCCCTACACCCTCGCCCCTACACCCTTGCCCCTGCACCCTCG
>RJWH01002460.1:182777-220363 GCA_004363575.1 Solenodon paradoxus | reverse complement strand
AAAGCAAGGACTATGGTTTTATAGGAGAGGTTCTTGCATCCACCAGCACCTCACATTTGCACCCCGTCCTGATTTAAGAAAAAATTCAGGAAAATATATATTGTTTCGTCAGTAAGAACAATTGTCTAGACTCTAAAGATCTGTGAATATTTTGAATTCAGGTGAATGATAGACTTTTAAATACCTTTCTAACATGGCAAAATATTTATTTCCACTCCCTTATGATAGAGATGGGCAATGAACTGTGTTCCCTGGAACACAGAGATGAACTGAGGTGATCTGACTCAACATGTTACACCAGAGTAGAGAGAATGTGACATGAGATGAGTCCTGCAGGAGGACTGAAGGTGACTTCCCGGGGCTCCTTCCTGTGAGATAAGGCCTCCCCAACTCTTTCTTTGGATCCATTATCCCATTGATTCAACCCACCTACCCTGATCTTGCTGGTCCCAATATGTTCTAGAACCCCCACGTTGGCCACTTTGCAGTGAGCGCAATGGTTTGCAGACACAGGACTGGATCTTGGTTCAGAATCCCAGCTCTCCTATATCACTCTGCCCAGGAAATGGGATGGTCTTCTTGGCCAGACCTGGGGTGAGTGGCCCACAGGCTGTGGGTGGGGGCCCCAAACACTTCAGGAGGCCTGAGCGGCAGGTCTGACAGGAGAAGGGAAGGGTGCAGGTGGGTGGGTAGAAGACCTCCCCGTGTCCACGCAGGGGTACCACATACGGCCCCCAGTGGGCATTCCTCAGGGTGGGTATTAACTTGGTCCCTGTCACCATGCCAGGCACTCAGAAGTGCTCAGAAATTGTCTGTTAGATGCAAATGTATCTGAACACCGAGGACACTGCTGGCATTGTGTCAGGAGACACTTGCTAAGGATCCAAGAGAATGCCTTGGAAAAACGTTCTCATCCAATGTCCACACTTTGGAATATCGGTTTGAACTCTAAAAATGAAAACCCGGAGATGAGTTTGCAACCCCCAAACTTGTTTCCCTAGCGCTGTAAGAGAGAAGCGTCATTTATGCAGTGCTTATTAAAAAATGATGAGACATTTTGTTCAACATTATTGCAAGAAGGGAGATTATTGCAGTAGGGGAGAGAGACTGAAATCAACTCTGATACAAGGACAGATGGGGATTTTCAGCCAAGGAGAAGAATGAAGGGTCAGTGGATTGAAAAGCAGACATTGAGTTTGGGGACTCTTGTAAATTGTCGTAATGGGCCTCTTGTTAGGCGTCCAGGGTAAGGAAGAGGAATTTGACCAGAAATAGTTACGGCTGAATGTTTGTGTCTCCCCCAAATTACTGCTGTTGAAGTCCTAACCCCAGATGGTGGTGTTAGGGAGTGAGGCCTTTGGGTGGATCCCTCATCATGGGATTAGTGCCCTCACAGAAGAGACCGCACATTGCTCCCTCCCTCACCCCTTCCACCTTGTAAGGACTCAGGGAGCAGCAAGCCATGAATGGACCTGGAACAGGGACCTCACAGAAGCTGCCAGAACCTTGCCATTGGACTCCAGCCCCCAGAATGATGGGGACTACGTTTCCGTTGTTTAAGTGACCTAGTTTATGGTATTTTGTTATAGCAGCTGTCCAAAAGAGCAAAATTCATCCTAATGCATTTAGAGACCAAATTGGCTTTATCAAACCGATCTATGGGCAGCATCCTATCTAGAAAGCAGAGAATAGCTGGACAACATGAAAAGGTTTTGTCATCAGAAAGTGGGCGGGACAAGAAAAAGAAAAGGATTATTTCTGGCAAAGCCCCTTTTCCCCTTAGGGGAAGGTGGGGATCTTATCAGGCAGATGACCTTACTAGTGCTGAGAGGAAATTCCTGCTTGATTAGTTTAAAGCTCCTCTGAAGGGGAGAGGCTGACACTGCATTTAGGTTCCTAGTTAAGCCTTGCTGGGGCTTGACATGAGCAACTCCATTTTGGGTCTTTTTTTTTTTTTAACACAATACAATGAAGACAGAAACCTGGGGTGGAGGGATCTTTGATGCCAGACTTTGGCAGGATCATTTGGGATTTACTGAAGAAGAGACTCAGGATCTACTGAAGAAGACACTCAAGATGTCTTTTCAAAGTAGTTTGTCCTAACTTTGGCCAAGGACAGGGTCTTTGTCCATATTTAAATGGAAAAGCAAGCCAGAATCAAGGTCTTTGCAGAAAGTCCTTTGCCCCTGCCACTGTTATCTTAGTCTCGCCCCCAATTTGCGTCTGTTTCCAGCGACTGTGGAGATGGCAGCTCCCCTGTGCTGCAGAGATGTGTCCTGGCCCTGCAGTGGGGAGAACAATTAGAAAAGCATTAACAAATGACTTCATATAATGAGAATATTACTAGTTGTCAGCCTGACATTCCTCTATTAGACACTATTAGTCAGAAATTGCAGTGCATATGGTACAGGATCCATTTTACTGAAAAAAAAAAAAAAAAAAAAGAGATTCTAGATATGTTGATGTAATTAAAAGGCATCCTTCTAGCGAATTTTCAAACATCCAATTTACTCAGATTGCACTTTGCTAATCACTCTGTCAAACATAATAGCCATTCTGGGCTGTAAGTATTTAATCCTGTGTGAACAGGCTTATCAGAATGTCTTAGAAAGACAATAGATGACTTCCTGGCAGAGAAAGGACTGCAGTTAAGTAGGAATCTGCACTACCTCTTAGTGTGGTTCTTAAAACTTCCCACTTGACTCCGGTGGCCCAGGAGCTCAGAATTTACAAAGGTGGGTTCTGAAAGTGATCACATTAGGGGACTGGGGAGCTCTTGGAAGATGTTTGTGCTAGACCCTTGCAGGTGGCTCTGGACTTGGGTCTGCTGCTGAGTCCGTGAGTCCGTCCTGGCCGAGAAAGCTCTGACTCAGACTTCAGTGAAGTGGGGCGGGACAGGTCACCCCAAGATGTAGTGCTTTGCTGTGCACATTATTTGGAGCTGAAAGCAACCAAGGTCACCCAGGCCGCCGGTCCAGCCTAGATCAGAGAGCCGGAGAAACAGACTCCACTTCTTTAGTTCTGCATTGGTTGCTTCCCTGGTCCCCAAGATGTGAACCCAGCACTTTGCCAAGGACTTTGGGATGTGTATGGACTGCACCCAGCTTCTGATCCACCAGAGCACACCAGGCTCCACTTGTTGCTGGCAATATGCACAATTAATTTGTAGCCGTGTTTAACCTAGGCTACTGAAACTTAAATGGGACAGCAGCTCTCCAGCGTGTCCCCTGGGACCTTCTGGTGTCTCTAGCGCAGGGCTGGTCGTTCCCTTCCGCAGTGGTACAGAGCGGTTCACTCCACCTACAAGGCCATGCTGCTACATGCAGGGGAGGACAAGCAGCAACCTCCAGGGCCCAGGTCACTTGGCAGGTGACATGTCTCGTGAGGTTGCCTGCATTTGTCATCCCACAGGCTTTGTGGAACTTGTCTCTTTTTCCTAAGAAAAAGATAGATGTCTAAGAAATTTTTGCTTTGAAAAGCACATGTCATAACTATGTTTTTGCATTCTTTCATTATGCAAAGGAATGTGAAGTATTTCCTCATCTGCTCTTTCCCAGGCAGGCGACGAGAGCTGGAGAAGTAACCTCGACAAGTTGTCACTGGTCACCTTCCGCATGGTGCCCCTTGGAGTCATGAGTTCATCAGCTGGAATCCCTTTCCTCTTGTAGACGTTCCTGCAGCGGTGCCTGGAGAGAGAGAGCGTGTTTCTGAGACCTCAACCTGGCCTTCGTCCACCTGAGCGCCGCGACGAGTGGCAGTGGTCACAGTATCGGAGCACATGACTGACAGGTGTTTATGAGTCAGGAATGAGCCCCGGTCCTCCGCCTTGTGTTGTCCTAAATACAAGGTCAGTGTCCCTCTAAGAAGAGGCACACATGGAGACACAGAGGGAGAAGACAGCCTTGTGGCAGAGACAGACTGGAGTGGAGCAAGCACCAGCCAGGGAGCACCTGGGGCCCCTGAGACTGGAAGAGGAAGGGTCATCCCCTGGAGAGTTCAGAGGGGAGGGAGCATGGCCTTGCTGAGTCCTTGAGTTTGGATTTCTGGCCTCAGAGCTTCGAGAAAATGCACATCTTTTTTTTAAGCCACCAAGTGCAAGGTACATTGTTATGATGACCCCAGGAGAGGACACACCATCATCCGGTGCCAGATATCTAGGTTGACCATACGTACTATTTGAAATGGGACAATATCGTTTCTTTCAGATTTCTCAACCATCCTGTCATTTTAATGTAAGTGTCAATTTTGTCCTGTTTTTAATGAATCAGGACCGTCTTTAATGCAGGACACAAGATGCAGGTGAGTTGCTCCGGGTCCAGTGTGTCGAGGGGCCCAAAAGCAGCTGCCCCTTTTGCCCCACGTGAAAGATGATCATGTGGGGAAACAGGAACCATGCGGGAAGAGGAACTCCCCGCCCCCTGCCACCACGTGCACCTATTTCTCCAAAGAAGGCAGACGGCACAGCATGGACAAGCTGCAGGTAAGTTCTGCGGGATGTATCTCTGGCTGCTAACTCACCATGGGGGTTATCTGGCATTTTTGGCACGGGATGGTTAAAGCAGCATGTGTTTAAGCAGGGTATTTAGGGTAGGGCTTACAGGGGTGCCAGATTTGGTTTTCACCTCAGGTGCAGCATTCTTGCACCAGCCCTGGCTCTTTGTATGAAATCCCACCGGACCACATATTGTTATTATGCCGTCTCCCGTCGGCATCGCAGGGCTTAATTGTTGCTGGCCCGGCTGCTCTGCTCCTGCTCGGATTGCTCTGCCTCCTCCCCTCCCTTTACTCACCAGCGCTTAACCCTGTCCTGTTTTGACATCCCAATGTCCTGTTTTTGTCTCAAGGAGATATGGTCAGCCTACACATAGCTCAAGATGGTTTTTTTTTTAAACCACGTGTAGCATGTTATCACGTAATACATGTACCAACATGTATTAGGGTTCTCCCGTTGACAATAATTCCCATTGTTTCCAGCTGTGCGTGAGTGCGTGTGTGATGCCATCTTGTTAAACCGATCTGGCCAGCAGAGAAGCGCTGCCAATTGGTGAGCTTTCAGGTAGCGGGCTGAAAGGATCTCGTGGCCTCCAGGTATCAACAGGAGGGGCCAACACGGGCACCGTTACGCAGCCGGTCTCAGCTGCAGGCAGCGGGTGGAGCCGCTGGCATCACGTGCCACCTGCTGTGAACGCTGCGTGTCTTGCCATCACTCCAGCTCCTGGACGTCCATCTCCCGGGAGAACGCAGTCAAACCGCAGCTCCAAAGGCTCTCAGATCCGCGACCAGAGTTCATCTGCCAGTGGGACCAGATTCTGTTTCTTAAACACCAAAGAGCTTCTTCCGTGTTTGAGACTTATTTTTGTTGAACCCTCGCTGCAGACAACCATAGAGATGCTGCCTGTGTCTCTCTTTCTCCCAGAGCAAGTTTGTCAGTGATTTTCAGAGGCCTCAGCTCGTGTTCTGTCCACTGTTTGGCAGTAGTTTTCCAGAATTAACTTCAGGCAGATGGCACTTTTATGTTCTCTTATAAACTAGAATGAGTGAGGTGTTTCGCGAGCAGCTGCCATCTCAGTTATGTAAAAATGATTTCACACCTGAACAGAGCAGTGGCAAAATGTCAAGGAGCTTGCGTGCCCGCTGGGTACACTGTGCAAAGGGCCAGAAATAACCATCTTTGTCTGACCAGATTAAACTCTGTGTCCTTTCTAGATGTTCTTTTTGCAATTGCTCAAGAGTAGGCGGCCACACTCCCAATTTTCCAATGGAACTCAACTACCCACAGCTAAGTGTTATTACAGTATATGAGCCCTAATGATTATGTTCAGTAAACCTATTACGCCAATGTTCACATAATGGGGTTTAGACATGTTTTTTCATTTCCTAGCACACACCACAATATGAAAACATAAGAGCATTTCTCCTGGAAAATGAAGTGGATTCAGCAAAGTGGAAAAGAAGACGGATGAAAACCAGGCAGGTATTGGGGTCACACTGACCTGCTTGCTTTCAAAAGCGCTTGCTAACGTAAATGTTCTCAAGGTGGAAGAGGAAGAAGTGGCCAGCTAAGAAAGTTCAGGAAAGTAATCGGCTGCTGTGGGCCTGCCTCGGTGAATAATAGCGACTGGGAATTTCCATGGCCGGAATGTGACACGACCCACTTTTCAAGGTTCGATCAATAGCATTCCCATCTGCGGCGTGTTTAAGCGAACTGCTCTTGGTGCCAGGCGCCGGGGATATTTATTTTTGCAATTGATGTGTTACAGAGACAGAGCCGTGGACCTTCATTCCTCTTTGTCCACACTTATCCTGCATGGTGACAAAGGCTGAGTTGAGATGCAGCCTGAGATCCGCGCATCTGGATGATTAGCTCTCTGCCTTGTGACCCAGTGTGATTCTGACCTCTAAAGAGAGGGTGTTCCATGCCAGAGATTCAATCTTGACTCCCCTTTTCTAGCTCCGGGATCTTCAGAAAGCTGCTTAGTCTTTGGAGCCTTGGTTATTAAACGAGCTAAAATCATTCCTCCCAGAAAACCTCAGTGGTGTCCTTTGAAAATTAAATCTGATGACACAGGCTTAGCCCTTAACTTGGTAAGTTTAATACACTGTGAGCCCACAGTACATGCTAGATGCTGCTTCATTGTTAATTCTCTGTGCTTACACGAGAGGAGCGCATTTCAAAATACCTCTCAGCAAAGTGGTCAGAGGGCCAAGCCATTGGAATGGACTCTGGTTCTAAGCCTTTGGCACAACTGTGCCCATGACTGTTGGTCTTGTCAGGACAGGGGAAGGAAAGGTGGCAACAGCCTTCTCTGCTTTGTGCATTCCAGAGCCCGGGAAACTTAAACATACTCTTAATTTTATAAAATGCATGTTTTAATTGTGCGGGCTCCATCTTTTTCTTTGAGTAGCTATTTCTCTGACAGGTATGGGCTGTGACCAGCCTTGGAGATGTGGTCCTCACTACTTCCTAAGTGCTCACAGGACACCAGGCCTGTCCTTTCAAATGACCTGCATATGTGTGAAGGAGGCTTCTGCTCTTGAAGATCAGTTCCCAGGGACATGCCCAAGGCTTGGGGTCTCGAAGATGTTTCTCCTTTCTCCAGCTTAGTGGGTGCATGGAGGCACATGTGCGTTTTTAATTAGAACTATTAGCATTTTATTAAGACAATACTTACTATGAAAATGCAAATCACATTGAAGGCTGCAAGCAAAACTTCCCACAAATCTTAGCACCCTAAAATAACCATTACTAGGATTAGCAAGCATCATTGTCGCTGAGGTCTCTGCAAGGAGATAGGAATACAAAGAGGGGAAAGACATATTTGATTCTTTAAAACTACATTCTGCGTGATGTTTTTGGTGAAATGTGCAAAATTCACATTTTTCTTGTATCTGAGAGAAGGCAAGGAAGACACAACAAAACTGCTGGACTGCAAATATATGTTGTTGACTCCAGAGATAGTGGCGTCTGAAGCATTCTGGTAGGATGGAGGGGAAAGAAAGCCGATTGTAAAATTAATTTGATGTTTGGAGCCATGATTTAAAGAGGTGTTTCTGGCACTGCCTTGAATATCTCGAGTTCGTTTGCATGAGGGAGGGCCAAGTTCATCTTTAGAAGATGAAAACATCACCAGCCCCTCGTTCTTCCCACTCTCCATCACTAACCGTTACCACCTGTGCTGCTGTAGAGTCGGTGACGTGTGTGCACTGCATTTCCAGTCCCCACAGTCTTAAAGCCACTCAGGCTCCTGCTTCATCATTGCCCGTGGCTTCCTGGGCCTTCCATCTTCCAGGGGTCTTGCATTTATTTTTATACATTTGTACTAAGGTAGCATCTGTTTATGACATTATGCAATTTTCCATTGTTCTGATTTGACATCCATAAAGTCTACAGACCAACCATCACCAAAAGTCGTGTTACCCTCCCTCCCCACAGGCGTGGCATCCAATGAATTCTTCATTGACTATGACTTCCCACGTTTCTTCAAAAAACTGGTTGAGGGGTTTTCACAGGAAAGCCCCCGTCTCCTCACTGTCAAGAGCAAAAAGGTCAACCTGTGTGTTCAATTCACTGCATTGGATTGGAAGTCACAACCTATTTATTTAAAGGAAAGTCTCAGGCAGAATGAAGAGTAGGGAAGCAGGCAGGAAGAGAGAGGAGGAGGGAGCATTTTTATCTTATTTTATTTTAGTTGTTCATCTTGGTTGCTCCCCCCCCACCAGCCTGGACACAAATCCAGGTGCTTGGGATGTGTGTGGACTGTGCTCAGCCAGAGGTGGTGAATCTAACCACTACTCCACCAGGGTGCTCCTCAAAATGTTTTTTAAAAGTCAGATGCTGAATTCACATAAGAGATTTCCATTCAGTCATCTGTTCACTCATCACTGACTGGTGGTCTGTGTGCCAGGTGCTGGGCTAGAGCTGGGCCTGGAGGAGAGTTTAATACTCAGCTGTTGGCATCTGTGTGCTCATTAGGGGTCTGGGAAGTGTTTTCTGCCCAGTAACAAAAACTTCTCTAATGAGAAATGAAGGATTATCCTGTAATTAAAGAGTGAGCCTGAAATGCTGACACCCTCAGGGGAGGTAGCTATGCCTCTTTTATTTAGAGTCTGGTGGAGCACTGCCAATTCTTTCCACAGTGTCGAAAAAGAATGAGGGGAGAGACAGAGAGAGAGGGAGAGATAGAGGGAGAGGGAGAGACAGAGGGAAAGACAGAGACAGAGAGAGAGGGAGAGATAGAGGGAGAGGGAGAGACAGAGGGAAAGACAGAGACAGAGAGAGAGGGAGAGATAGAGGGAGAGGGAGAGACAGAGGGAAAGACAGAGACAGAGAGAGAGGGAGAGATAGAGGGAGAGGGAGAAACAGAGACAGAGGGAGAGGGAGAGACAGAGACAGAGGAAGAAGGAGAGACAGAGACAGAGGGAGAAGGAGAGACAGAGGGAAAGACAGAGACAGAGACAGAGAGAGAGGGAGAGGGAGAGACAGAGGGAGAGGGAGAAACAGAGACAGAGGGAGAGGGAGAGACAGAGACAGAGGAAGAAGGAGAGACAGAGACAGAGGGAGAAGGAGAGACAGAGGGAAAGACAGAGACAGAGACAGAGAGAGAGGGAGAGGGAGAGACAGAGACAGAGGGAGAAGGAGAGACAGAGATAGAGGAAGAAGGAGAGACAGAGACAGAGAAAGAGGGAGAGGGAGAGACAGAGGGCGAGACGAAGGGAGAGGGAGGGGGAGGGGGAGAGGGAAACAAGTGTAGCTGTGGACCTCAGGGCTGATTTGTCAATTTTTCCACTTCCCCAGAAACAGCTCTTCCTCTGAAAAATATTTGCCTTTGACTGAAAAGGCAGCTCATTTAGAGGCGATGATTATAAAGTTCTCTCTGTCTCCAGAGGAGGAGGAGGGCCGCTTGGAGACAGCAGGAGCTGGGTACAATGCGTGGCCTGGGCAGCAGAGAGCCCAGCGAGCAGAGCACAGCCCCGTCCTGTCCCAGGAGATCCCAGCTGCCCTGGGGTTTTATCACCAAATCTCGTGTTTCTGGGCATCCCTTGTGGGCCTCTAAGAACTCCCAGCTGGAAGCAAGCATGTTAAGCCAGGCCAGCTTCTGAGGGCTGTGAGTGTGTCTGGAAGAGGAGATGCTGGTGCTCTGCTCCATGTCTGCTCGAGGAGCAAGATGCTCAGAACAGACAGGGTCCCCCAAGGCTGCTGGTCTGCACCGTGTTTGTGACTTCTGCACCATAGAATGCAATGTCACAGCTAAACTGAGTTGTTTCCTATGGAGAACGGCATCAGTTGGATTTTTTTTATCTTTAAAGGAAAGGTGCAGGCAGGAGGGGAAAGGTGCAGGCAGGAGGGGAAAGGTGCAGGCAGGAGGAGAAAGGAGAAGAAGCACTTGATTTCTACTTAGTTGTTCACACTGGTTGTTTGTCCTTGGGGCCAGAACTTGAAACCAGGGGTATGTGGCCTGTGCTCCTTCAGAGGTGATTGAACTAAACTCTGCTCCATCAGGGTGCACCCAGCTGGATTTTTAAAGCATGAAGGAATAGGAAAACTCAAATAGGAACTGGGCTGTCTAGTCCCTGCTTCCCTCTTGTGTTTTCACTTCGGAATCATAAACTTGAGACCCTGAGGCAACAGCCGATAAAGCTCATAGTATCTCAATGTGTCCAGAACGCCATTGGTTAGGGCCTCAAAATAATGTTTCTACCTCAACCAGGCACAGGAGGGCAAGACTTGAGGTGAGTAGCTGGGTATCGCTGGCCCTCCCGGTGTCCAGAGCAAACCAGAAATCTGTGGCTGCTGCTGCTAAGTTCTCCTAGGAGAACCCCAAGTTCAATGTTATTTCCAGCGAATGACCAATGGACCATTGGGGTGGACAGTCCGCAGACTGTAGGTGTGGTTTTAACCTATTTTCAGTTCCTGTGCTGCCCTGCTGGTCTTCATAAAACCACACAGAGATGCCAAGGGCACCCGAGACACTGTCCTCTGTGTGCCGTCTTTCTGCCACAGTCACCACAATCCTCGTGGCTTAGACGCAGGAGCACGTCATGTTGCACGGTTCTCCAGGTCAGACATTAGAAAGTGGGTTATAGGCTAAGATGGAGGGGTGTGTTCCTGGAGGTGCAAGAGGAGAACCCCTGTCCTTCTTGTTCCCATTTGCAGAGGTGATGGAACTAAAGCTCCTGTGTGTAGTCGTTCTTGTTGGGTGCAAACTCAGGACCAGTCCCAGCGTCCAGGAGCCGCCAGTCATCCTTGGTCTACGGATCCTCCCTCCATTCCCCAAAACAGCAATGTCAAAGATCAAAGGTCTCATTTCTGACCACCTTTTCTGCTTTAAGGACTTTTTTAATTTTCTTGGACCCATTTGATAATACAGGGCCATCTTCCTGTCTTAAAGTCAATGGGCTAGTCCACTGAATTCCATCTGCAAACATAATCACTTTCTGCCTATGAGGCCACCTCTTCAGAGCAGGGGACCAGGAGGTGGACAGCTTGAGAGTCATCGTTCTGACTCCCTCGCTCACTGACACTACGATCTGGAGATAGCATCCCTGAGACGAGTGCGGTCCCTCTTGCAGTGTGCCAGGAACCATATGCCCAAAAGAGAGGTGCAATTCATGGCCACGGATGGCCATTGCCAATGACTGTTACTGATGATCACTACTGGGACCATTACTGAGAGCACTGGTGGTGATCGCTGTCAATGACAACCATCAACGACCACTACTGATGGCTAGTGCCAGTGGTCACTCTTGATGATCACTGTTGGTGACCATGACTGAAGGCATTATTCCTGGCTGTTGACACCTCCCATGTCCAGTGCTGACGGCCAGCCCCTCAGTGGAGAAGCAGTATCAGCAGTCTCATGAGTGCTGCCGTGTTGATCTCACTGGGCTCTGATGTTGACAGCTGCCGTGTAACGACTGCTCCAGGGCAGCCTGGCTTTGGTATTCAGACCTAACGTGGAGGAGACGACAGTCTTATGTGAGGGGGATGTGCTCACGACACTTTCTAGAAACAGGCGAGGAACTCACACACTCCAGGAACGCTAGAGAAATGTAGGGAGCACTGATGTAACATTACATCAGGAAGGCAGGTGGACCTCAGAGCCTCTCAGAGTCAGACAATGTGGGTGTTCTTCTAGCAATATTGGGGGGACACTGAAGACTTTCAGGTGGGGAAGACACTTATTTTGATTTATATTTGAGCAGACAAATCAGGAGTCTGGTGGGTGTGCAGGGTATGAATTGGAGATGGCACAGTGATGGCTGCAATCTCCCCTGTGAGACAGATGAGGTTTGTCCTGGGGGAGTTCTGCAAGCACCAAATCTGCAAATGATTTCACAGGGGACCCTGGGGACACTTGGGGCTGGCTGTGAGCCCAGCTGACCTGAGGGCAAAGCACTTACACATTCTGGAACATGGTGGTGGGAAATGACACCCCAGTGTCAAGTACGCTGTGCCCAGGGCACCCCCTTTAAAGGCCTGCAGCCTGCAGAATGGGCGCTGGGAAGATTCTCGGGAGGAATCGCCTGAGAGCGTAGGGAACACCGCAAGAAGAGAGACTCAGGCAGCTGCTGTGACATATTGTTTATCATTGCGGGTCTTTGGGAAATGCTTGCTGTGATCACAAGCCGTCTGTCAAAACAGCTGCTAAGACATGCAGGTTTGTGTTCTTTATTCAGGGAGACGGGAGTGCTTTCCCCCTGGACCCTTGTCAGAGGGCCTCAGCCTGTGACCGCTGGGTTCCTGGAAAGGAAGGCGATGTGGAGCCAAAGGACAGGCGTCTGTCTCCTTTGTCCATCAACCACCTGTCAATGCTTCTGAGGGTGGTGACGGGTGAGGAGGGGATGTTACAGTTTTTTGGGAGAAACCAAGCGAGCACTCTTTGGAAGTATTTTAGGCAGATTTATTACACGCGTGGTCTCAGCTGGGATTTTCTCCCTCAAAGAGCTGAGCCCCGGGTTCCGGTTAGAACATGCTTATATAGGCTAAAGCAACGCGGGAAGAGAGGGTGTGAATTACGGGAAATGGTTTCAAGCGCGGGAAGGTCTTTGTCTGCTGGCTGCATTCCAGCAGGCTCAGGTCACAGGAGGTGTCCTGGCTTTTCTTCATAGTTGCTGGAGGTGGTAGGCAGGCCTTTCCCCACAGGGACAGCGCTCAGCTCAGGTGTTTGAGGGCAGTGCTGATGGGATTTTCTGCCATGTCAGCCAGAGGGGTGAAGAGACCAGAAGAATCAGGTGAGGCCCCAGTTTTCGTGTGGGTTCTAGAAGGACGACATCCATCAACAGAGGTGTGAAAGCCTGGGGTGGTGGGTTGGGGTGACAGAGGAAACATATAAACATATAGAGTGCCCAGAATCTCAACAACAAAAGAGCAAGCAACTCACTTAAATAATGGGCAGAGAGCTGAATAGACACCTCTTTAGAAAAGACACACAGATGGCCCACAAAATGACATGAAAAATACTCTACATCACTTATCATCAGAGAAATGCAAATGAAAACCACGATCCAGCAATCCCAGTTCCAGGCATCTACCCAGAGAGCACAAAACCACAAATCAGAAAAAAAAGAAGATAGCTGCACCCCTGTATTCATCGCAGCACAGTTCACAGCAGCCACCACGGACACAGTCTGAGTGCCCGTCAGCAGAAGCCGCGGTCTATACTCTCCAGGGAATTCTAAGTAGCGACTTAAAAAGATGAAAATGTGCGTTTTGCAGCAAACTGGAGAGGAAGGGAGGTAATTATGCTGAGCAAAATCAGCTAGAAAGAAAAAGAGATGCACAGGATGGGTTCATTCTATGTGGAACATAAAGAAACAAGACAAATAAAATTAGGAAACAACAAAATTCACAGGACACGAGACTGTGGTTACCAGAGGGGAGGGGTAGGAGGGGACAGAGCAATGGTGACAGGCCCTGGGACTCTGGTGGCAGGTGTGGTTTGATTTGCTCACAGACGGTGACGCAGATTCAGTGTCCTCTAAATCTTGGAGCAATGTAAACAAAGAAACAATAAAATGAAAACCATTAAAAAGAAGACTGATGCTTTCTGTCTAAAGTCTGTGTTGTTGATAGAACGAGACCTCAGGCAGAACCAGCTTCAGAATATAACCACCATATAAGTTTTTGCGGACGGTTGACTCAAGCTCAGTTAGGTCTGGGCAAGAACAGGGCTGTAGGCTGAGCAGAATCTTGTATCCAGAAGCCTCTGAGAACTCATGGCCTGTCCTACACACTGGGATCAGACTCTGATGTCATGGAGATGCAAAAATTATACCCCCAAACTAGGGAACAATCTGTCATTCCACAGTTCAGAGGGTGGTTATTGGCCTATCAAAGCACCTGGAGGAGTGACAGAGGGGCAGTTGATGAGCGTGAAGGTGACTGTCTAGAGAGGAAGGAGCTTCTTTGCTAAGCTGTGTGTCTTCTAGCTGCCCCACAAGCTCTCTGGTCCTCAGTGTCCTCATCTTGTAAATTATAATAGCTCTTCCCTGCTGCTCCTGGGCTTTGTGGGATCCACAGATGTGAAGACATCTTGGAAGGAGTGCGGTGTTGTGGAAACAAAGGCCTCCTCATAAGCTGTGGGGGGCTTCAGGGAAGGGGGCGCAGGGTCTGTGCCTGTGGGCACAGCGGCCAGGCCATGGCGCGCCCAATGATGAGCTTTGCTGTAAATGAAACTGACTTTCTAAATGAAGATTCCATTATCAGTCATGCAGTCCGGGTGCTGGTGCCAAGGCTTGTTAAGTGTTTCCCTGTGTTGACTGGCAAATTGGCTAAGTCTGACACTCTGGGCTCCAGGGACGAGAATGTGGACCAAGTTGCAGGCTCTGAGGGTGCGCTCAGCCCCAGTACTCTGACGTTGGGGCCTGCGGTGGCAAAGACACGGACCCCACGAGCGCCGACCCTCAACCCTCGAAAGGCATGAAGTCGGGGAGGTATGCGGTGGCTGTGCGTGCCCAGGGAGGGACGCGCGTGGTGCAGAAACCCATCTGGTCTGAGTGCCTGTCCATCTTGAACCTGCCACAGGGTGCAGATGGACTTGGAATCTGCATCTCATAGTCCCTACCCCGAGCTGGGTCAGCAGTGACAGATCCTGCCCTGACTGTCAGCAGATCTGGGGAAGCTGCTCATCTGTCTGCCCTTGGTCATCTCGGTGCTCACTGTCCATCTTCCTGACGTCAGTGTCCTCCCTCTCCGCGGTTCATGGCGCACTTCTAGAATCCATTCCCAAATGCCATCACGACACGTGAAAAAGGAGTCCAGCACCGTCAAGAGTGTCTGAGGTGTCTCAGAACATCACACCGTCTCAAGAACCTGACACCGTGACTTCATGTCTTTCCTTTAGTCACTGGCTCAGTGTATAAACCAACTCTTACACTGAAGTGCCCAGCGTGGGGCGGGCTGTCCTGCCTGTCTGCTGGGGGGACATCGGCATCATGTATCTGCAGCTGCTGTCCTGCTCCTCCCCTTCCACATGGGATTTAGGGAAGTTTATGTCTGTGAGCCTCACACCTCTCCTCAGGAAAGGACCAAATATGTCTATGACTGTGTCTATGTCTATGTCTGACTATATGTATGTGTATGTGCGCATGCGTGTGCATATGCACACATATATTAATGTGGATACACGTGTGTGTATATATGGGTGCATGCATGTGTATATTTGTATATGGTATGTGTGTGTGTGTGTATATATATATATATATATATATATATATATATATATATATATATATAAAAGGAAAGGTACAGGTAGGAATGAAGGTGAGCAGGCAGGCAGGAAGAGAGAGGAGGGAGCACTTTATTTTATTTAGTTGTTCATCTTAGTTGTTCTTCCCAGTCTGGGCTGTGAACCCAGGTCCTTGGGATGTGTGTGGATTACGGTGGCCAGCGGTGCAGGACCCATTGAGAACTCCACCGGGGAACAATCGCCCCATTTCTGTTTCAAGTGAAACTAACGGGCAGGAAATTACTGAGCTTTATTTGGAAACCTGCTCCTGTGTAACCATAGATGTTTTCATTTTCCTTTCCCCACAAGTTTGGCAGAGTTAATATTCCTATCATAAAATACCACCTAGCCATGGTCACCCCTTGTGTGGCGTGGAGCGGGTGCTGTAAATGTTTCTCCAGCGGCAGCTCCTGCGACCTTGGAATCCCAGGTGCGATGCACACGAGGGAGGTGTGTGTACTTGACAGCTTGCAAGAGAAAAGTGTTACTCGTGGGAATAGGTAAGTAAAGAGACCTTTTCTTTCATGAAGACAGACAAGGCTCATTACCTGGGATGTAGCCTTTGAAAGCAAAATTGAGTTTGCCCTGCATTGACAGGTCACTGAATATTGTAATTCCTAGTACAGATAAGGAAGCAAAGATCATGGGATAATTGTTTCCAACCATTGAGGCAAACACCATCTGAGGTTCCCACCAGATGCCCCATGAATCAGTCATGAGCCTGCAACTCAGTGAGAATCTCAGTTAATGGTTTCTCTCTGTTGATCGGGAACTTCTATTTGGAAAAAAAAATCAATACTTGTTCTGTTTCCTAATATCTTGTGATGCTCTTGCATAAAGCTTATTTGTTGAGATACTTTTAGTCGTGAACGAGCAAAACATTCAATTTGAACTGACTTACACAAACCAGCTCGCACAGCTGGCATCAGGGGACAGGTTTCTGTTGCAGCTCGATCCAGCCTCTGAAGCAATGTCCCCAAGGCGATGACTCTCTTCACCTCTGTAATATGATTTCCTTCCTTTGGAATTTAGGCAGACTCCTAGTATCCCCCAACTTGTATCCTTCTGGTTTAGAAAGTATGGAAGGAGCCATCACTGCTCATTCACTTCTCCCCAAAACAGTTTTGACCAGAGTAGTGAGATATGGTCTTACTGGTCTGATGTGGGGCATGTGCTCACACTTCCACACAGGCTCGCGCCCAGCTGGAACTGGGGTTGGTGCAATGGTTTTGTTATGCCCAGGATGGGGAAGGTGGCTTCTGAAGGAAATGACGGTGTTGTTATTAACCTTTGTGGAATGGAATCCACTTAGGGACACATAGCCACCACCAAGTTCTGACTTATATGGAGTCACCAACAGTGGGTACTATGCAGAAAAGTGTGGGTGCTGCAGAGAGACTCATGCATGGGGCGTCCAGAGAAAGCATGAATAGATACTTGTTAACTTTTAAAAATGAACCTGATTTTGGGGAAAAGATGCCGCATGTGTCTAGAGAGGGGCTGGGGGCTTCTGGTGTGGAGATGTGTATCTTTGGTCTGTCGTCCTTTGTTTTTGGCTGCTTGTGAGTGTGTGTGCGTGCACGTGTGTGTGTGTCTGCTGTACTTTGAGTCACAGGTCACAGCTACTTTCACTAGTAGGAAGCTGAGACGGACGGCCATTTTCAAAGCACACCTTCAGCAGCTGCTTGGAAAGTGTGTAACAATCAGCACAAATACCCAGCTTGTGCTCGTGGGCAGGGGCCTGCAGGGGCTGCGGGGCTGCCTGCTGTGACGTGGTCAGGGAAAGGAGAGCAGGGTCCCTGGAATTGTGACAAGTGGCCCTGCTGCTGGGGATGTGCTGAAAAGCTGGTCCTGGTGCTGGATGATGGGTGAAGATGGGCGAGCCATGGAGGACTCACTTGTCTCTGTGCTGGGAACGGACAACCCCATCGTCAGGCTGCTTCCAGTGTTCAAGGAGGACAGAAAGCCATCAAAAGAGCTGGGTGGATGACCTGCTGACGTGGCGCCCACGTTTGCCCGCACACTTGCTGTCAGGTGGAGGAGTATGAGCATGGCTGTCCTCGTGGGGAAGTGGGGAAGGGGCCTTGGGCTTCCTCACGTCTGCGCAGTAGTATATGAGCTTTTGGAACAGCACACTTTGCTTAGTTCCAAAATCAGAAAACCTACATCATAAGTACTGTGCTCCTTAGTTTTCGTAATACACGTTAAAATACAAGATTTATGATGAAGCCCTTGTCCAGGTACTGCGTGGCATTATTTTAACTATGAATACAGTTCCAGGCTACCAGAAACACATCTGTCCCGTTCCTTCTCCCTAACCGTCCAGGTCAGTGTCTGTCCACTCAGCTCAGCTCCAGGGCATGGTTCCCTCAGTCTTGGCAAGGAACTGTTCAAACATCTTATTTCTTATCCCCAACTTTTTTTCTTTTTTTACACACTGATCTTTTTCCCTTTGTAGCAGAGAGTAAGACGCTGGTTCTGAGAAGTCACATCAAGTCTTTAGAGGCTCTTTTCCCGTTTGACCAGCAGAAAGAGTCCCCCGGCTGTCCCCTCACTATGGAGAAGCACAGCTTGGGAGTTCTGCTCCCTCTCATTTCACCGCTGCAGACAGAGGTGGAATGTAAATGGGTCTCAACCTTAAGAACATCAAGGTAGACAGAAAAACCTCCAAGTTTTCTCCTGTCACATAAACGAGCTTTCATTTCTTCTTGTAGTTCCAAATGGGGGCTGGAGATTTTGAAAGGAGACTGCCCTGCAAGCTGTAGATCATTTTGATAAGAATAAATGATGTTTCATGATAAATATTTAGACATATTTTCTCTTTGAAATTCCCAATGGAGCCTGATGGAGCATGATTTTTGGTGGTGGAAGCTTCACTTTTTTTATGAGGAAATGATGAATTAGCTTCATGGCTGCCCCCGGTCTCCACGCAAGCTGTCATCCTGTGAGCCTTAAGTAAAGCAAATGGTTCCGACAGTGGTTAAGATGCAGAGTAATTATTTAGTAAACATCTGTTTAATGGACGGATGACAAGGCTATACAAAGAATTAGCTTTTAATTCATGTTTCTCTGTTTCAGCATCTCTTCATGAGACTCTCTGTGGAGATAATGGCCTTAAAATATGCCCAAATCTCATTTTTATTAATTGAAGTATATGCAGATGTAATGGGCAGGGTGATGGTTAATTTGCCTCCGTGTGAATCTGGGTTTCTTTTCACCTGTCAGAGTGTTTAGAGCACGTGGCCTTGTAGTTTCTCCACAGCATTGGTGAGACGGGATCTTACTTCGCAGGCTGTATGTCCAGGACAAGAACTTTTATAACCAGGGTTAAACAGGGCAGAAAGAGTCCACTGCCGAATGAGGGAGTGGGAGCTGGCGACTTTCTCCGTGATGCCTCAGGCCTTGTGTGTGCCCCGAGTTTACCTTGACAAAGCGTCAGACACTGGCTCAGTTCTCAGTGACCCACCAGGCTCCGTGCCCCTGGAGGGCACATTTCCATGACCAGCTTCCCTTGGCTGCCAGCAGCATCACCAGGCCTCGGTCAAGTGTATTCGACATAGTTCTTTCAAGTCTCCACTTTAGCAGAAGTTTGCAAAATATGAAACCTGCAGACGTCTCTCTCCCTTGTTCCTGTGATTAACGTGTGTGCAAACTCCGAACGGCACATGTGTGGGTGACAATGGCAGGGTAGCGTGAGAATGTGACCCAGGCCCAGACTTGAAAGTGGGCTCGATGACTGGCCGGTGCTGAGCACGGGCTTGAAGGTGACAGATGGACTTTCTGGGATGATGGCTGACTCCTCCCACACTGACTGTTCCCGGGATGTCCCGCCCTGAATTCCGCTGTCCTGTCCTACAGGACTGTCCTGATTTCTTGTCCACTTGGCTGTTGCTGCCCGATCACAGCCCTCCCTCTGCTGACAGAAAAGAGCCCCTCTGCCCGCTGGTGATGCCGCAGCTTTCCCGAAGTACGTCCGACCCACCGTCATCGGGCAGGTGGAAATATGTCTGACCCATCAGACCCTCCTGTCATGAGTGCAGTGAAGGCCATGTCCTTGCTGCCGTGTCTTCTCGTGATTTCCTCAGACTGTCTATGAGGCAGGGTGTTACTCTGCCAGAACGTGAGCACCTGCACAGCACAGGGGTCAGATGTGCTTATCTGAACGGGTCCAGCGTCTGCAGCTTTAACACGCCGGAAGTGGTCAGTTGCTCGCTTTAACCAGACCAGCGTGTCTTTGTCCATTTGGGGATTCTGGGAAAGTTATTTTGATGAAGAGGAAGTATCTGGCTGCTTTCCTAAGCTAAAAAGTGATGCAGGAGACAAAAGAAAACAAAAAACTGAAAGTTGTCACTTTCCAGCCAAGCATGAGGCACAGAACGTTTTGCAGCCTGAAGCAAGACCAGATGCTGTTCAACCCCTCTCCTGTTTACCGGACTCAAGGACTCTGTCCCCAGCCCTCCGCTCTCGCCACACGTTCCAGCCCATCGAAATCAACAGCTCAGCCAGATGGCCTTATCGGATTCCGCCTCTAGCCCCCTCCCTGCTAGTCAGAGTGTGCCCCCTTGAAAGCCCCTCTCACACTGCTTCCCCGGGATGCTCCTTCTGTCTCTTCTCAGAGAGGAGCTTTCCAGGCCTGCACGTGGGGCAATCAAGTCCTGCCTCAGAGTGTATCAACTCCCTTGCCTGGGTCCCTTTCGCCGTGGGTCTATCAAAAAGTACAGCGATTATTTTTTTAATGTCCAAAAGTCAGGGATAAAATGCTAAAATGGAGCTCATCAGAGATGCCCATGTCCAGAGAAGGTCGAGTCACACAGACAGATTTAAAACCCCCAGGAAATAACTGACTCAATGACAAAACACAAGAAGCAATGGATTTCGAACTTAGAGTAGGAGGTGGCACAGGGTATCAACCTAAGTTGGGAGACAGGTGACTGAGCCCCTGACTGCCCCCGTCTTCCCTGCAGCGTGTCTCTGAGTGTGCCACACCGACTAGGCTCATGGAGACCTGGGGAGACAGACAGAAGTCTCTGCAAGGCAAGCACGGGGGTCTCAGGGTCTGTGGAGAGCCTTCTTCACGTCTTCACCAGTACTGGTCAGTGAGGAATGTGAGGAAATAACCTAAGCTATGAGAAAACATGAAGAAGAGCAGAAGGAGGCGTGCTGTGGGCTGACAGAGTGCCAACATCGGGGTGGAGAAACAGTAATGGCTGTGGGCATCGGGCTGAATGTCAGGAAGGACGTTACCCCAGCAGTGGGCCCAACTAGCCCCAAACCAAAGGATCATTTGACCCTCACTAACAAAACTTAAAGGTAGGCTTTAAAGGGGCCACATTGTTTTGAAGACATCTAAGTCTCGTGAGAGAGTTCAAGAATATTTATTAAAAAAGTTCATGAAAAACAATGTGAATTTCACAATATCTGTCCAAAATGATGGGCTAGAACTAGTATATAAAAGCATTAAGACAATTATTTATAGTCCATATAGTTAAGGTAAAATTGAGTAAGAAAGGCCTGAGTCAAACTTGTAGGGATGAAGACTACAGTTACAGATGAAAATGGATGTGGGATGGGATTAAGAGCAGACTAGATAATACAGAATCAATGACTAGTGAACTTGAAGACAACAAAAGTTATTCAAAATGAAATAGGGATATAAAAAAAGACTGGGGAGTTTTCCTCCCTCCTCCCTCCTTCCTCCCCTCCCCTCCCACCTTCCCTCCCCTCCCTCCCTCCTCCCCTTCTTCCCTCTTCCCCTCCCTCCTCCCCTTTCTCCCTCTTCCCCTCCCTCCCTCCTTTCCTCCCTCCCTCCTCTTCTCCCTCCTTCTTCCCCTCCCCTGCTTCCTCTTAAAAATGAAGATGAGAGGTGGGGACAGCAAAGTATACAACCTATAACTTTTAATTAACTATCTCTTCCATGCTGGAAACTTCCAAAATGAACAGAACATTAACCTAGGAAGCGGTCAAGTTGCTTGAGCTGAAGGCATGGGGATGCATGGGCTGCACATGGTCTGTTTCTGTATCATTATCTTGCTCCTTACACACCAGGTCCTGATTTTGTTTGCTTGTATGTAGAGAACTCTTGCTCTCAAGGAAGGATGCCTCCCTCCCTGGTTCCCGCAGACTTCAACTGCCTATGATCTTCCCTTTCTCCCTCAGTCTAGCAGTCTAGACATTGGACTCGATCTAGTTCTAGCGCATGCATAAGACACAGAGGAAACTCTGGAAGGCTTTTAGGAAATAGATTCTGTCTGGATAGGAGGAGCCTTAGGCATCTGCTTAGATCAGCCTCATGGAACCGTATCAGCAGGGTGCAGTCAGGAGACAGAATTTCCCCGTGTGGATCTGAAGCGAGCCTAACGCACTGGCAGGAAGTGACACCCAGAGCTGCTGCCCCCAGGAGAGCCAGGCTCCAGACTTCACACTGCGGGTCAATGGGACACCTTCACTCCATATCCCGCTGTCAGAGCTCACAGCAGAGGTGATGGAAAAACCAAACAGAAGACAACAGAAGCCTTGCTCCACCCCTGTGGGGCTGTGTGGTGTGGGCTCCCTGGCAAGTCTCCCCTCACCCACTCCAGCGAGCGCTCCTGACCAAGACTGGGTTTCTGGGATCCCCTGGAATTCAGGTACTGAGGTTAGCGAGGGGGCAAGATACCTGGGGAGCTGCCCTGGTTCCCTGGGTCTGCATGCCCACAGGTGTGACCAGTGCAGAAGCTGTTGGCTCCCATGCACATTCACACCTTAGATCACCTTTTAGGACAAAGCTAAAGTCACCTGTCACTAGGCAAGGGGCAAGAAACCCACCACACATGGTTCCTGACGTTGGTGTGGCAGGAAGGCAGAGAGGAGAGAAAGAGCCGGGTGGGTCAAATAAAGCCTTTACCCCAAAGTGACCGATGGGCCTGTGGTCACCTGTTGGCTTTGGAAGGCTGTAACAACCTTGCCCTTAGGTGGCTCATCAGATTGAAAACAATGATAGAAATAAAGAGGACAGCAGAGAGCAAACCCAGTGGACTCGGGCATGCACAGGGAGTCAGCGCGCTCACTGAGAAGTGCACTGAGCCTGCGATGCCAGCTCCGGGCGGGTGCAGGGAGCCTGGGCAGCCTCCTTGTACTCTCCTAATGCCTTTCTGACACCATCAGCACTGAGCAGGTGTGGAAACAGGCACCACGGGTTTAGGAGCAGAGCCTAAATCCCACGGCAGTAACCAGAGCCACGGAACTGAGCCCAAGCCTCTGCAGCGGGGACTGAACGGGCCCCGTCCCGCCACCCAGACTGTCCTCTTGGTGAAGCAGGGACTCACTGGGGCTCATGGTTGTATTGCCGGTGGTGTTCCTTTTCAATTTTGGTTTTGATGTCACTCTTCCCAAGCCTTCTCCTCAGTTCTTGATTCTAAAAATCATGATAGAAAATAGTATTTGTTTCTCTGACCTAAGACTTTCCTGAGACTTTGAGGATTTAGCATCTACCTCCTCCTGCTTAGAAGATGGCACAGTCCCCTTTTGAGACCTGCTTTGTCTCCATGCCCCAGACCAGCATTTCCCCAGCCTTTCCTGGGGGCCTGATGTTTCTCAAGAAATAATCTTGATATTCACCGGGATTTCTCAGGACTCTGGTTTCAAAGGCAGAAAGCTCAACCAAAGTCGGATTAAGCAAATTGGGTGGCATTTTACTTCTGCAGCTATGTTGCAGGAAGATGAGCTGGCCCTGCAGGCAGCCCCGGGGCTCAGGTATTTACCTATCACTAGAGATCACTCTTCTCACTTCACCTTGACTTGCTTCTCTTGCTCATTTCTACAAATGGATTTCCTTTTCTCTCTGGCAAAAGTGTTTTTTCTAACCTAAAGAAAATGTGACTGCCTGTAGCTTTCATGCAGAGTAGAGACTCTTCCATCAAGGAAGAAGGGGTCATGCTTATCAGCTTCACACTGGGGAATCCTAAAGAAGGAGTGAGTGGCTGTGAGGCAGCCATCCTTCCATCAAACCTGGAGCCCTGGGGTTTGGAGACACTGAGCGGTCCTCTTGGGCCCCTACTCCCAGGAAACAGACCCGTTACTGGGCAGCAGGATGACTTTGTCATCTCAGCAAAGTTAGACTATTTATCCAAAGCCTCAGTTCCTCCTTGGTGGGCAGAACAATGACTTCTGAAGATGGTCCTGTCCCAATTCCAGGAGTGTGGTAAAGGGGAGTGCAGATTGCAGTTGGGATGAAGGCTGCTAGTCAATCCTGATGCTGAAATAAAGAGATCAGCTTGGATTAGACAGGTGAGCTCATTACCATCTCCAGGGTGTTTAAAAGCAGAAGAGAGGCAGGAGAGTCAGAGAAAGAGACAGGATAATGGCTGTAGCTGGAGACATTCAATGTTGGACTTGGGAGAGGGAGAACGAAGTCATCCACTTGGGAAAGCAGGCAGCCCCTCAAAGCTGTAGCAAAGAAACAGAGGTGCCTTGGGGCCGCCATGAAAGAATTTAACCCAGTGGGCAACTTGATGTTAGCCCAGTGAGACCCACTTCAGACTTATGACTCCTACACCTCCAGGATCATCAGTTCCAGTGTCGTCTTGTGTTTTAAGCTGGTGATTTAAATTGACTAACTAGAGGCTGAGAGGAGGCAGAGAAGAAAGAAGAAAAAGCAGTGACTTTGTGTGCTGGGATTTGAGGCTGTCAGGTTGGGGGAATCGCATTGTTGGGGTGAAAAGGGGACCCCGTACCCTGAAAGCTGCTGTCAGTATAAGAAGACAAGACATTGGTTGCACTTGGCTTCTCCTCAGAGGTGGTTGGTGACATGAGACCCAGGACAATCCAGCTTTGTTACTGACTCAGGAAAAGACCTGCTGACTTTCCTGAAAGAGGAACAACTCAGTACACGGCCGGCTGCCTGGTGGCACAGAGAGAGAGACTGAAGGTTTGGACTCAAGTGACTGGGGAGCTCACGTGGATCTTGGGCCATTTGTCAGGTGGGTGACTTGGGCAAAACCCCTGACCTGTGTGAATTTTTCATCAGCTGTGAAATGAGACTAATAACACTGGCTCCTTCTACCGCACAGGATTGTGGTTAGAAAAAATAAGCTAACATTGTTGGTGTGACCTCATTTTGGAGGAAAAACTAAGAATAAAAATGAAAGCAGCATTATTCCAAAAATACGACCCTTTGCTTTTTAGATTTTACTAAATGACCACACAGCTTTGCACAACTATCTACTTTTGAAATTTAATCATTTACCTGTATAAGCAGTGAAGAAAAAACATATTGAAAAATTTAACATTGCATTTTTTTTTTTTTTTTTTGCACAAAATACAAAATGGCCAGTCCTATCTATATTCTATCATCTCTTGTATTGTTACTGGAAATATTTTCTGGTTAATATCAATAGGAAATTTCGGAGGTTGAATGTCAGATTTTCCTAAAAAAAAAAAAAAATACGGTAAAATGTTATACTCTAAACGTCAGTCTACAATTTGTTTTCTAGCATCCATTTCATCCTAAACTGGAGTACTGGTGATAGATTTATCTCCAGAGCTAATTTGCAAATTGAATGGAGAGACCCCCTTCAGGTCACTGAGATTCTCTTAGCTCTGAGATTTCCTGGGCTTCTCACCAATGTCATCAGGGCCTGTCCCTGACATTTGAAGCCAAACAAGATGGAAAAGAAGCAGAGAGGTGGAGAAACACCTCCCTTTAAGCAGATTTATTACATTTGTATCATTCTCTGCTCATGCATATTTATGTTATAATGCAAAGACTCCTGCACTTTGAGAACCCAGCAAAAGGTGTGCATTCTTTTTCAAATTTTAAATTATCATCCCTAATTAAATCCAAATCTTTTGTAAAGAAAACAGCATTATTACATTTCGAATCGAAGACCGAAAATGTAGTAGGATGCTCTTTTTAG
Source organism: Solenodon paradoxus (assembly GCA_004363575.1). Lineage (NCBI taxonomy): Eukaryota > Metazoa > Chordata > Mammalia > Eulipotyphla > Solenodontidae > Solenodon > Solenodon paradoxus. The sequence continues at coordinate 195,243 of RJWH01002460.1, read as the reverse complement.
AAATCCTTTCACTGGCAGGTGAACTCAAACAATGATGAGATGTTTTAATAAACCAGTTCAGCAAGTGGCTTCTTTCAGCAGTGAATTAGAACAATATTTTGCTATAAACATCAATTAGGAAGTTTTAAGTATTTGTGATAGAGTTGTGATTAAAAATTATACCTCCAGGTGATTATAACGGTTTCTTTCTTACCGTGGGAAGAGAGACTCAGCGTTGGTGGGGTTTGTCGTTAAGAAGAGACGCAGTGGGCGCAGCTGTCCTCTGCCCTAGAACCCCCGATCCCTGTCTCCCCTCCATCCTGGCTGGGAAGTGGGAATTTCCTGGGTGACGGTGTAGCCACTGCGGACCTGGGGGCAGCGGGACTGACTTAGCTCTCCGTGCATGGCCGCTGAAGAGATCCGAGTGGCTTCCTGGGAAGTTTCCAAGTTCCTACAGAGCTGTGATTCCCAGAGACCCTTGAGGATAGTGGGGTAGCACGTCCTTCACTTTCGTGTCTCACAAAGGGGAGCCCACATAGAGCGCTTGTGGCCATGACCAGCAATTGTCAAAACCTCTCCTCCTTCTTACACAGTTCTCCTGTGTCTGAGAGAAGCATCCCATGACAAGGATAATGGCTCCTCTTCTCTGCCTTCCTCACGTCCATCATGGACCTTGCTGTGGCGGCGTCTGTTCCACGGAGGGTCTACTGTTAGACCGTGACAGAAGGATTATATCCTCCCGCTTGGACCAAAGCAGACACTTTCCACGCTTAGAAAACCTATTTCAGCTACTTTAAGTAGGCACCAAATTGCTCTCTACTTGCTGTAATCACTGCCAATTCTGAAACTCTCCTACATCAATATACTTTCAGCAAATCATTTTACAAAGGTCCCAGACTCATTCTGTCTTTTGAGCATGATGGAATTATAATGCAGCTTCCTTCCAAAGTCCTCAAGCCAGGACCATGCCACTCAAGCCTTGGGTCTTTCTAAGATATATGAACTAAATGACATCTGACCAGCTGCACTGGAACCTGGTTAGGATACCTAAGTAGGATGCCTAAGCTTTTGCTTGTTTTAAAAGAAAATTCCAAGAAAAATGTAGGTTATGGCATGAAATGAATGCAGACCTTATTGACCTTATTAAAATGTATTATTTGCTCTTTACATCAGTGGGGTAAAGACCATTATTACTGAAAGTCCAGTTTATGAAACATTTAAATTTACAAAGATCTAGAGTTAGTTTTTCTGTTTCTGGGGATCTGATGACTTCTATTGACATTTATATGCATATAACTCTACAAATTTGAAGGATATTTCTTAGAAATACTTTGGCTTCATTTTTTTTTTTTCTTTTGAATTCTGATCAGTGATGGTTTGGTGACACCCTTAGGCTTAGATGAGTCCAAGGATTTTTCAGTCACTGCCCCATCTGGTATATTTTTTAAAGAGAGGAAGGAAGAAAGGAAGGAAGAGGAGGAAGAAACATCTTTATTTAGTTTTCTATTTATTTTACCTTTTCTGCTCCTCCCCTGCAACCTGGGTCTTGAACCCAGGTCCTTGGGCTTTCCGTGGTTCACACCTCACTCATCCTGTTGCCTCAAGCATAAGGCACATCTCCATCTTGTGAGTTTGAATCTCTGTGATTTCCAAATGATACGGCACAGGTACAGCCTAGAGCAGACACTAGATTGCCTCTTGGGGAGACTTGAGGCTTGTGATTTCCTTGGCCTCAAAACCAGGAGACAGAGGAACTTCGAGAAGATCACTGAACCAAACGTGCATGTATGGGCTAGCACAGAGCCATGGCCCGGCACGCTGCATCATGGGCAGAACCATGACTGGTGTGCACGCCAGATGGATAAAATGAAGTTCAGAATGGGAGGTGCACTGCATTAGAGAAAGAACAAATAGGAAAAAGAATCACATTTGAAGTTTTCTGCAAGAAAAAGAAAAGTGTTGAATAAGAAATCCTGGAAAACACTGTATTTACCAAGGAAAAGGCAAAGTGTACAAAGGTTAATTAACACTTTTACTCTGCACACAGGGGAGGTCAGCCCAGATGACATTCTTTAAAATATAGACAATGCTTGGGCAGCAAATGTAGAAAGAGGACTTTCTGCTCTGGCTGCCCTATCTTCAGACTAAGCAGATTTTATGAAAAACCTCAATCCTTAAGTTATTTGAAAACCTAATAATTTGTAAATTTTTGAAAATTCTTATGTAACGCCTTTATAAAAGGGCTGTTTTTCAATTTTTTGTGCAGATTTTTGGGATTCCAGGCAGGGTCCAGCTGTTAGAATTACCCAGCAGACACACTCCAAACAGCAGTCCACCACTGAGATATTTTCTTTTCTTTAACCACTTTGAGGATGGCCTCACATTGTATTCTTCCATCTCTGTGTTGACTGTGATAAAGAAGAGAGAGGGAGGGAGGGAGGGAGACACAGAGGGAGGAAGGAAGGAAGGAGAAAGGAAGGAAGGAAGGGAGGGAAGAAAGAAGGAAGGAAGGAAAGAGAAAGGATGGAAGGAAGGGAGGGAGGGAGGGAAGAAGGGAGGAAGGGAGGGAGGATGGAAGGAAGGAAAGAAGAAAGGAAGGAAGGAAAAATCCTGAAAAGCAATTACACCTCAAAAAACTTATGCTCCCTTTTTCCTTGCTGCCTGATTCAAAATGGAAAGACAAATCAATTGAAAAGAATTGGAAGTCCAGAAATAAGCCATATATATATATATATATTATATAATATATATAATATATATATTTGATTTTTGACAAAGGAACCAAAAACTTAGAATGGGCAAGGAAGCCTCTTTAATAAATGGTGCTGGGAGAACTTAACAGTCACATGCAAGCGGCTGAAACCAGACCATTATCTAACACCATACACAAAAATTAACTCAAAATGGATTAAAGACCTAGACAGGAGACCAGAAACCATCAAACACATAGAAGAGAATGGAGGCAAAACATTATTGGACATAGACCTAAGAGATATCTTTGACATCTCAACTCCCATCGCAAGGCAAATCAAATCTAAAATAAGCAAGTGGGATTAAATAAAACTAAAAATTTTCTACTCAGCAAAAGAAACTCACATAAAAACACAAAGGCTTCCAACTGAATGGGAAAAGATATTTGCCTCTCACACCTCAGATAAGGGATTAACATCTAACATATACAAAGAACTAAAAAAATTGGGCAACAAAAATACAAACAACCCAATAAAAAAATGGGTTGATGCCCTTATTAGACACCTCTCCAAGGAAGACATACAAATGGCCAAGAGTTTCATGAAAAGATGCTCTACTACTTTTGTCATATGGGAAATTCAAATCAAAACAATAATGAGATATCCCCTCATACCTGTGAGAATGTTTATCAAAAAAAAAAAAAAAAAAAAAAAAGACCAGTGCTGGAGAGGATGTGGAGAAAAGAGAACTCCAATTCACTGTTGGTGGGAGTATAAAATGGCGCAACCATTCTGGAAAGCTGTATGGAGAATCCTCAAAGAATTGAGAACGGAAATTCCATATGATCCAGTTATTCCTCTACTGGGCATTTACCTGAAAAACACAAAAACACTTATCCAAAGAGATATATGCACCCCTATGTTCATTGTAGCACAATTCACAATAGCTAAGAGCTGGAAACTACCTAAATGCCCATCAACAGAGGAGTAGATAAAGAAGATGTGGTGCATATACACAACGGAATATTATGCGGCCACCAAAAGGGAGGGATCCTGCCATTTGCAACAACATGGATGGACTTGGAGAGAGTAACGTTTAGTGAGATAAGTCAGAAGGAGGCCAGGCATTGTATGATAGGACTCATGATGTGTAAAGAGAGAAAACAAATGAACCTCATAAATTAAATAACACTAAACATGTCGGGGGTAGAGCGAGATTTTACTCCAAATGATTATGGACTCTTAGTCTTGGGAGACAAAAAGACAAATCAAGGGGTGCCAAAGTGAGGGGTGAGTGGTGGGGGAAATGGGATGAAGGGAATTAACTGTAAACAAAGGGAGAAAAAAAAGGGGGTATTGATAAACCTACTGTGCTGTATGTAAATATAAACTGCTATTACATATACCTCAAAACAAGTTAATGTCAAAATGCATTATCCCTTCAATAATAAGAAAAAATTTAAAAAGTATAAGCAAAGTGGATTTTAAACATTGAAAAAAAATTTTTTTACGGAGTTCTTAGCTGATGATGGAGAAAGAAGATAATTGTTTCTCACCTTCCCATCTAAAGACCTTACAATCAAGGGCAGCAGTGAAGGAGACACTGTCTCTCTTTTGGCTCCTTTTCTTTTTGAAATAATGTTTGATTTTGTGTATTTGTGTGGGTGGCAGATTGGGGGCTGAGGGACATGTGACACAGGCCCCGAGGGGCAGAGCTCTGGAGACAGAATAAAAGCTCCAGACAACTAGAGATTCTCCTTGGACCCCTGGAAATTGCAGGCAGTGGGTCAGCTGAAAGATTGTGCTGCATTTTCCCCCAAATTCTTCCTAGATTATTTCTCAGTCAGGCATTCGCTCTGGGGACTGTCAGGGCCACCTTCGCCAGTTGGCCAACTCTTCCTCTGCCATCAGGGAGGGACAGGGATTCTCTGGCTGCCAAGAGTTTGACCAACGTGATGTGTCTCAATTATCACCGCTCACCAAAACCACTTTCTGCAAACCTGCAGGCTCCGAGGAGAACAGGGCCCAAGAATCATCTTTGTGAAATGCGTCTGTGAAGCTGCATGCCCTCAAGCTTCTGGAAAATTGGCAGAAAATGATGCTGTCCTGAATTTGCACATGCACTCTTCCCCTCTCTCCATCCACTTTATTTCTCAGTGTTTTAGATAATTGTTTTGCATGAGCATTTTGTTTTTTCAAGGGAAGTTGCAGGCAGGAATGAAGGCGAGCAGGAGGGCAAGAGTAAAGAGGAGGGAGAAGCATCTTTTAAATTTTTCATTTACTTGTTTATTTTGGTTGCGCCCCCGGCCCTGGGGTGAGAACCTGGCCCTTGGCTCTAACCCCTCCACCAGGACGCGCTCCATGAAAAGATTTCTCCTGTTCTCTTTCTGCTGGAATGTCGGAGGCCCAAGCCATGGGTCAGAGCTCACTCTGCTTGCTGGTCTGCTGCATGGTAAATGTGGTTTCAAAAAGAGAAGGAAACATGGAATTTTGATGATGTCGTTGAAAGAATGAACACCTTGTCTTTCAGAGCTTTTTTTTTATTTTTTAAAATGCAAACTATGCTTTAAATTTCCTCTATTCCAACTACTAATCTTCATGAATTAATAACATTTCTTTAAGTAACGAGGCAATATTATTGTTTGCTTTTTATAAGTTTTTAATAGAGAAGAAAGTTCACAGAAGAATATGCCCAGAGCTTCAGTGCTTTTGCAGGGAACCCTGACACAAGATGGTGAGGAGACTACGGCTTTCCCGATGGGAAATAACAGTCCACAGCACCTAGAGTTCACTAGGGTGATTGTCCTCCCAGTCCTCCCAGTTCAAAGAAGCAGCAATGCTCTCCAATCACAACATTGGTCCATCATCATGTTTTAATATGCCTTCGAGTGTCTTTGCAACCATTGGTCATTTTATTTCAAAATGTGAGGCTGGGTGGACATTTCTCCTAAATTTGCTGTCCAGGCAATGGTGACCTTTTGCTTCAACAGACGATTTAAACCATTTTTACATGACACCTTTCCCTTTTCTTTCTTTGCACACAGATGCCATGAAAATATGGGGAGAGAGATAATGTGCAGCTGTTTACTTTATGGTTAAAGTGGAATTGCAACGACCCACCACTTTATGTTGAGAGAGATCTTAGACCCAAGTATTAAAATTAAAAGAATAAAGCTTCTAAGAGAGAAACTAAAGGAAATCTTTGTGCAATACTCTGATTTATAAGAAATATATATTCTGGTCATTCATATGACAAAAAATATATTTCTCATGTATGTCGATCCTTCACCCAGAGTTCCTGGCTTATAACTCTTCCAACCCTTGGGATCTCCTGGTCCATTAGATCAATGGGAAATAGGACCAATTTTCTCACAATATTTGGCCTCTTGTTCGCAGTTCCTCAGAAAACTTTCGAGGCATGAATGTTTAAATGGGATCTTGCTTTTTCTAATGGTCTATGTTAGTGAAAGTGACTTTTTGAAAACATCTCAGGATGTTTGGCATGGTTGCCAAGGATACCAGCATGCATAGAGGGTGGGACTAAACATACCTAGGAAGGAGAGGGTGGGGCTTCAGTGGTGCTCAATAACCAATGGACAGTGACTCAATCAATCATGTCTACATAATGGAGCCTCTATAAAAACCAAGGAGACTTCAGAGAGCACTAAGGTCGGGGAACTGGAGCACTTCCTTGGGCCATCTTTCCAGACCTCCAGCTCCATGAAGACAAAAGCACTTTTGTTCAAGGATCTCATCTTTTGTTCCTTTTCACCTGATTGTGGTTCATATCCTCTAGAAACTTTTGCAATAAGTTGGCGATCGGGTGAGTAAATGAGGTTCCCGAATGAGTACTCAAACCTGAGGAGGGGGTCATGGAGCCTTTAATCTAGAAAGAGTCTGTAAGAAGAAGTAGATGCACAGGGTTTGGGACTGGAAGTTCTAGCCAGAGGAGGGACTTGTGGAAACCTCCAATCGGTAGCCAGTTGATCAGAAGCAAAAGTAACAACTTGGATTTGCAGCTGGCATCTGAGGGAGTCTGAGTCTTAGAAGACTGAGTCTCTGTGGAATTTCTGACTCTGTGGAATCTGATGCTATCTCTGGGTAGGTAGTGTCAGGAGACCGTTGAATTCTCGGGCTCCCTGTTGGCGTCTGAGAATTGTGGGATGCCTCCATACACTGACACTGCAGTTCTGTGCAGGACACGCATTCTCATGCAGCTCCGTTCACTTAACATTGCTAATAACAAAGACATACAAGAATTAGGTTTTAAAAAATTGAAAACTTTGACCAAGAAGAAGAGAGGATATTCCTTGCCTCTCCTCCAGAAAAGGAACAACTAGCAACTCTTTGGGAGTGGGCCATCACTGAGAGAACCCTGGAGCACAGCATGTGGCTGAAACACCAGCTGTACCTGAGACCCCAACACAGACAGCAGTAAAGGGCCCTGGGGAGATCCCTGCCTCTGTGTGACAGAAGGTGGCTGGAGATGGATGGGTGGAGATACAGGTCTGGGGCTGGCAGAGATGCTGTGCTGCCAGCTCATCCGAAGGCCCTGGAGAGGGGAGAGTAGGGACAGCATAGAGAGTGATGCCCTTGACCCAGGTGAAGCTCAGGACAGAGGAACTGAGCTGTTCTACATGGAGCAGGACCTCAGCAAGAATAACGCAGAAAGTTCTCTAGCCTATACTGTCTCTCCAGCCCCCAGGATCTATGCTGGCACTGTGAAGTGCGTCAACAGCTGATGTCTGTGAGTCTAAAGAGGAGGGATAACAACGAGGCCAGAGCACAAACCAGGTTTCCGCTACCCCCTCATGCACACAGCGACCTCTGGCCCATTCTGTGCCCCTCTGCCTTCCTACTGGCACGCAGCAGCTGGTCCGCCATGCCTGTGTGCCTGCAGCATCTGAAGCAGCCAGAAGGAACCAAAAATAAAAAGAATGAAGCCACACCACCACCTGCTGGAAAGAAAAATATACACACTAATGCTGACAGGTTTTAATCAAACAAAAAGTGAGGAATACTGTACAAGACAAGTAAGGTGGGAGGATAGATTAATATACGACCAGGAAACACGAGAATTTAAGGCAATGGCATCCCAAGGAGAGAAGGACAACTCCCCAGAAACCAAACTTAAAGACATGGAAGTTTATAACCTAACAGAATTCAGAAGAGAGATACAAGAAAACTTGGAAAAGCAAACAATGAGCTGAGGAATTCAGTTAATGACCAGAAAGGAGAATTTGAAGCTACAAATAAGAAGGTAACAGAGGTTCAGGATGAAAAATTCAATAAATGAGATCAAGTGGGCTGTAGAAATCTATGGCACAGAATAGACCTAATGGAGGAACCAATCAAAGAACTCGAAGATGGTAACCTAAAAAGTATTCAGGTGGAAGAACAGAGTGAAATAAGGTATTTTTAAAAGCCCAAATAAAAACTATGAGAGCTATTAAGCTCCTTTAGAAAAGCCAACCTGTAATGGATGTCTGAGAAGATGAAGAGGAGAAGAAAACAGAGATTATTAAATAAACAGTATCAGACTATATCTTAAATCAGAGGAAGGAACTGAATAGAAAGCATGTGAAGCTAACAGAAAACCTGGTGCTCTACGTGTAAAGAGAACTGCATGGAGCCCAGTTAAAATTGTTACAACTACTAGGGAAATTCAAATCAAAACCACACTTAGATGCCAACTAATACTTGTGAGAATGACTATATCAAAAAGAGGAAAAAACAAGTGTTGGAGAAGATGTAGAGATAAAGAAACCCTTATACACTGGTGTCAGGATTGCAAGTTGGTGCAGCTATTATGGAAACCAGTATGGCGCTTCCTCATAAAATTGAAAAAAGAGATTCCATAGGATCCAGTTATCCCACTTCTGGTCATTTACCTGAAGAACATGAAAGCACTAATTTGAAAAGACGTGTATAACCTTCTGTTCATCACAGCTTTTTTACAATAGCCGAGAGCTGGAAACAACCTAAATGCCCATTGACAGAGAAGTAGATAAAGAATATGTGGTATATACATATCACATAATGGAATACTACTCAGTTCTTTTTAAAAAACATAAAATCCCGTCATTTGTAACAATATGGATGGTCCCAGAGGATATATGGTTAATGAAATAAGAGGGAGAAAGAAAAAAATACCATAATATTTTATTCCTATATGGTACTTGGAGAAATAAAACAAGTAAATGAACTAATGAAAAGAAAAGATTAATTGTAAGATACGAGTAGTGGTTATCAGAAGGGAAGGGGGTAAATCAGCAGGATAAAAGGTGCTGCGTGTCTGGTAAAGGATGACACTGGACTTTTAGAGGTACAGGTAATGCAGTATTTACAGGTGCTGATTTACAATGATGTCCCGATGCATACCTGGTATCAATATTATGTTATAAACCAGGCTTCCTTCAGTAAAAGTTGTTTTTAAGAAAAATTAAAAAAAATGACTGATTAGAGATGCCAATTGTCAGTCCAGGTTGTCACCTGTGTGTCTGCACGACTGGCTTCCTTAGGGTTCTCAAAGAGGCAGCTGCGACTCCAGCCTCCACCTCATACTTCTCAAGTCTCCTTGACTTAGTGGGGGCATTTCTGCTTTCCCAGCAGCAGTTCTCTCAGCTCAGACACCTTCACTCTCCTCAGCCTGCACCTGCAATTCCTGTCATCCTCATCCATGGCTTCCACCAGTCCACTGGACACTGACGGAATTCACAGGAAGAAGTAAACAAATACCAAATTGGGCCCTTTGGAGAAAGTCGGAGCTAGAAAGGGCGAGGAGATCTCCCCAGCTGCCCATGAGTGGGGTTTCTGGGTAGACATTTATGTGAGCAGTAGTAAATGCTTGGTTCTGAGTACTGGCCCGTGGCGCCCATCATGTGGGTGCAAGGAAAATGATGTCTGCAGTACCGGCAAGAGTCTGGTCCCCAGGAGTTTGGATTCTTGTAGAGGGAAGGTCACATAAAAATTCACAAGGAAAAGTATGTGGTTTAGCAGATAGTAGAATGTGCTTCTGAGAAAATGCTCCCCGAAAAGAGGAATATGAAAAGCTGGTGTCAGGTCAGCGATTACTCTTTCAAAGTGCTGATCAGAGTCACTCTTGGATACACTGCCATTGCAGCAGAGACTCAGAGGAGGGCAAGAAGGGAGAAAGCGCTGTGTGGGCATCGACAGAGAAAGTCAGAATAATCCTTGTGCATCTCCAAGAAGACTCAGCAAGGGGATATCTTTGCAAGTCCAGGACAGTGGATGACCTGGTCTCCAGCTGAGCCCCAAATACTCAGGATGGAGTTGGAGAGGTGGCCCGGCTGCTGCATCCACTTTGGGTTCAGTTAGGTCAATGGGTGCTGACTAGCATCATCTGAGCCTTCTGGAAAGTTCTCTTTCTCTTTATTTCTCCATCCAGTGTTTTTGTTCTCACTCTGCTCTCCGGACATCATGTTGTTTATGCCACCCGAAGGTACCTGTGCTACTTGGAGCTGGCACATGAATGAAGACAGATTTATTTGATGCTTAAAATATTATTAGGGAAGTGAAGTCTTCACAGAGCTTCCCAAGGGGTCATGGGAGGCCCCCGGGAGAACTGGGCTAAGTCTCCAGCAGGAGGCAGAGCAGCTGAACGAGTCTCCGAAGTGTCTCAACCAGAGTGCTCGGTGCAAAGAACAGCAAAGGAGTAAGTATGAGTGAAGCAGAAAAAGATTTCTTGAAAGTAATGGGCAGCTCCCAGGAGGCACAGGGCAGCAGGAGCTGTGCCCCGGAGGCCCCCTGGGTCCGTGGGGCTGGAGATGAGGTAGGCAGTGCAGCAAGGTTTCGCCAAGGGAGCATGCGGCCGTATCTGCTCGCTGGTGCTGCCAGCACTGGACGCCTGCGCCTGGCCCTGTGTTTATATCCTCCTCCGGATTCACATGTCAGGGCTGGACACTCAGCAGGTCAAGTCTAGGTCCCCGTCTATGCCTGAGGAGGCGGAAGTGGTGAATTCCTGGCCTTTTCTGACCTCTTGAAGGACACATGAGACCTGCTGTATTCAGGACTCCCAGCGGGTCTGATGGCCCAGAATGTCTCGGCAAATGTCAGTCGGTCTTCCCCGCAAAGTCAAAATCCCCGCAGGTGAGAGATGTTATTGAAAGAGCCTCTGGAGTAGGCAATCTATAGACCTGGACATTCTTCTTAGCATCTCCCTGTTTCTAAAGTGTTTGGGACAAGACCCTAAACAGGGAAACATACAAGTTCTCCCGTTTCCCAAGGAAGCAACCAATGCTGATAGATACCAGCATCATTGTGGCTCTGATTTCATTTCCTTGAACCAGTCAGACCTGGAGCCATGAACACTTAACGTACCACTCTGCATTCGCATGTAAAAGACGCCATCCCCAGTTAGAAAGCTCAGGACAAGAATGTATCACCCACAGGGTGTCCTGTGGATGCCAAATGGAGCTGAGCCCAGGTCCCAGAAACGGACTGGGAAGCTCTGGGGACCCCGAGTTATCCTCTCTGCTCTGGCTCCTGTCACCCTCTCCCAAAACCTTCTCTTCAGAGCTGGCAGGTGACTTCTTAGATTTCCAAGTTCAAAGGTTATGATCTGGCCAGGTCGGAGCTTTCTTTGAGGAATTGTCGTGTTTTCCATTGGTTATATGTGTGCTACCAACTAGACCTTTATCTTTCCTGACATGGAGATGCATTCAGTCAACACCAGGAGGGAGCTGGCTGACATCCGGACACCTCATCTAGGACACAGTGTCTCCCATACAGGCCCTTTCAGTTTCAGGTCACCATCAAAATTGACATCAAATTAGAGTCACCCTTAGTTATGGGCACAATTTTACAGTAATTAATGTGCCAAATTGCCACTAATAGAGTCAGTTGAGTAACATAAATTTCACTTTGTTATGCATGGCTATGACTTAGGGAGGACAGTGGAGCATGGCTTTTGATCACTCTTCATAGTTCTAGTGGTAAGTTATTATCCCAAGGGGAAGGAAAGAGCATTGTTCATAAATGGATATTTTTGTTGGGGATGGAGGAATTTTCATTATTTCCAAGATTTATTGAAATATAATCAGCAAGTAAAATTATTTATAGCATATCTATATGCTATAAATAATCAGTAAGTAAAATTATTTATAGCATAGCTATATGCTATAAATAATCACTATAGCCAAGCTAATCAACATATCTACACTTCACATAGTTAATATTTTCCTCTGTGTATCTGTGTGAAAATTTAAGATCTACACTCTTAGCTAATTTTAAATATATACCACAGGATTGCTAACACCGGTCATGATGATGTATCTTAGAGCTCCTGAAAGTATTCAGTTTGCAAAACTGAAACTTTGCGTCTTCAACCATCATCTCCTCATTTTCTCTTCCCTGCCAACTCCTGCTGATTACCATCTGCTCTGTTCTATGAGCTGGACTATATGAAATTCCACATAGACATGACTTACTGGCTCTGTTAGTGACTCTGGGAAATAGGGAAATCTATTTGCCTCTCCATCCCGCTATTATCTCTTTACTTATACATCAGTTGTACATGAATAATTTGGAGTTTTGAGAGAAATAGAAATTCTTGACTCTGGTTCTGTTACAGGATCAGAGAACAGATATTACTCTAAAGGGCGATCCTACATGGCAATGAAATATTTCCTTATTTTTCTCCAGAAAGGAGTAATAATACCAAACTACGAGAATTACTGTCTATCAGATAGGTAAACAATGATAGAGACAGAGAGAGAGGGGGGCGGGCGGGGAGAGAGAGGGAGACAGAGAGAGAGAGAGAGAGAGAGAGAGAGAGA
>RJWH01002460.1:0-182677 GCA_004363575.1 Solenodon paradoxus | reverse complement strand
TAATTACGACACCCATTTTCTGGATGAGGATCAATGAAGGCAGTAGAGGGGATGCTTGACCAGAGGTTGGTTAAATTTCTCTGTAGTTCTCTCAGTCAAGAGGCCCATGTCCCCTTAAAGCTCATTACTGCTTCAATTCCAGTCTCTTTGAACCATGATGTGCTAACTTACCCTTCCTGCACAGGAAAACATTGACTTCACCGACTGACCCAGTTCCGGTTACCTGTCCACCCTGAGCAGTCTCCACGACTAAAACGTTAGACATGGATTCCCTTGGTGGTCTGCCTTGTCCGGTCAGAGACACAGGAGAGAATGGAATCAGGGGGATTCAAGCTCCAACCTGGTATGGGCTGACCTCCACCTGCTGACAGCTGTCTGCTTTGGAGCTTTCATCTCCTAGGACATGATGGGGATAAATATACCTTTGGATTCTCAGGCCACAATAAGATTTTGAGACAGTCGAGATGTCCCTTAAAGTAAAAGGGACCAAGTTTTCCTGAACATTCCACACACTTCAATGAGAATGTGGTCTATCTGAATGTTTATACTGAAAAGCTGTGGCCATCAGATTGAATGCATGGAAATGAGTGTCACAGTTTAATTTCTGTTTCAGGATCAGAGAATCGGCATTACTCAAAGGGAAGATCCTTCATTGCAATGAATTATTTTCTTATTTTATCTCTAGAAGAGAATAATAATATCAAATTGCATAGAATTAATGTGTAGCAGATGCAGGATAGAGAGATGATAGATGAGATATAAATAGATTGCTTCTTATAACTTCTTATAAGAAAAAGCTCTATCAAATGATACTTTGAGATGATAAAATTGAGTTGACTCCGTATTTTCTCTCTTTTCCTTCCATAGTTGATTATGAAGGAGGATGAAGCTCAAGAAATGACTGAACCGCAAGAGAGAAGGAACCTGGGTCCCCAAATACCCACCTGAGTTGGAAACTCCTTTATCCCGTGCTGTGCTCTTATATGAGCAAACCCCACAGAACCTTATTGACTTCATCAACATTCAATACATGGATAATGTTATGTTATTTCCAATTGGTGTTTTGATTGAGAGTCGCAATCCTATGCAGATGCCCTAGAAGAAAATTTGTAAGCTCTCAGCAGCAAGCTACACCTGGGAGTGTTCTCTTCAGTCAGCACAATGTAATATGGATTTTGAATAGTTACAACATTTTAAAAATCCAAAGATTTCATATGGGTTTCAGAAACTGTTGAGCTCCCTTTCTCCTTTTATAAAAATGCCCAGGACTGCATCCCAGGGGCCCTACTGTATTCAATTCCCCCTGCCCCATGGGCCTCCCTCACTCTGCCTCTTTGTTGTACTCTCTGTCTTTTGACTGCCTGACCCCTGCTACAGAATGGCAATTTGGGAACGATTGCTGGGCTATCAACATTTTATTCTACCCTTTGAAAGGAGTCTAACTGCTTACAGAAGAGAAACATGAGTTTCATTCATCTTCTTCCCATGTCTGTGATTCTGAAGATTGCCTTAGTCAAAAGCCAGGAGTGAGTCAACATTGAGGTTTTTTCCTAAAAGAAGTTTCACTATAATTCTGACCCCTAAACACTATTTCCTTTTTCTCCTGTATAGCAAGACAGGAAAAAATATCCAGGGCCAATGTCTAATGAATAGGTCATTTGTATTAAGGTTATAAATATCCATCGTCCCAGATCCAATATGAGCCCTCCATTAAGGGTTCTCTTGAAGCATGAAATCTAATTCATTATTGTTTTTAGAAGTGATTTCCCAAGAGTATCAGCCCAGAACAAGCTTCTTTATCAAAACCTACACATAGCTTTGTATCATTCGCAATCCAATTAAAATTCCTTTTTTCATACTAATGCCCTATAAAAATGGTGTTTTAGTTTCACATCTATCAATGCAGCTCATCGTGGCTTTGATTTAATATTCAATGGTGGCAGAGGAGTAAGATTTCCATGGAAATGTTCAGGCTGCTCTTTCAAGCCCTCCTGGTTTCTCAGATCAGCTATTCAGCTAAAATTTAAATTTTACTCTCATACTCACCCCCACCACTCCTCCTCCTTCTTTCCTCTTTTCCTTCAAGCCTTTCCCCTGTTTTCTGACTACAGTATCCCATGACAAATAATACAGATCTTGCCTCTATAGGATACAGACGTCTATTTACTTTGAAAGTGAAAACAACAACAGCAGCATTGGTTTAGAGAAATCAGAAGGAGGTGGACTCTATTGGCTCTAAAACAGACATCCAGGGAAGCTTAGCGCTTCAGGTCCGGCTGTATCTGGGGGCTGGGTGAGATGTGGTTTCTATTTTCCATCTCTCTCTCTTTTTCTGTTTTTATCATGTCAATTCCAGGAAGACAGTCTTCTTTAGTGAAGGTATTATGGACTCCCTATAATTCCAGGCTTACCTTCCCCTGGAGGGATGTTTAGTGGAAATGAAAGTGTGTTTTCTTCCATGGGGAGAAGACTCAAGCAGCAGACCCGAGACTGCTGTCCTTTGAGCAGCTTCTCAGAACTGGAATTTGAGGAAGGCTCCCACTATTCCCTGGCAAGAATGGCTCATTGTGTTAGAGTTATCTATGCAGGCAAGGCAGTTTATGCCAAACACCTATTTTTCTTCTGGGAGTCTGGAATATGGGTCCGTGCCAGGCAGAGATGCCTATGTGCCCAGTCCCGGGAAAATACCTGGGCAATGAATCTCTCATGAGCTTCCCGGGCAGACTGCATTTCCGAGCTGGTGACAGGCTGCTGTCGCCCCACAGAGGAGTCTGAAGCTTTCCCCTGGTTTCCACTGGACTTCACCTGTACTCACTGTCCATTTACTAATTCTCCTGGCTGCTTGTTGTCAGAACACTCCATGGCCAGGGGCTGCTCTGTGCTGAGTCCTGGAGTCCTCCTAGCAAATTATGGAACCTGCTTGTGTTCTTGGGGCCCTGACACCCTGGTTTTCACTCTAACTGCCAACGGTGAGTGAGATGCACAGTGTGATAGGTCCTGGGATGGTCTAATAGGCTTACCACCATGACATCTCCAGTGGATGGTGTGTGTCCACAGTGAAAATTATACAATGTTGCCAACTGCTTGGGTACTTTTAATTCCAGAGTCTACACTACCTAGAAAAAAAACTGGCATGATTCAATGTATTTTTTTGAATATCAAATTCATGTATGTCACACGATTCAAGTGACCCAAGAAGGCTTATTTAATAGAACAAACAAGCAATCCCTAACCTTTGATCTACTGCCCTCCAGCCAGGCAGTCATTCTTATACTACTTTGGTATTTTCAGTATTGATTTCTAAGGCTCTAATAACTTGTTTATATTTCTGTGTCATGATGCTTTGCTGTGCTGGGTATTTTTTTCTCATGCAGGTTGCTTTACTTGATTTTGGGGTCTTTTCCCTCCAGGAATCATTTGTGTAGTAGGGTTCCCTCCTGCGGTGCATTCCTGGCAGGAGCTGAAAGTTTGTTCACTGTCCACGGAGACAAATCCAGAGCCAGGGAGGGGCCGCCTACTACCCAGAGGGCTGAGCAGGGGGCACCTGGGGACTAAATCAGACTGCAGTTCACCCAGCCTCCCCATCCTGCTGCATTAGTATGACTTTTGCTTTGTCACTGCCAACACCTTCCATTTTTTCTTATTGTTTCCCTTTGTCCCTTGGATTTACGATTTAAAAGTAAAATCAATATGCTTATTATTGGGGCAGGGGGGTGCGTTTAACTCATTTTTTTCCTGAAAGCTGGTTCACTGCATATTAAACATTTTTATCTGAATAATTTAATATTGTGTAGACAACATTATAATGGGTTGCAAAATGCAAGCTTTTAATTTATTTTCTGCCCCAAATGATTACTATCAATTTCTCGATTATTCCATTATGAGGCAGTCTCAGCCTTGAGTGCCTTCTAATTGCCAATAAAATACATAAAAATTCCACTCTGAGAGTTCATGATGACAAAATCAATTTTTTTCCCTAGTAGGTACAGTTTTTTTTCCCCTACTAGTTTGTTTGTAAATCAAAGTTTTATGGAAAGGGAGGGAGAAAGAGAACAACAAGAATGTAAAAGCATATTAACTCATTTTTTTTTCCTGCTTAGAAGTGACCGTTGCATATTTCTTGTGCTTCTCAAAGCCCGACTACCCCCCACAATCCATTTCAATCAGCTCACCTGCATAGCTTTCCTCCCTGAAGTCCTGTGGAACAGAGGCAAAAGGTCAGAATATATCCATAATGTATTCATAATGTACTTTTTCATTCTAAAGACATATTTCTTGAATAGATTTTATGCCAAGCAATGATAACTAGACCTAATCTCTAGGTCTTAACCTGTTAACACTGTGCCATGATTAATGAGCTTGTAAAAAAATAAGTAATCTTTTCATTTTCTATATACCATCAACTCAGCAGGGAAATAAAAGAGCACTTTTGATATTTAACTCCTCCAGTGAATGCCACAATCATGGTAGCTTGCAAATTAAAATAATTATTGCATCCTTTGACTAGCTTCACATCTTTCTCTTTATTACTATTTTCATCCAATTAACTGTCACTAATTCAAAAAAAAATGATACATTATCTCCAAGATAAATGTTATTATGACTTACAGGATTCATATTAAATGATTTAAGAGCTATATGTTCTCTATTGACAAAATTGAAAGTGATATATTTTAGGGATATTTCCTTCCTTCTTTCTTCCCTCCCCTCCTTCCTTTCCCTCTTCTCCTCCTTCTTCTTTCTCTTTCCACATCCACCTTAGTATTTTTTAATGAACAAATTGGGAGAAGAAAAAGATGATCAAAGGAAAAACTACTCAATTATTTACAATTAATTCAACTTTATGCATTAGAAACAATCTCTATTTTGATTTTGTACCCAGAATTTGAAATTCTTAGACACACTGTGTTATCGAATCTCCCTGTTTCCTAAAGCTTCCCTTTCCCTTACTGTCTTAGGGGTCCCTTTTGTAATCAACTGGGAAGCTAATCTTTATTTTAATCTGTGATGATTGCTATAGTCTTCCTTAATTGAAAAAGAAGTTAAGAGATGTTGACGAAATCCCACACACAGGAGACTAGCTCCATCTTCCTGGAGTTGTTGGGGCCGGGACAGCAAAGCACAAGATGCAGAGACCAGCAGGCCTGAGCGCTGCACAGGGCACGGGGCCACATCCTGGCTTTAGGGCACGTATGTGTGCTTCTGATGGACGCATGAAGAGAATTATCAACTCTGCTCAGTATTCTAGATGTTGGTAACAGGCAGGAATGACACAGAAAGCTGGATGGCATTTGTGAGTTTCCAGAGGAGGAAGGGGAGCGTGTTCTATCCAGGAGGTTCTGAGAGCATTGCTCTGCAGCAAATGCTTGCTCACGTGTGCAACCTCTGTTGGAGAGAAACACCTGTAAACAAGTTCTTTAGTTACCAGAATTCATTTTCCATCTAAGATATGTTCTGAGAAGGCCTTCGACCCAACGCATTTCCGAGTTCATAGGAGAGCCTTGGAACACCAGGCAGACCTAGTTGGTTTGAAAATTGGCTTCAGCTGGTTTCCTACATGGAGGATGAGGAGAGACCAGCAGAAGGCTGGGCTCTCAGGTGAGAAGGTGGCAACCTAATGAGCAAGGGACTTGCACACAAGCCCTGTCCTGGGCATCACAAGCCAGTAGATCTCCATGCCCCCATCAAATCATAGGAATTTATAGAGGCATCAACAGTGTCAGTTCCCAATACTACCCTGAGGATCTCAGCAATGCTTTCTCTGCTAAGGATGAGATGTAGACAGGTGCTGGTGCACAAAGGTGAGCTGAGAACACAGTCTCAGGACACTGGCGGGAGGGGACCTAGGGGCCAGGTTAGGAGTCAGCCTGCCTTCACGTCCTCTTGTGATCCAGCAACAGACCTTGGGTGAGAGAGTCAAGAGAGCAAGACAGGGATGTAGGCTTTGTCTCTCAGCCAGAGAGTCAGAGTTTTATCTTCTTTTGTCTCCCTTAAAAAGAACTTGAGTTCTTGCATTTGTCCACCACTAACTCCCCTCTGGATTTTAGTTTTGACTTTCTGCTAGCCTGCACTCAACTGGTATGTCCTGTGTCACATCTTAGTACCCTGATTCACAGCCAGAGGCACATGGGAAGGAAGAGGGTCCAGGGTTGAATGCTGAGTGCCTTTCCTGTGAGCGCCTTTCTTGCAACAGAGAGCAAATCCGATGTCATGAAAACTGGGACCACCTATTCATCCAGCATGAAGACGTGATTCTGTTATACTCCCAACATTTCTATTCTCCTACGGAAACTTTTTCTTTCAACTGTTTTAGTGGATCTTCTTCCAAATGATGTTCTGCTTTCTTGTCCTTCAGGCAGAACATGATGTTGTCTGGTGATGTGCCGGTGTGCAGATGTGAGTAACATGTGTGAGAGTCGTCAGGATAAGCCTGGGCTGTTTGGCCGAGTAGCTGTGTTGGATGCAGGGATGATATTGGAGCTAACTCTTCTGGTTGTTCTTTAATTAAAAGGCCCAGGACAAGCCAGCTTTTAAGGGAGTCTCTGCTGTTGAGCTTTAGTGCCTAGTCTTACTTCCAGGAGCTGTCACTGTGCTTTCAGTGTACTCTCTAGATGCAAGATCCATGTGTCAAATTTGCTTCGTGTAAACATTTGCCTACGAATATTTCTTTTCTGTAATATACATTCCACAAAGGGAAGGGCCCCCTATCTCATATTCCTTTTGCACCTGACACACAGTTAGGCTACTCTGAGAACCAATCAATGTTCCAGAACAATAACTAAGTCTATTGAAGTATGTGCAAAAAATCTGAGAACCCTGGTGGCTTCACCTACAGTTCATGAACTTCAAACGCAGACTCAGTGGGTCTATATTAGCTTCTAAGTCTCATAATTCTCAGTTGTGCTATTAGAAAGTAAATTTTCTTATCATAAATTCTAATATTGCTTTTATTTCTTTACTTTGTCATCCTTGACCAGTTCCAGAGAGAAATCTCCTTCTTCCTCTCCATCTAGGTGATTCTAGGGACATTTTTAATGACTGACTTTTCCAAGAGTCTTCTTTGGATTCTTCACCGAATTTTGCTGTGTGATGAGAATTGGAGGGAGAGTTTTCAGAAAATATGCCCCATCGTGACTTTTCTCATATTTTACTACTGCACTTGACTTTACCACCTTGCTCGTCTTTAAATTATTTGAGTGCCCTCTTGTCTCATTTGCAGCTGCTTGCGTCCATTTAAATTTCTCTGCATCAACAAAGCTACTTATTTTGTGCAGGTAATTTACTGTTCCAGATGTTACCAACTGCCTGCAGAAATCTGCGTAAGTTAATCTAAGACCTGGCATTTTTCTTTGTCTACCTTATGTATTATTTCTTCTACAATAAACACAGTGAATTCATGCTATGGGAGAAAAGGCGACAGTTTATTTTACTAATCGTTTCCATTTTATTGGAGAATGTTCATTTTATGTGACTCATATCACCACAGAGAGTAAACAAAGAATTTACACCTCAACGCACTGATGGAGCACAGTGTTGATTCCCACTCCTAATCATTTGTTGTTCAACTTAAGTTTTCCAACTTTAGAAATCTCGTTAAGGTATTATAAGCCTAACTATCATCACAACCCGGGTTATCTGCTCCTTATAAAATGCATATTGATCATATCAACCAATTTTATTTGACAGTGAACTTCACTAACAACTGCAATGCTAATAAAGTTTCTCAAAATGCCATCATGAGTCTCAGCCTATGAGAAATTCGCTTCAAACACTGGTAAATGTCAAATCATTCATGGATTACCATTTCCAAAGTGTTGTCTCCTCATAATTGATAGTTTTCTAAACCATTGCTTATGAAAGGAAATGGATTTGCATTGGATTGTGGATTGTGTGTTTGTTTTCTTTAATTCCTTGAGAATAGAGGTGACAGATGACAGATGTGGAAGATTATTCAAAATACCTTTCTGTGCATCTCATTCTCTGTAGGCTGGCATGTCTAAGACTCAAGAAGGGCTTGTGATGAAATGGGAATACTTATGCAGGACCTGTTCACATATTTGCTAGAACTGTGGCAGGAAGGGCATGTGTGTCAGGGGTGGGTGACGGATGGAGGGGGCAGCCAGGGAGGAAAGACAGGACTGAAAACACTGACTACCCGCGAGGATATCCATCAGTTCTGAGAGAGGCAGGGAAGGGAATGGTGGCTTATTCCTCGCATGTCTCACGTGGCTGTGCATTTTCACGTGAGCTTTGGTGTTTTTAATGGGCAGTCCTTGTTGTGTTTCTGACCTGATTTTGAGACCCAGAAGTCATGCACACATTCACCCTGTAGGCTATAATCTTGAGCAGAAAAGAAGCTTGTGGGGAGAAGCTGAGATGTGCATCTGAAACATCAGGGTTTTGTCTGGGTGGAGAAGTGTACCAGATGTGCAAACCTGGGTGAGCTATGGGGCCCAGCTTCACACCTAGAAGGTGGTTCATGGGAATCTTGTTGAGTGAGTTATATATAAACACATTATATAATATATATAATGTATATACTAGATGCTATGTATTATACATAATGACATATAGATAATATGTTGACATAGTTTTGTCTATAATAATATAACATTTTGAGTTATATACATTACATAATGTATGTTTAAATTATATGGTATTATAATTAAATATATTTAAATCCAATAAGATATGATACTTAAAATTCAAAAGGAGATTTAAAGCCACATCCTGGTGGAATACCTGTTAGGTCAGTCACATCCAACAGAGCAAGCTACATACCTCTGTGGTCGAGAGTTCTGGTTCTGGGGGGAAACAACCAGTGTAAGCAACTAAACGAAAATAAAATAAAGATGCTTTCTTCTTATTTCTCTTACTGGCTGCCTGCCTACTCACCTTCATTCCTACCTGCATCTTTCCTTAAAAAAATAAATGAAAGGAAATTTAATGACATGATTTCTCAACTTCAGTTGTGATTATCTACATAAAAATGTCCCAAAACTTAAAACTGACTTATGAGATAGTTCTTGATCTCAAGAAAGGGGAAAATCAGTTTAAAAAATCTGCATGGATCCTACATTGAGAATCAAAATGTGAAACAGTAAATCTTTTCCATTATAAGTGTAATTGTGTCATCTTAGTTACAAGAACATTTCCACCTAACATTGTATCAGCTCAACTTTGTGACCTATTGGAGTTGAAAGAAGGAAATGAGTGTTTTTAACATAGATGCTATGTGCTTACGAAAAGCTTAAATGTAATCGGTGTTGTCAGAGGAGAGAGGACGACACTCTTCAGGACACACCCCTGTCCCGTGTTTAGGAAGCAGGACACAGAGTTGGAAGGGTACGTCCGAGTACCTGATGGTGAGCAACTGGTGAAGTCCACATGGGACTGTCGCTTTCTCACGATGGACAAGCACAATGGCTTAAAGATTCAGCTGCCGACATGAGGACTGAGTAATATTTCATCTGAAGACTCATATGGAATCCCTTCACAATATTCAGAAATTCAGAAAGTTGGCAGTGATAACACTGCCTTTAATAACAACATTACTCTTTGTACAACTTGACAATATTATTTTATTTATAGCCGTAATAATGACCATTAATTGAGCAATAACCAAGTTCCATCTGGAGTGTTACTTTCGATGCATTTTTGATTTATCCACCCAGCTCTCCTATGAGGTAGGTGCTATTATCGATTCCACATTACAGGTGAGAAATGGAGGTTTATTGGTCTAATGTGCTCAGGCTCTTGAATGAAATCCATTCTGTTGTCACCAGACCCCCCCTAGAGTGGAGCCCAGGAGGCTCTCTCAGGTGCCCAGATGACCACGTTGCACCATTCTACCCTAAAGGCTAAACAGAAGACCCCCAGTTATGGAGTGACTTTAAGGGTCAGGTCCCATCACCCAACACAACCTCTACACTGTGCTGTGAATTCACATTTGCACCAATGTGACCATGATGGTGGGGGACTACGACATGTATGTACCTCATTTTAATACATGTTAGGAATGCTCGTTTGGAAATGCAAATAGTAAAGATGTTGCATTTGTCCATTAATAGACCTTGGAATGAGTGCGGCCTCGGGGGCCCCAGCTCTATAGCAGTCTGCTGGGGATGGGTCCTGTGGGCTGGACAGAGCCCTCACTGTCTCAGCTGCTCTTGATCAGAATCTTCTTTCTCCAATCTGAGCAGGACTGGCCTCGGGTGAGGAAAGATCTCCCTCCCATCAAAGGGGAGTGGGAAAGGAAGACACACCTGTGTCCGCAGGGAATGAGGCACACAGGGACTGCCAGGTGAACCAGTGGAGGGGTCCCCCATGCCAAGGGACAGGTAAGGAACAGATGCACAGCCCTGGTGGCCCTCAAGCTTGGACACTTGCTCCTGGACACAGCTACACCACCCTGTCCCATCACCACTGAGCTTCCCATATCTCTCATTTACTTATCAGTGTGTCTTGTGAGACCCACTTTTGTCAGCGGGGAGCCTCCATCTGTAGGAGTGATGCTGGCTCTTTCAGAATAAATCCAGTGTGATGGTCTTCAAGTGTACACATTTCCCTGCATGTAAGAGAGCTCGGTTGAGCAGTGACTGCTGCTGATGGCTATCACTTTTGTTTTTAGAAAGGACACTATTTTCAGAATCTGAAGAATTAAGTAAGCAGAACATCCCAGCATTTCTAACAAAGGAAAGCATCCAAAGTTTGTGGCTGCCTGATGCAGGGGCACATGAGTAGGTTTCTGTCTGCTACACAGCGGCTCTCATTGGCTGACCCACAGGGCTTCTCTGCACTTAATATTCAAACCGTCAGCATTTTGTGTTCTAAAGAGAAATATTGATTTTTCTGTCAAATGTTTCCCAAAGAAAGCAATTTTGCTGTCTAGGAGGCTTAAATAAATGTTTAACTTAGAGATAATAAGAAGGCCAAATATTTTAAGATAGCCTCTCACAACTCAAGGACTTCACTGCTTCCGAGAGACAGGTGCGTGCAGGGTTGGGGTGTCCTGGGTCTCAGTCTCTGCTGCCACATGGATGGAGTAACCTTGAGATGGACAGAAACACAGCCTCATTACCCCAAAGTCATACCCAGAAATTAAGGCACTAACCCAAATCCCCAATGTTTCCACTTTACCTACTTGCAATCATAATATCAATCTAAGTATTTTACAAAACATGACATGAGAGTATACAGAATAGTCACAAACTTCAGACAAATAGCTCTTACTTTTGTTAGGCAACAGGAATTCTGCTGGTCACTTTTTGTGGTTGTGACTTGCATTCTGGGTTTTCTCTAAGTTTATATATATATCGATGCATATATAAGATCCATACAAGATCTTTCTGTAAAGTCATTTTAGCAATATTCTGACACTGGGCAGAGTCCCCTGAAGCCAGCATTCTCAAATCCTGTGTATAGAGATAATTTAGCTTGCTTTCTGCATTCAAGCAAAACCTGTCACTTGACAGAATCAAATA
The DNA here is from genome assembly GCA_004363575.1 of Solenodon paradoxus. Lineage (NCBI taxonomy): Eukaryota > Metazoa > Chordata > Mammalia > Eulipotyphla > Solenodontidae > Solenodon > Solenodon paradoxus. The sequence continues at coordinate 171,194 of RJWH01002460.1, read as the reverse complement.
CCTATCACATTTTTAACCAGGACTAATTGTGAATTATGGATCGTTTGTACAAATACCACACAAAAGTAGCTCCTGGGACGCTTTCCAAAGTTGTGAATTCATGACACATTTGATATTGACCAATTATTTATAAAGTCTATTAAATTTGTCAGGACTGCTGGTGGGAAAAGATTTATTAGAACAACTAATATAAAATGTAATGAAATAGATTGTCTCCTTATGAAATATTAATAGCCATTAAATCTGGTAATTGTAAGTCTATATTTGTAACCTCTCCTTTGTGGATATTCTTAATTCAAGTCACAGATGGCGGTTTCAGCTCCTGTGACCAGAAGCTCACAGGTCTGTGTGCTTTATTTAGTGGTCCTAAATAAAAAGAGCCTCTGGAAGTGATGAGCATCAAATTCAGGATATGGGTTATGTCAGAAGAGAAATCAAGAGCCTTCAACTCTACTTGAAATCTGTATCTACATGTCTATATTTATATCTAGATCTATCAGCTTGTCAAGGGAATATGAGCAAAATAGAAATCCAGATATATGTGCTCATATATAATTATATATATGCGCGTGTGTTTTCTGCATCACATATGTCACTCACTGTATAATATATGCAGTATGTAACATACTTCATATCATATATAACATATTTATATCTACCAGTTGGGGTGTCTGGTGTTTCTGTATTACTCTTAGCCCTCTGACGAGATTATATAAGGGAATTATGTTCATCTGCTTAGCCAAACGATAAGTAATAAGGACGCCCATTTTCCAAAGTAAGGTGATAAACTACCACGTGCAAAGACTGCTGCTGAAAACTATGAGGGTATAAACTTTGGAGGGCCGAGAGAGGTGCATCCGGACATCCGGGAGACACTTTCTTCGGAGAGCTATGTGCATGTTTTTGTTCCCACCTCCTCCAGAGGGGCTGCTGTGGAGGTGCTCTGCTCTCCTGATGCGTCGTGAGTCGTGATGAGTCAAGGGTGGATTGCTCACAAGCTGCTGTTGCCTAAAAGTAGACCTTGAGATGGGGATTCAGGCAGTTTCTCTGGAAGCGTTCTGATAGAGTGTGTTTGGGGAGTGCAGGAGGGACAGGCCAGAGGGGAGCTTTAAAGGCTGTGTTGTCCCCGCAGTCAGCACCCCCCGGCCACTGGGAGGCCGCCGGTCATCTCCTCTGAGGACGGAGAGATGACTGAAATATTTCCCCAGAAATTCTCGCCAGGCTCAGGTTGAAGGCGATTTTGGGGACAGAGAGGTGAAATCTCTGGCTCTTCTTTCCTGCCCTGAACAGGATGGGTCCTTGCGCCCGGGGAGTCCCCAGTAAAGAGTCCGCGTGAAATGGGTCTGGACATGGGACAGGAACCTGCCATGGGTACAGGTGGAAAACCAATGACAGAGCCCTCTGGGTGGTGACTCATTCTTCAGAGCTTGTGGGGACCCACGGCAGATTACAGAAACACTTCTGGACATGAATCAGCAGGAGAAGCTGGGGCTGACCGAGCCACGGTCACTATGCAGGGAGACACGTTTTCTGCTGATGGGGGTAAGGGCACAGGGGCTGTGGAAGCTGCACCACCAGTGCTGTGTTCTGCACACCTGACTCCCTGGATGATGCTGGGGGTCCCAGAGTCACTGAGGAGGAGACAAAGGCAGCCCCAGAGCAAGGGTGGAGGGTGCTTCAGGATACGGGACAGCCCAGGTCCTGCTTAGCCTCTGAAAGCCACCCTGGAAGTTTCTCTGAGGAACCAGTGAGGGCTTCTGAGACAAAGTGTTTTAAATTCCCCTCCAGTGGAGGCATCGGGGCAGAGTCCTGGACCAGAGAGGCAAGACCTCCCACCTGCCCTGCTCCCCTGAGGGAGCCAGAGGCCAAGAGGAGAGAAGGAAACAGTGACCGCACCAGGGGAGAAGGTGGGGCAGGTGAAAGTCTGAGCAGAAGGCCAGGGATGAGGAAGGGAGGCAGGAGCAGGGAACAGGGGCGTGGGTGGAGGGGAAGGGGAAGGGTGAGAGAGGGGCGAAAGGAAGGCGAGAGGAAATCAAAGAGGCACAGTCAGGCCCACACTGCTTCAGTGGAGCAGACACCTAGCCTAAAGCACTGCCAACCTGGAGCAGGGAAGTCAACTTCACTTTTGGAATCTTGATGGTTACACAAGATGGGACACGTTGGTCACTAAAGAAGATTTTCCTTGTGTTTGAAAATAGCCCATGGATTTTTCACTCTCTGAGCATGACCGGGAAGTCAGTTCACTTACTTCAGATTCATCTGAGAGAAAGAATGAGACAAAGCCCCAAACCTGGGCTGTAGGGGCAGAGAGAGAAGAACGCTGTTATCCGACGGACCACATGCAATCTTTGCAAATAATGACTGATTTCCTTTCGAATATTTAAACTTCTTGATGCTTTTCGTTTCTCATGGAGTTGGTCATGGACTTTAGGACAAAGTCGAATATTCTGGCCAGGAGGAAATAGCTTCTCCAGTTCCCCTATCCCAGTGTGACCTCGTACTTGACTTCTGGTAAAACTCTCGATGATGCTGAAAACGTGTCCTCAGTTAATGAGGAGATTTGATTGTTGTTTTGGTTCTAACTTTTGATTTGATTGATGAGGACTGTGTTGAATTTAAACCAGTTCATTTAGCCAGCTATTAATGTGATCATAGGGTTGTTCTGCAATCTGTTTTACATCAATGGTTTCGTTGAAGCTCTTGCAGCTTTGCATCTCGAAGCTCCTTGCTGATGAAGGATACGTCCTAATATATTCTAGGGCTTTATTTATTAATAAGATGTAGACCTTGGTGCCTATTTTAGGGATGATTATTTACTATGCTGTATGTATTTATCCATCTTTTGCTGTATTTTTTGACCTCCTCAGAGAAGACGTTTTTTGACCTTTTCTGGAGTGATTTGGGTAACGTTGATTTGTCTATGAAATGGTCTGCTTCTGCTCTGAGATGCTCTCTTGTATTTCTTGCCAGAGGCTCCTCCCGAGGGGACCCTGTCTTCGCTGTGGGCACGGTCTTCTAGACCTCTCATTAGGTGATGGATTTCTTAAGTTTATACCTACGTCTATAGTGGGAGCCTGTTTGCTCCTCATTGCTCTTCCTGGAATTTTATTACCTCTCCTGAATTGAAACTTGACTCCTACATCACTGCCCCTCTGACTCCTAGTCAGCGTCTGCATCCTGGATGGCTCCTTCTCTTTCCCTGAAGATGTGAGCTCCTGGGCCTCTCTTCCTCCCCACAGGTCATCTTCTTTGTGCTTTCATTTTTGCAGGAAACAGCTTTCTAAACGTGTTCCCTCTTGGTGTACTTACTTCTCCCCTTTAAAGACATGTCCTTCCTTCCACATCACATGCACATGCTCAGAACAGACATCTGTATTACCGATGGCTATATTGGATGAAATCTGGGGAACCAAATCTTAAAAACAACATGCTCCTTTCATTGAGGAAATATTTTGGAGAGCAGTGATCTTCCCCAGGTGTCACTCAATCATCCATGCTGGAGCAGAAGTCCTAAAAAATGTGGTGCCCTGAATGAAGCAGTATGTTACATTTTACAGCAAGTCAGTATGCTGCTATGTTATGCTACAGAAAAAGAAAAACAACAACACAAATACTACTAAACTTAAATTTAGACACAGGTGGAGAATATGTTCTTTCCACTGTTTTTTCTTGCTCCCAATTGTGGACATATTTTCTTAAAAGATCAATCAAAATAAAGCAGCTGCCACTGTTTCTGAGAACCTGATAAAAATAAAAAACAGAACTAGAAAAAAGCATGAAAGAGTAATAGATCTATTTTTTAAATAAAGAAAATCATTCTTCTATCACTCATCACTGACACTCACCTTGGTGCCCTGGGACCCCCTGAAATGTCTGAATGAGGCACCTGTGAGTAGGAGGCATATGCTTGACCCAGTTTGGGAGCAAGAGGAACAGGGGAGCTGAGTACGTGGCACCACACGTGGGGAGCAGGTGCCTCCGTCGCCTGACACCAGCGTGTGCATCGCTGACAGGTGCTGCAGGACAGGACCCTGGGCCCTGCGCTCCCGTCACTGAAAGGACGGATGATCTGAGTGCAGTTCACAAGCGGGGAGTCGACCCAAAATGAGGGCCCAGCACCCCTCAGAATCGGTAGCAGTCCGAGGTTCAGGTGAGGTCTGATTTCCAAACAGAACTGAAAGCGATGAGCACGGGCACACACGTGGGTCACTGCCAGCCCCTGGTGGCCTGGGACTTCACACCCTGGAATCCCACTGGTCCTATGAACTAAATAATGGATGCTGCTTTAACAGACACCATTTGTAACACAAATCATTCCCTACTATAAGCAAGCATGGGTTTGTTGAATGTTTAAGATACACATTCATTGGATTTTATCAGATTCAGCACAGTAACCATTTAGAATAATAATCTATAAAGATACTCTATAATAATCTAAAATAATCACAGTGATCTATCTAATTGGTTGTGCTGGAACATACTTCTGTTCAGGTTAGTAGTTTCAACACCTCAGAGGAGTAGATTACATCTATGTATGTGTGTGCGACCGTGTATGTATTTAACACATACTGAGTGTTTGAAATGTATCCAGGAGTTGGCATCTTATCTGAGTCAGGCTCAGCCACATCAGTCCAACTTGGGCATTAAAGAACTTAAATGACCGGTGCGTCTGAGAAGCCCGGGGTGCGAGCTGAGACCTTGCGGGAAGCACAGCCCCAGCACTGCCCTGGCATCTCTTTCCTTCTGACCCGCTGGGATTAACTTCCTCTCTCTCGTCCTCCTTCTCAAGCCAGTTTTCCCAGACCTGCAATATGACATCCGTCACCCGAGTCATCAACCCCAGACACCCTCGTCCTCTGGAGAGCAGTCTCTGAGGCGGCTCTGGCCCACTCAGGGACTCGCCACCCTGGACCTCATTGTCTCTGGGAGATGGAGGAGCGGTTGGCTTGTCTGCGTTGTTGTCCCTTTCGGGGGATGTGACAGACGGGACAGCACGGGTGGCAAGTGCTGGCTGTTGGACCCACACCCACCAGAGGCCAGTCGCCAGACACCCTGTGCCTCGGTTTCTCTGCTGTTGAAATCAGAAGGCTGGTTTGTCAGCATGGTTGTGAGAATGATTTGTATGGATATTTGAAAGCACTCAGAGGGGCGCCGCTCACAGCAAGCATGCATTCATTGCGAACCCTCATGAATGACATGCTCCAGAGCCTCCGGTGTTACTTGGAGCTGCAGAGGTGTGGATTCTAAAGGAAACGAAGAGCACCGCAGTGCAAGTATTGCTTCCTCTGATCATTTATGGTGCCAATACATACTTGCGTAAGGTACAATGACCGCGATGTCCATTTTACTGAGGAGGGAGCGCAAAGATGTGTAATGAGCAGTGGGCGGAGCTTCAACGGCAGAAATAATCGGCCACTTCCATCTTCAGTTGCTTTAATATTCTCAATACACAAATATTGTTGCGAAAAGCTCCTGCCTGCACAGGTGGCATCGTGAGGGTGAGTGAAGGAAGAAGGCATGTTAGTTCCAGAGCCAGCTCTGCCCGCACACATCCTCGGGGCTGGCGCCCTGCGGTGTCCCTTCCGACACCAGGCTCCTTGATCGTGAGAGCAGCTCTGCTCCGGCCCTCACAGGTGCTGCCTCCTGAGCCCCAAGCGGGGCCCTCCCACTGTTCCTAGAATTCCTGCTGGAGCACCAGTCGCCTCTTGCTGATTTTCAGCCGCTAAAACTTTAGAGTTAGAATACAAACACAGGCAGCGCTTGGTATAGCGTTGGATGATAACACAGTATCTAGCTGAGTCTCCAGAAGTTTTAGGCATCAAATAAGATATGAAGAGGTAAGGACACTTTAAAAATGGACAGACTGGGTCTGTGACTATACAAAGACTGGAAAACCGAAAGATTCCTGTGACTTGTTTTGTTGCAGTGGTCTGGAACCAGCCCACAGTCTCTCTGAGCTGTGCCTGCTTGTGTGCATATTTCTACATGCATGTGTGTATCGATGTGCATATATGTGAGTACATGTAAATATGCGTGTGCTTTTTATTATTAGATATAAATGGGCTAAAGTGCACTGGGAATCGTGTTAGTGATGAAGCTGGTGCTTTGTGACATCTTTGTGATGTCTTTGTGAGGTCTGGTGATTTGTGGTGATTTAACCGGGACCATGGCGGACACTGAGGAGAAGAGTGGTGACACAATGATGATAATGTGGGACCTGCCTTGAAAGTGAAAACTGCACACAACCGAGGTGTAAAATGGAATGTCACACATGCAAAAGTGACCCACACACTCCAAATAAAGCTGCTCATCCCATCCTTCTGCCCTAATGACCTTCACATACCCATTTGTCTCCAAGGACACTTAGGTCCATTCTTATGAATGTTGCAGAAAAACAGAGTGAGATTATGGAAAGTTAGTTACTAACAAAAATAATTCTGGTTATTATTTGCAATTATTCAGTTATTAATTTATCCAATTTTGCATTAGCTTTTGCTTTAACTACTACCTAACTTGCCTCTGCTCTCTTTAGAATTTCTAAATTTCATCTCCTGTTTTCAAGAAAAATAGCTTTAATTGTAATGAAAACTCAGAATTTGACAGAAAAACATTCCTCAGACCAATATGGAGAATCACAAGTTCCTTACTCATAATTTCTAAAAGTTGTCTATGTGGATTTACATTTTTTTAAATAAAAAGAAAATGCATTGATTTTTGCTCACTAACTTTCAAGTAAATAGTGGTTATATTTTTTATGAAAATCCACAGACGTGCAAAAAAGGACATAGAAAAATCAAACATATAAGTGCTTATCCATCAGCAGTTTTGTTCAAAAGCCATCATTAAGGAAGAAAAAGTACAAATTACAGAAATGAGGTCTCCACTTAATTGATATAAATTGCAGCCACCTGCTTATCTTATTTCCCAGGGAAAGAATTTTGTGTGAGCAGTGAAGTTCTCTCATTGTGGGGAAGCAAAGCCAACTGGCAGTCTTTGTTGCTAAGACATTTACTGAAATCTCCTCCATTCAACCCCTGTGCTTGTCACCATCCCATCAGCATGTGAGCATCAGTGGCTGATGGAGGAGACAGAAGAACAACAAGACCATTTCACTGGCAACATATTCCCCACATGGAAGTCATTGGGCAATTGATTATTGATTTTAAATGTGAAGACATGTTCAAGAGGTCTTGAATTGGCTTATACAAACTATGGAATGGATTGTAGAGCTGTGGTAGGGAGGGGCAGGAAGGGATGACCAGTTAGAATTGGGAAAATGCAAATCTTAGCAAATTGCTAAAGCCTGGGAATGGGCTCATGTGAAGTCATGGAACCGCGAACTGTCTCAGACATATAGGGAATTTGCAAGCATTTGCAGAATCTTTCTGGAGAGGTCTTCACTTCACACTACTGAGAAAGGTTAACAGCAGGAATGGAACAGGAGGACGCCTCTTCTGAGGGCGCAGGTGACTGACAGCTGCTGCTTCAGAAAAGCGCAAATCCCTGTACCTGTTTCAGCCTTCCATGTAAGCTTTTCCTTTTAGGAAAAAAACGCTGTGTCCCTCAAGAATGGCAGCACACCCATCACCCCAGGACATGGGTAATGATCTCTTGGTGCTTCTGGAAGAATCAAAAAGGGAGCATCTCTTTATACCCACAGAGGGCTGAGGGCAGGTTGAGCAAGATTCCAGTCTCATTTAGTTACCAGGGAGAGGGTGTGGAGTGTTCCTCTCAGAGACACACAGATAAAAGACAGATTTGGATGCCAGAAGGAAGGCAGGAAGGTAGAGAAAGTTAAGACCAATGCTGAGTCCAGGCTCAGCAGGACCCCTAAAATATGAGTTGGCCAGGAAACAGAATCTGTCCTCTCCCATCACCTGCTCAGCAGACATGGAGTAACAAGTGGCAGAGATGCGGAGAGAGCTGCCTCAGCTGCGGGCACTCAGGTAGTTGACGACAGAAGACAGACCCCAGAGACTGGGATCTTTCAGAAACTATAAGCACAAGCCTCCCTTATTAGATGGTTTTGAAGTCTGTGTCTCAAGGCAATGACAAACCCCAACCCAACTCAACTCGACTTCTGAATGGAATGACTTACAGCCCACACTAAAGTCCTGAGAGAAGAGGCATGTTTACACTCAGATTTCACGCCGGTGATTTCAGCCTCTCCATAGCTACACATGATGGGCAGATTCAAAATCAAAGAACAACAGAAAACCCCAAACTGAAAAAAAAAAATGGAAAGAAAAAACTACTTCCTGTCAAGAACCAAATAATCAATAGAACCAAACTCAGAGATGATCCAAATTAGCCCAGCCCCAGAGTCCCTGGCACCCTCCCACCCTGCTTTATTTGTGTCCCTAACACTTTTCACTCTCAGATATAATGCACACATGTTTGTTCATTGTCCTTTTCTCCTCATTGGCAGATAGAATGTTGGTGTTAGTGTAAGTGAATGACAGCACTGATCATCTAATAAGTACTCTAAATTTAGACTTAGAGCACCAACAATTAGGAATATGACTGAGAGAGAGAGAGAAAAGAGAGGATTTGCATACACGACTGTATCTATATTCATATTTAAATATAGCTCTATAGAGACAAATACATGAAAAATCCTTTGCAAAATCATCTTTGCTGCACCATCTCAGAGAAGACTGGGCCTAATAAAACCAGTAGAATGTATAATAGGAGAGGGTGTGAAGAGAGAGAGCGAGAGAGAGAGAGAGAGAGAGATCTCAAGGTACTGGTTAACCCAGTTATGTGGACTGGGCAGTAAATCTGAAGCCTGTAGGCAGCTAAAAATGTGACTGCATTTTTGTCCACAGGTGACATTTCTTCTTCCTTGGGGGACATCTTGATTTTGGCCATAAAACCTTTCAACTGATTGTTTGGGTCTCAGATTATCGGCCAGTCTACTTTACTTCGGCTGGACTCTCTGTAGATGTTAATTGCTCTACAGCATCCTTTTACACAGTGATATCAGATTAATGTTCCACTGGATAACTGGGGGCAATGACCTTGTTCAGCAGACATAAAAGTAGTCATCACAGACTTGCGATGACATTTAGATAACAGGTAGAATCCATGAGTATTGCTGAGAACTGGGTTTCAAGAACACACCCTCCATAGAGGTTAAGCTCAGGGGTCAGCTATGCATGTGGATCTGCTTCTGGAGGGTACTTTGGGGGATGGAGAGGGTATACCATTGTGAAAGTCACAGAAGAAAGCAGGCTGGGCCAGCTGGCCCAAGGAGAGTCGTTTTCAGCTCAAGAGCTTCCTGAGCTCCTCAGTAGAACTTTCCATTAAAATGGAGAAGACACAGTGGCTAATATGAAGCTACTGACTTGCTTAGATTCACTGCCTGAGGCTGATGTGCATGATTTATTCTAACCCTGGGTTTTGTGTCATTATTATACCAACAAAGCAGCAGTGTGCGCTGAACACTTACATGTTGTTGTCCCAATAATAGTGATCACTTATCTTTGACAGAACATTATGACAAACTTTTTACCTAACCAAGTGTGAAAGAGAAAATCATTATGTGTCTACTGATTGTTGTCATATACTATTTTATTTAACAGCAACATATTTCCCATGAATGATTCAATACAAGGAGACATAAAATATGCATGTTTGGAAATCCAATTATTCAGCTGAAAAACTCTATCTCATTACGGCTTCATTTTCTTGTCTGTTCTCTGGTTTCCTCTGAATGTCATGAAAGGCAATGTTTGCACCTTACAGACAAGGGATGCTCTTTCTAAAGTTCAAATGTCATGTCACTGTGAGAAGAGGTGAACTATTTGTTCCCAAACCAGTGGGAAATCTGACTCAGACTTAGCATAAAATCAGGTTTAAATTTGCTTTAAAAATGTGGTTAGAGGCTGTTTCAAATACACCAATTATTTATCATGTAAGTGCTCTATTCCGGGCGCTGTGAAACACCAAGGTGAAGGACTTAGGTAAAATCCTTGCCTTCTATCAGTTCATACCTGGGTGAGAAACATACTCAAATAACAGTCCATTAAGTGACAGGGATGCACAAGCAACTGTGGGAAGTACAAGAAATCCTGGGACGTTACAGATGAATCACAGTTAGATGTCAGGGCTGGGGAAGGTGTCTTTGGAAACGTATGTCAAAGGTGAAGAGAAATCCTTGGAAGGAATCCAGCAATAATCATCTATGTATGCGTCCCGGTGCTTGAAGGGTCTCTTCACATCTCTAAATGCTGCCAAACCTCAAGGCACTTTTAAGGGCAGAAAAGGTAACACTCCTCCCTCCCAGAAACTCTCAATCAATGAATATATTTCCAAGCCCTTCACCCTTGAATTGTGTGCGGCTTTGTGTGCACCATACTCATCATGTGCGCGTAGCCACGTGCCATTTCTGAGTCTCACTTCAATTGTCCTGCTCCCATTCTTGAATAAACATGAGAATAAATGTGACAGCTGGATGAGACCATGAAGTGCCCGGCATCTTCTCACTGACTTCATCCAGAATTTGCTGGGGTCAGCTGACAAGGGAGCATGTGCGTATTCCTGAGAAAAACTTGAAAAACAAGTGCTCGGCAAATACCAACCAACATCAGCTTAGCCAGCTAGCTAACTCAGAGTCTTGTGAATAATGATGATACATGCTTACTGTTTGAAGGTGCTGAATTTTGAAGTTGCTTATCATACAGTATTATTCTGATACCGGCTAGCTAATACAAAGCATCATGATTATAGCCAGGCTTGTTAAAGATTTGGGGAGGGTCAGAGTCATGTCATTGCTTAATTCTTCTGCTATCTGTCTCACCCCATGTGACCTTGTCCCTCCTGCCTTGCACATCCCAATTAAATAAGTTCCCATTCATTCATCTGACAGTTGGAAAATTTATATTTGGAATTTCAGACTTGCAACTTGTTGAATAATTAGAATAACTAACAGTATATTGGAAACCTAAAACTATCTGCAATTTGTTTTACTCTGAATCACATAGTCTGCAATTTTGCAAAAGCACCTCTGTACCCATTTGAAGAAAGAAACAAGAACATTTTACCAACATTATAGGTCGTACTTTTACATGGGGGTTTCCCAAAATATAATTTCCTAGTTCCCCAATCCATGTGTGCTTTTTAAAGCTCAATCTATGTAAGCTTCCTTCACAAGCAGAGCACAGTATATATGCATGCAGATTTCTTAGTTTTTTTTCAGCATTGCAGACTTTCGTTGCTCCATGAGTTAAATGAAGCTCTTCACCAGTGACTATCCCTACGGCTCAATGCCTCCAGTAAGTGCCCTCGCAGTAAAGGTGGACTTCATCTGCTCATCACCCACCAGAACGACTTAAGTGGCTCCGATGCTTTAGGAAACAATGCTGATTTTTTTTGCTCCTTCCACAGAAAATCTTAATCCAGCCAGTGCAAAAAAAAAAAAAAAAAAAGAACCAAAAAAAACCCAAACAACACAAAACCCTCTTTTCTTATTACACTTCACTTCACCTTTCAAACTAGAAACATCAATTAAATGCAAATTTCTTTCTGAACTGCTGTTTAGGTCTTATTTTCTCCTTTAGGTTTCTTTCTAGATGGAAGGAGAAACTCAGCTTCCTTTGATTATAAACAATGGGATAGCTGACTCTCCCCAAACACAGTCCTTTCTAATCACTTTTGCAAGTTCCTTCTGCATGATTTCCCCATCTGAGTGATTCTGAATCATCTTTTCTGGCAAACGAAGGTACTGGAATGGATTCAATGGGGTCCCCTTAAAGAGGCTGGGAATGACAGACCCTCCTGCTTACCACTGTCACACACTAAGAGACTGGAATAGCAAGCCTTAGAAATCACTGGTTTTATTTGCTTTATTCTGTGCTCTGATTGTTGACGGCGGTCCCGAGGGGAACAGACTGGCTGCCAAATCTCCGGGCGAGCCAAGGGTAACAAAGAAGCCTGTCTGGTCCTATCATGATTCCGCAGAAGATGAAGCCATCCATTTTGACTATTGATTACTCACCCCAGAATAAAGGTGTCTTGTTTAAAATTAGATGTGTAGAATTCTTTCTGGTAGGATAAATCTGAGTTTCCCATTAACATGTTCATTAACATCCTTGTTTTTTCTTTCATTGAACAAACTTTCGTTTCTTCCCTGCAAGACTCCACAGGCACTAGGAATGAACTGTGAATCAAGGAGTTAGAGGCTTGTAATGAGTTGAGTTCTGGTGTTGGCTTTCATTGGAATTTCTCTTAATGCACAAGAAAACCCATGTTTCTTTCAGAAAAAAAGGACAATTCATATTTGATGGCTTTGATCCTGCATACAAGTTTTGTGTCCTCCTTGCTTTCAATGGCCTGTGGTTGGGACATCAGTCCTTGACTCTGATTACTCAGGAGTCACCGTGTGAGCTGCTTTGGCCAGGGAATGTGAGCATATATAATCATGTCATGCTGGAAGGAAATTTCATTTTTCACCAGGTACTTTGCTATGCTGTGCCTTCTCTCTGCCATGATGACAAGTGATGCCCTGGATAGACAGCGATACTCCAGCCTGGGTCCCAGAGAGAAGAGGCTCAAGCCACAGTGCCTCACATCAAACGTGCAGATGAGTAAGAAGGAAGGCTGTGACACAGGCATTGATCACCCACAATATCCCTTACTAGAGGTGACCTGCTTTCTCCTGACTAACACAGGGAGGTGATGTGAGTGGAGCTCAATGGGTTCTTTGACTGCACTCAACTCGATGAGGCCTCAAGTTGGATAGCACATGGAAAATTTGCTTAAGGGAAATCAAAGAGAGGGAAAGAGGCAGTCTCTCTGGGCAGTAAAGCTGCCATTCCGTTGTGCTGAGGATGGCCTTGCATATGCTATGGACAGAAACTTTACTGGGTCGGGACTTAGTATGCATCCCACAATCATTGTTTTTTTTCTGTCTTTTTGCTGATTTACTAGATCTTTTTTCCTTGCATTCCCATGATAAAGGAGTAAAGGGGTCACTTCATTACAATGAGGCCTTAACCTGTGTAAACATTTTGCTTAATTGCTGCCTTCCTTGATTGTTTTATTTATTGTTTATTAGTCTTTAGGTTTTCTTTATTCTGTTTGCGCACCCGCATCAGAGACATTATAAAAGAGGAAATCATCATCATTCTGATTCCCAGAAGAGATTAGAGTCCACATGTTGTCTGATAGACTTCTCGAACTCTTCTTTCAATGCTCTGCAATACTTTCCGTGACATAACATTGATAACAAGATATTTCCATGTGAGCTATCAATGATTTTTTAAAGACGAATCAATTGCAAATGGATTTCCATGGAAGACAAAACTGTGACGGTGGTTGGGGGTGGACTGTAGAGATAGTGGGTAGAGAAAAAAATGTGTAGGGAGGGGAGATATTGAGCTGACTTCTTTGTCCCCTGGTCCCAGCACACACCATACAACCCTTGGCCCTTAGTAAATTCCTGCTGAATTTGCATAAGTAGGGAGGGAGCACTTCTACATTCCTCAGCGAGAGCTTGCTCCAGGGAGGGGACATGTCCTGTTCTTCCTTCCTGGCACCTGGCCTGCTGACCCTGGAAGCTTACTTGGGATTGATGAATATTTATGAAAACTGCCACTTCAATTAAAAGATAAATGCTGCAATCTAAATTAATTGGGTTGAGTTAAAAAAAAACTCACTCATTCTAGCAGCTAACAAATGAGGGGGCAGAGGTTGTCTTTGTTCAGTCTCTGAAAAGAACTCAAGAGTTATGGATTTGGAGAAGGGACATGCCCTGATGGCACCTCTAAACCAACACTCTTGGAAAGTACATTGGCAGTTTGACTTGCTGGCCTGACTCACCAGGGAGAAGACTGGGCTGACGTCTAGTGTCTATTAAGGGAGGCTAGCTGCAGTGTTGGGAAGCACCCAGGGGGCCACCTCCTCTTCACCCAGCTCCCCTGAACCCCCAGGATTTGAGAGACCCCTGGCCCTTGATGATTCATTGTCACCTGACACAGGAACAGTAATGCTCCACCCGCTGGGTAAACTTACCTCTCCTTTGTCTCTTTTTTAAAGAGAAAGGCAGGCAGGAATGAAGTCAGACAGGGAAGAAGGAAGGAAGGAAGAGAGAAGGAAGATGCATTTTCTTTCTTTGTTCAGTTTTGGTTTCTTCTCCCAACCCTGGATCATAAACTCAGGTCCTTGGGCTTCCCATGGTCCACACTGGCTTAGCACCCCAGCCACCAGGGCGCGCTGGACTTGTCTCTTCTAACTCCTTTCCCTGATAGAACGTCAGCTGGTGAGCATTCAAATGGGATTATAAGCAGGTAGCTTCAAGGTCTGGTTTTCTGACTTGCTGCCCCGTTCTCCTGACTTTTAATGTCTTTTCTGGTGGACAGGATGAGTCCAGCAATAGGCACAACTGAGACTCAGAAGGTGGAGTCTGGAATGGTGCTCTGTGCTTCACATAAATCAGTTCCTTCAGGGCGAGCCAGGTGGCCAGTAAGATATGCACATGTCCTGACCAGCTAGTGGGCGCCCATATGGGTCCATTCCAGCTGGACCACTTTCCTCAGAGGCAATTTCAGCAAAAACATTTTGACTTCCTCAAACCTCAATTTCATAAAACAAATTTCACCCTCAGGGAAGTGCGGCGTCTTGTGCACCAGCTCCTGCCTTGGAAGGATGTTCCTTAGGAGGAGCTCCGTCCTCCCCGAGTCCAGGCTGGGGTCCTGGGCTGACAAGGAGTCCCCACTTTCTCTCAGCTCTTCTTGGTTCTCCATCTACCACCCGAGATTGTGCTCAAAGTCCAGGGTTGAGCCCAGGGTGGGAGTAGCAGTGGCCCTTCGAATGACCTGCAGCAAAGGAGAGACGAGTGCAGGCACGAGGCTGTCTGGGCTGTGAAACAGGAAACTGATGAACTGGAATAAAGCTCAGAAAACGGTACACATTGCATATCCAGAAGAGTTTAAAAAAGCAAATAAGCGCAAACAATCAATCTGGAAGGTTTAGACCCACACAAGCCCTCAGGTCTCTTTGGAGAATAGAAAACCTGGGCTCTTTGTCTTTGCTCCCAAAGTTCTTCTCAAATGTCTCTGTGTGTCACTTTGCTGCCTCCTCCACGTCCACAGAGACAAGCCCTGTGGAGCCGAGTCTTTGCAGGATGGATCCTGCTGCCTGGCCTTCAACCTGGGGAGGATCCTCCATGTTCCTGCACCCCGACTCCAGGTCCCCGAGAAGCAACCTGGAGCATATCAGAGCTAGACAGTGGGGAAGGAGGGCCCCCACCTGGAGACAAAGGTCACAGTCTCTCCTCCCTGCCAACAGATTATTTTATAAAGATGGAATAGGTATAAAATTAACATTGTCTTCTTCTCTGCCATGTAATTATTAAAAAAAGGGAATGAGACATGAAAGTCCAACCATCATTTCTGTGAAACTTACAATTTCCTATCACATGAAGGCCAGAGGGCTGGAGCCCAGCCCCCAGTCCAGCCTGAGCAGGTGGTCAGAGGGCAACTTCATCTAGAGGCCCCGGAAAGACACAATGTAAATCTCAGGCCACCCGGCACTGCCGATGACTTAAGGCCTTTATTTTAATAACAAGGAGAAGATACATCTGGTGGTGACCCAGTCCTGAAAATAGTTTTAGTTCAAAAAGCAGAAGAAACAGGTCAGATGAAAAAAAGTTTTCAAAGAAGCCTTCCTGGCAAATGAAGCAGCAGAGGGCTGACGAAGTCAGAGAAGGTTGCCCAGTTCCCTCGAGAGGACAGAGGCCTCCTAGCAACATGCAAACTGTCACAGGCCTGGTCTTATTAGGACGAAGTTGAATTCTAATGTCTGGAAGAAGCAAACGGCGTTGAGAGCGATTGTCATTGTGTGATTGTCTAAACTGACCTCATACCCTTTCACATGTACAGTTAGAAGACCCAAATCTGTAAAAACCGATGCATATAGGAGCAAACATGGTAGGTTTGAGCACGCATAGCATTGTGATTATTATAAGTTAGTTTTATCATGAGAGATTTACAGTGACCTGTACATAGTCATAATGGATTGATTAGGCTAAAATCCAGTCAAATGAGGGGGAGAACAGCTTCCACATTCTACGGGGAAGATTAGCTGGGAGAAGCAGGCCTTGGACTCATCTCTGCAGCCAATGCTAGTAGGTACCTTGGCAAATCTCAACTGAGTTACTTGCAAACAGTGAAGAGAATCCTATGAAATTCTCTCTCAAAAGCACGTCCCCAAAGCCAGAATATTCTAGGTTAAAAAAAAAAAAGGGCCAGCAATTCATTCTTTGAAAATGATCATCATGTAGAAAACCTTGCAGTGAGTGGGTCTGACCGTGTGGGTCAGAGGCTGTGCTCTCTCTCCCCTCAGCACCATCTGGCACACATTTTCGTCTTTAAGGAGACTGAACAGTAATGACTTAGTCAGAGAAATGGCTCTCTGACATCCGGTTACGAAGGCATGGATTCAGAGAAGCTTTGCTGAGCACTGAATATATTTGGTCCTATTTCAGGCAGTAAGGACAGTGAGTTAAATGCTATGCCCGCTCCCAGCAGGCACATAGATAGTTGAAGACAGAGATAATTATGGTACAACATGCATGCTACGATCCTGGATATGGAAACTGAAGGTCAGTGGATCCAAAAGAGGGTGATACGCTTGCTGGGCTTCAAAGGGTCAGATGGCTAAAGCCTGGCCCTGCACCAGACCCCAGCTCCCACACTGGTCTGTCCCTACTGTGTCTGCACGGCAGAGCCATAGAAGATGCCTTTCCCTCTGCATCTCTTCGCAGCTCCGTGCACAGTGATGTCATCTTAGTAGTTCCATCTGGGTGAGCATATTTGCACCAAGGAAATGAATGGACGCTCAAAACAGGCGACCTTCCTGCAGGGCAGCCGGTTGTTAAAGTCTCCCCAGCACAGCGCTGTGACATGCCAAGGAGACCCACAGTGCAAGCAAAGACATTCCAGGCTAAGGCTCTGTCTTGAGAAGCACACAAGAGAGTAGGCTTCTTTTTGACTGGAAAGTGTCTTCCCTGCCTTGTAAGTAGAAAGCCCACTTCATGACAAGCTGCAACAAGATCACTGAGGTCGTAGACTCTGAGCAGATTCCCTCCAGAGTTCTGCCCTAGAAAATACAAGTTGATGTGTAGAATGCAAAGTCCTCTGATGGGACCCACCGTGCCCCTGAGATCAATACTTCCCTGCTTTCTTCCTTCCGCTCTTCTGCATCCTGCACCCTGCCTTCCATCTGTAATAGATGCGCCTGTCAGAGGCCTCATGCCTGGTCTGTCCTGGGGAATGAGTGCATGGGCAGGCTTTCAAATCTCATCACCACTTCTCTTAATCTCATCACCTCTAAATCCCATGCATCATATAAGAACGTGCTCATCAGCCACAGCTCTCCTCTCAAATCACACAGCCGGCTGCAGAATCAAGCAGGATCATATTATTCTGGGGGTGGGGGGAGGCAGCCTATGATTGAAATGTCTCCCCAGAGAAAGCTGAAAGAAGACATTCCACGTAAAGAATCTCGAAAGTTCCAGTAGGCCTTAAAAATTTGAAGAGGAGGCTCTAACTGACCCTTTCTTCAGACCCTTTCTTCTTTATTTTCTTTATGAATCTTTCTAGGATAGCAGCATCCCTCTACATACTTATATGTCTAATAGATGTTACTACCTATTGTAATGATTTTCATCACAATATTTAATACTTACTCTATCTGTACATATCTATCATCTATCTCGAAGTTCTTTCCGTATAGTTATCATCTATCAATGATCATTTCTCAATCATCTGTTTGTATCTATCCTCTCTCTCTATCTAGCTGTCGTCTATAGATCACCTATCTCCCTCTCTGTCTTCTGACTATCTGCCAATCCATGTCTTTTCTCCATCAGCCCTGAGCAACTTGAAGGCAACTAGACTTTTATTCATCAATGCGTCTTAGTGGAAAGTTTAATTCTTGGAACAGAATAGACACTAAATCAGTTTGTTGAGTAAATGTGTGACATAAATTCCATTGCAGCTGTCAGGGAATGAGAAATCAGTCTGAGTGTTAAATCAGAAAGATGATCCCGGTCCTTGGTGACAGAGTTGCTGTAACTGCTGGGAAGTCAGGCATAGTGTGCAGCCTGGTGAGAAGTGGGAAGCCCCTGCCAGCAGGGTGCTGGAGGGACAGGTGGAGCGGGGAAGGAGTGCCCAGGGCGGGGTTTCAGAAAATATGCAGCATGTGAATCTCCTGGGGGGCTGTAGGCTTGGGGAGATGCTGGGGCTTCTTGCCAGTGATGCCCATGAGCAGAGAGAGGAGAGGAAACACCAATGTTGCTGACTCCCACTCCCTATTTCTGGTCCTCACCGCCCATTGTGGAATCAAATCAGGGGCCAGCAGCAGGGTTTGGGACCAGGAGCCTTTGCAGTGCCGAGCAGGGGCAGGGCCTGAGGATCACATGGGCGGGGTAACCTCTGTGGAGCCGGTCTCTTAGGCGACACAGCTGGGAAGATTTTCTGAGCTGCCAGGCCATCGATGCTCCTTTCCCACTAAAAGTGGCCGGTCTGTGAAGCTGTTCTGCACATTCCTTCAGAGGAGTGGCTGCCTAAATTGCCTCAGGGCGCCCCAAAGAAAACGCCAGCTGCACCCCCAGCCTCTGCTTCTTTCCTGGGTCACAATCCCTTCTCACCTACTAAACGCTAACCTGCGTCCTTCCTCACTGCAAGTCCTGAGGCTATGGCAGGACGATGACCTGCAGCTGTTCTCTGTCCTCGCAGCTAGGAGGAGACCTGTGACGTCACCACTGCCAGGGGACACTGACCAGGGGAGATTCTGGAGAAGATTCGTTTTCTCTGAGAAAACAGGGAACAGAATCAGCTTACAGGAAACTTCTGTCCTTCTCCTTCTTGTCTCTTTTCTCTCAGGAACTTGGGATTAATGCCTCTCCATGGAACAACTATTTGTAATTATGGATCCATGAGCTAAAGTAAAGTGTGAAGCAAAAAGAAAGGAGTCCAATGTGACCACATCTTGTGACATAGGTAAAAGAAACCAATTGTTCAATTCAATCAGCGTAGATGTGTTTCTCTTTCTTGCAGCCAAGTGTGATCCTAATTGATAAGCTGTCTAAAGACAAATGTGACAACTAATTAGGACACCCTAATTAGATGGAGGTAGGAAAATAAAGAATTCAAACTCAGAAAAGCAGTCTAGGCCAGACCTTACCAATCAATAGCAATGCCATTTAAGGCAGGTGGCAAACAGCCTTTGGACCTCGGTTTCCCCTGTTATAAGATGAAGGAGGACATTCCTTTCCGTGTCATCGCAGCCTCAGAGCCTACGCACATGCAGTTCCCTCTGCCTGGCATGCTGTTCCCTTTCTCCCTGTTAGCGCTCATTCTCAAAAAGAAATAGATTTCTCTTTGGCAACTTAGATTCATTCCTTATTCTTTTGCCGCAGTCTGATTTCCACCTCTTGGATCTCTTAGCACTTGAACTCTCCTCCTTGATAGAGTTTTCATAACATACTGGTTTAAATGACTGTGTTTCTGCCACGATATTGGGAATTCCCTGAGGACAGGAGCCCTCAGCATGGACTTTTCCACCCTTCCTCAGTACCTGGTGGTGCTGGCCACGCAGCAGATGCTCACTATTTATTCAACAGGGGGATGAATAAACAAATACTAGATTTAAAATCGGTGTGTATGTCAGAGGGGATAAAACAGTATTCATATCACATTATTTAGATTAGTGAGTCACTGTCAGGGACATTCATTGCCCAGGTCCTGTCAGGTACTAAGGATCTCTGTCAGTCGTGGAACGGTGCATGAGTGCCTTGACTACGAAGGTAAAATCACACCCTCTGTGACTCAACACCAGTGTGGCACCAGGTGGAAGGCTGACAGTCCTCTCTGTTCTCTCTGCAGACTTGTTCCTACATTGAGAAGTGGTGTGATGCGACGTGGGCACTGTCCTTGACTTAACACCTGCTGGTTTCCATAACTGTGGAATCAAGGAAAAGAGCAGCTGGAATTTGTCAGAGATATTTTATGTATAAATTTACTTCTTGCACATATATATTTATTGATTTCACCCTGGAATGGGAGAGTGGTTATTTTTCACTCTGCATAATGAGATCTATTCAGAGCACTTGGATCTACATGTTACAAGAACATCTCATTACATTAAATTATGGTTGAATAAAGCCTTTCCAGTCTAGTTCCAAATCCTATCACACAGGGTACAATAGGGGTACATTTACTCATTCTTTTACTTTTTGAAATTTAAAAGCTCTCTCTATGTGGTTCTGCGTGTGTTCTTGGAGTGTGTCAGAGACTGGAACCTCCTTCACCAAACCCATTCCTTGACCTGCAGGCCACATCTTACTTCCAGCCTTCTGGTAGCTGGGACTGGTCCTGTGATGTGGTCTCACCTGCTCCCCTGGCCTTGCTTATATAAACCTCCCAGAGCTTGACTCTGTATGATCTGGCCTCTTCCACCAGTTCCCTGCTCTGCTCAACAAACTCAAAAACCCACAGAACAGCTGGATGAGCCTCAGGATGGGAGAAGCCCCGGCCCTGAGTCCACTCATGGGGAGAGCAGCTCACTTCTTCACAGTGTTGACTGTGGAATTTGTACAAATAAGAATGCCTGAGCCACCCCACTCACTGAGCTTTGTTAGAGCATCTAGTTTTGCCTTAAGCAACGTCTAGATCCAAAATGGAGGAAATGGCAAATAAGTCTGACATCTTATTACTCATTAGAGTTTCTGCCTGATTACTGATTTGAAATGTGTGAGCCAGCAGATTCACTGCTTATTACTTTTTTATAATCCGTTGTAAGAAAAGAACAACCCGTGACACAACTGACCACTTTACCTCTAAGGTGCTGATGACCCAGTTACTGAAAACACGTCTCTAGTTGAGAATTAACAGCATCACCCGCAGAGACACTGGTGCTGCAGGGGTCTGTCTGCACTCTGTCTCGGGTGCAGCCTGCCCCCTAAAACGGGTGCGGCACCACCTCTGTGAATTTCCAGTAATGACTCTGTAATTGTATGTGAGTTTTGATTTCCAGTGAAAAGGAGGGAATTCCATCTCTGACTCTTCAGGGTTCTGTCTGAACAATTTGATTTGACTTGCTTTTATTTCTAAATAACTGAACACTTTATGTTACTTGGGGACAATGAAACCCAGGGCAAGGCTCAGAATTGGGCAGTTGGGATGATAATAGGAAAATCCATCCTATATCCACTCAATAACTAGGGTCTCCTGGACCCAGTCTCATTCTATTGTCAATCTCCATACTTGTTCCTCGCCCAGCTTTCAGCAGGTCCAGAGAAAAGCGCTGCACAAGAGATCCAGGCTCCTTTGGCATGAAGTTACTGGAGAAATGCTTTTCTCTTTCAATATTTGATTTGCACTGAGGGAACAAAAAAACAATCTCTCACTTCTTGGGGAACAAAAGCCCTTTGGGAAAGTTATTTTTGTCCATTCAGAGCAGTATCTGGTTCACAGTATATTTGAGAGGAAAATCAAATAACGACAACAAAATGTCCCTGGAAGACTGGATATCCTAGCTATGCATCCCCAAATAGATTCAAAAACAAATTCCATTCTCATTTTCACAAACTGAAAAAAGGGAAAAATGAAGACATGAATAACTTTTATATTAGGTCAGCTTTTGGCGGTGATAATACAGTACACAATTGAGCACTGTCCCCAGACTGCTCACGGGTGTGGCTAAAGGGATTTTCTGGAATGCTGATCATTCATTTTTCTTTTGTTCCTACTTTTCCTTTCTTCCCCATAAAACATAGACCTGGGTTTCTAGTCTCTTCCTCGGGAGTTTATGGGGGAGAGAGGATAGCAGAGGTCTGAACTAGGTCCGATGATCAGCACATAGATTAAGAGAAGATAGATGGACACTCTGTACCTGCAAGGAGCTGGGGCTCTTCTGAACCCTAAGGGAAAAAATTGCCTGACACGGCTGCACAGCACATGTGCGCCCAGCAGGAGCTGCCGCAGCAGGTAGCTCCCTGGCGCTGTCAAGGTCATGATCGCTTCTCTGATACCTCACCTGCCACCCCGGTGAGGAAGCCTCAGAGCCCTTCTAGCTGCTTGCAGGTACGGGACCTTCCACCACAAGGTAGAGGGTAATAGTGCCTGTCACCAAGTCAGAGTCATGAGGCTGTACAAGAAGAATAAAGATCCCGATGAAGGTTGAACTGGTCCTAATAAAGCAAGGATTCACTACAGATCACACGAGACTCCCTGCCTTGGAAGAGGGTGCTGTGCTCACACGCACTGGCTGCCCCCAGTTCACTCTGGGTACCCAAATGCTTGTTGATCCTTCATTTCTATCCGCATTCAGGTCCTGTTGTCTCAGTGTCAAGCAGTCTCCATCCTTTCAGGCTCAGTGGTGCATAAACTAAGCACCGAGATGTGCTTATGTAACTTGTGACAATGCACATGTGAAAAGGTCAAGATTTGTCAGGCTCAGCCACGGTTTTACAAGGGCCTTTCCTTAAAGGGTTAGGCATCTTAAGTTGGCAGTTGGTTTTTCAGTTTATTGACAGCAAAGTTGGTTATTTGTGTTGTTGTTTTAAAGAAAGGTGCAGTCAGAAATGACGAAATAGTCAAACAGGCAGAAAGAGAGAAAAGGGAGAAGCACTCCCACTCATTTTGATTTTAGCTGCCTTTCCAGGCTGCTCCCCTGGTCCTGGAATGCGAACCCTGGTCCTTGGGATGCAGTGGACCACGCTTGGCCAGAGTTGGTGGACTCAACCACTGCTCCATCAGGGCACACTAACATCTAAGTCATTTTAAAGGTAATTCTTACCATTCTTTCACTCTTGTTTTCTCTTTCAGTCATCACTTCCAGGTACCAAGACACAGGGACCTTCCTCCAGTTCCCATGGAGGCAGCTGCCCTGACAGGAGCACCTCCCACACAGGCCGTCTCTGCACCAGTGAGGCCCCGCCAGGCACCCATGTCACCATTTGGACCCTCGGGGTGAGCTGGGCCTTCAGAAGGGGCCTGTCCTGTGATGGACATCTCGGCACTCAGTGCTGCCCTCCGCCCGCCCCTCCTCCCAGAGAGCCTGGGAGAACTCGGAGCTCAGTGTGGAATGAACCGCCGTGTGGGATGTGTGCAAGCCGCTCTCTGGGCACCTGAGACGCAGTCATCTTCATCCAGAGCAGGGCTCGCCCCTTGAAGGAACGTGGCCAGGCCATCCTGTGTCCGCAGCCCTGGGGTACGGCACCAAGCAGGCCCCCCGAAGCGGGTTTAGGGGCTAATCTCTTGAGGTTGAAAATGATATGGGGATTGCTGCTCAGTTTTTAATTGTGAATCAGGAGGGAATAGAAAAGAGTCCAGGGCACAGGGGCAAGGGTAGAGAAGTCACATCTTTCTTTGGGTTTGATGATAAATTGCACTTAAACGCTCTACTCAAAAGTTCGCAGCACACACTGAACAAGCGTTGGAATAGGTCACCCTTGGTTGGCTTCACCCCAAGTGATCGCTGGTGTCTGTCTGTGCAATATATGGTATGATAAAAACTGTCTTTAAGGAAAGAATTATGAGCAGTATAGAGAAATGACCCCACTAGGAGAAATCTGAATGACTAAGAACAATTGAGGGAAGTCCTAATTTACTTTTCCCATCTCATGCCTCTGTCTCCCAAAGGGACAGAGTCAAATAAACAGGACTAGAGACAGGATTTCAGATCCCAGTGATGTTCTGAAGTCTTTCCTTCCCTTCCACTTCCCCTTCCCTGCCTCCTTCTCTCTCTCTCCCCCTCTTTCCCTCACTCCCTCCCTTCCTCCCTGTCTCCCTCCTCTTTCTCTAGTTCCTTGCACACACAGTTGAATTCATGAAGCATGTGTGTGATCCCACTGACTTTGGTAAAAAGAATTAGTTCAATAAAGAAAAAGTTGATATTAGGAGTCTCAAAATTCATAAAATAAACAGACTTTGAAGAAGTCCTGGGATCACAGTGATTTTCGGGGACTTTGGATTTTGCGGAACAAATATTTTGCAAGGTCAATGAGTTTCTGTCTGGAGTGATGTCAGATGCAAGAGCACTGAGGTCTTATGAAGTGACAGGGCTGGGCTAAGCCACCATGAGCAGAGTCTCCACACCAGCACCAGGTGGAAGGGATTGCAGGACTGACTGGCCTTTACAAGTGAGCCCGTTGGGAGAAGAGGCCAGAGCTGAACTCATGTTGACCCAGCCAGAAGCCGAGCTGTTGACCTGCCCTCATGGACATCCAGGGGTTCTGGAGATCCTGGAACCTTGTCTGACACCAAAACTTGACCCCAAAGCATGCTGTACAGATTCCTACTCTACTTTAATTCTGCAAAAATTAACCTAGGTCATGAAACTCAGGTTTCCCTCATTCTCACCCTGAAGGAATAACCAGAGGCCAGTCAGTCAAAGGCAAAACTGGCCCCAGTTTCCCCTGAACCCCATCCTGTGCCTCCTGTATGGAGTGGGGGCCCAGAAATATCATCCACCAAGACACAGGGACAAGGCCCTGAGCCTGGTGGAAGTGTCAGGAATTATGAGTGCAGCCAACTTGATTTCTATTTGCATTGCCTCTCCTTAGTCCTGTGACTCATTTTCCAGCCTTGGGTTATTTTTTCGGGAGGCCCTGAATCTCTAGACTTGTGTTTACTGCTGTTCACACAAAATTCTTCATTTGTGTCAGTGATTTAAGTGACTGAAAAGAAAAAAGAAGCTTCTGTCACTGTTTTCACTGAAGTTGATATAGTATTTGGAATCTGTGTTATTAAATCCTACTAGTTAGTCACAGGTGATTTTGCATTTCTTTGATGTAAAATACCTTTTATCTATAGGGTTTAGTTGAAAGACTATCAAAATAAAAGTGTCCAAGAGGAGTGGATAGATCCTATTAAATAGGAGACTAATGGAGACACATCGGAGGCATGTTATCGACGTGTCAAAAATTCCTTTCATGCAGAGAGCGGGGATAACACATCAGAAAAGGTGTTTGTCTTCCCACCAGGAGATCTTTGCAATCAATTATCTTTTACAGCTAATTATTCATCTTTTCTCTCCCTCCTCTGCTTCTGTGTCTCCACAATCTCATTCTGATCACCCACATGTCTCCTGGAGGAAACCGCTGAAGAAATATGTGGAGACCTGAATCTATCCCGATGATCTCTGGCCTCCTGTGTGCCCCGTGGGGTCTTCCTCCCCACCTAGGGTGACCTGCATCTGGAGGACAGGCTCTGTGGGTGCCCAGTGTTTTCCATGTCCCCTTCTAGGGAGATTCCGAGCTGAACCTGCCTGCCCAATAACAGCATCAAACTGTGAACCATGAGAAGGCGGGTCTGGCCCCATTGGTGCCCACCCCACTGCCCCATGTTCCTAGCTGCTGCCCCATTTCAAGCTTCCTTTCTCCACATTTCAAGGAACTAAACAGGAGACTGGGGAACGTTTCTCATCCCTGACTTAGGGCACGGGAGTGATGTTCTGAGTTTTTAGAATTGCTTATTTAATAATTTATGAACACCAAACATATATATATTATAAACCACCGATACCACTGACTTTGGCAGCACATCTCAAGATCTACAAGTAAGAAATGTTTTTCATTTCTTTCATCACTGTCTCCCTGTCCCAAATCTGCAATAATGGATTAAAACCAACATGATGTATACATCACGCACCCCGGGCACATATATATATATATATATATATATATATATATATATGCATTATATATACACATGCATACATACACACAGAGAAGGATTTGCAAAAAGTGAGTATCATAAAAGTTCATGGCTCTAAAGCAAGGGAGGCATAAACTCCAGGACTCTGTATGTGTGTGTGTGCGTGAACATTTGCCCACCTGTGTGTGCAGAGACAGAGGGAGAAGTGACAAGTGATACTGGAGGATGATCGCTGTCCTCCAGTAAGGGGAGATGGAGATGAGGGAGAAATAGGAAATCCTTCCTCCGCTGCCGATGCCGACCCCTGTCCTGTGTGCGGCTGCGGGTCTCTCACTCACCCGGATCAACACCTCGCTGGTTTCTAATGCTGACCAGCACCCAGAAGCTCAGGATACATGCAGAACCCCTGACTGCATGATGAACTTAACACATCTCAGGAGAAGTGTTTCTATGGGTTAGATGTCAAGCACAAAATCCACTGGTGGTTTCCACTCAAGTTCAAATCTGGATTTCCAAGCATTTTAGAGCCTCTTCCACCACCAGTTTCCCCAAAGCCTTTGCATCAACCGTTCCATTAGACGCTAGCAAGAGAAGCTTGGTGCACGTACTCAGTGCCGCCCGTTGAACTCGAGAGTACTGATGTGCGTTAAAGACTTAGGAGTCTGCCAGCAAAGAGATGTATTTATCTTTTTGAATTAGCGTTTTCATACTCTTCAAATAGAGTCAGAAGTAGGCCAGCTGGATCTTCTTGGGGCGCTCCCGTCCTGGTGGATCTTCTTGGGGTGCTCCCGTCCTGGTGGATCTTCCTGGGGTGCTCCCGTCCTGGTGGATCTTTTTGGGGTGCTCCTGTCCTGGTGTCAATACTGACTGAACCCATGTACAGTGTGCGCAGTGAATCTGTTCGGCTGTGAAGAGAGATGGAATCCGCATTTGAGGACAAGACTGGGTATTATGCTAGAGAAATACATCAGACAGAAAAAGAAACACTGATTTCACTCATCTGTGGAAGATAAAGAAACAAGATACAGAAATAAAACAAAACAAAACCCACTTCTTGTATTATGAGCACACGATGGTGATCTCCATAGGAGAGTGGGGTGGGAAATGGGTAAACTGAGTGAAGGGATTCACTTGTATGGTGCTGGAGAGAAACCGCCCTTTGGTGGTGATCATGCCGTACAGACAGGTGTGTAACTAGAACGTAGTTTGGCTGAAAGGTGTATGATGCTGTGAACCAATGTTACTCCGATGCAAGCTTTTAAAGGAGTATATTTAGTGTCTTTAAATTTTTTAATTCCTTTTTTATTTTAGGTCTGGTAAATATCAATAGATACAACCCGCATAAACGATACTCCTCATCATCTTCAGTAATTAGTTTCTGTTTTGGTTTATTTTAGGGCAGGTGCAGGCAAGAGCGAAGGTGAGTAGGCAGACAGGAGGGAAGAGAGAGGAGGAAGAAGCACTGTTTTCTTTGGTTGTTCATCTTGGTCCCGCATCTTTGACACGGGTCCTTGGGATGTACGTGGGTTGCCTCCGGTGGCCTTGTCCACTGGGATACCAGGACAAGCCAAAAACTTTTATATTTAACACTACTTTCCAAAACCCCAGTCTGTCTGCTCACCTCCACACCCAGCCCCTGCACGTGGGCCCTGTGGTCTCTGAGCCGCGACCCCGCAGAGCCTGCCTGCCCCGCAGGGCGTATCTCGTGGGGTCAGGGCCGTGTCTGGCACGCAGAGAATACTCAGCAACCTTGCCCCATGTGCAGACAAGGGATGGATTTCGAGTGTCCACTTCAACGGGTGATGGCCAAGGCCACTGATACTCTGGCTGAAGGACTGGCCTGAGTCTACTTCTCAGACGACAAAGCATCCAGACTCTGACATCTTTACAATTACTCAGGTCAATTAGAACCGAAGCGCTGTGAGCTTCCCAGCCTCCCTGGAGTTTGTTTTACTGGAGCCAGTGGTTGTCGCCAGCAATGTAGGCGGAGCTGAGTTTGTGTTCAGGAGATGCCACTGTGCATCTCAGGTGTCTGCACTGACGCGGAAATTGGGCTGTTTTCTGGGCTCTATGTGATTTCTTGGTTTTCAGTTCAAAACCTGCCTCTCCAAGCCCTTTGGCACCTCTGGCAGCATAGATCCCAGCCTCGTGCTCACCCACACGCAGCCAGCCTTCCAGTTCAGGCTGCGGCAGCCCTGTCTGGACAGTCGAAGTGATTTGCGCTTGTGACCATCTGTTCCCAGTCACTGTCGCCACCTGTGTGTTTGAAGTCTGCCTGCCTCCTGCCTGCACCTTATTCTCCTCTCTTCAGCCTGCTGGGCCTTTCATTCCCAGGAGGACCATGCCCAGTCGTCCGGCTAAAGCCGTCTCCACTCTGGTCCGCTCTGACGGTCCTGCGGGTGTTGAGGACCTGCTCCCTGGTGGGACTGGCGGTCAGCCCGTCGTGTCCGGACTCTCCACTGGAGATTCCAACGGAGCCTCATCCACTGAGGCTTAGTGAATGGACGAAGAGGCACTGACCGGGCTGTGCTCTGGCCCAAGCCATCAGGTGACAGGTGACCCTTTCTTTTCCAGGTGGTCCTGAATTTTAGGGTGCACCCAGAGCCCCACAAGCCTTCTTCAGTTATGGTCACTGCCCTTCAGGTCCCAGCGTCCATGGCCTCTGAGCCCTCTCTGGCTCAATAGCATCATCCCAGGAAAGACCCTGGGAGCCTCTCTGGCACCTGTTCGGAGGGGTTTCTGCTCAGCCTGGAGCTGCAGGGGAAGAATAGACACCAGGGGACCTTCAGGCTCCCTGGGTAGACTCCGGCCCTAGGGAGGTTGCCAGGGACAGCTGGGCTGGCAGATCTTGGAAGCCCAGCAGGCATGTGCAGATACAGGCAGAGAGGACCAGCGAGGGCAGGGCCCTGTGCACGTCAGGCCCTTGGAGGGTCTCCTGACCCAGAACCACATGGAGGACAGAGGAAGACAATCAACAGGACTCAGGCTTAAGCCAGAAATGCCTGGTGGAGGGAACCCCTGGGGGGGCCCTTGGGAGCCCAGAGAACCAGTGTGGAACGGAGGAGTCATCCAGGGCTGGAATGGAAAGAATTTACAGGCCAGTCCTGGTGGAACAGTGTTTAGGTCTGCTGCCTCTCGCTGAGTGTAGTCCATGTGTGTCCCAAGGCCCCGGATTCATGCCCCAGGGTTGGAGGAACAGCCAAGATGTGTACAACTGAAAGAGAACTAAATAAAATTATAACAATTTTTTTTTTAAATAGAGTCAAGTCCTAGGGAGTTCACTGGAGATGAGACGAGCTGCCTGAGTGAGAGGAGCCCCAAGAATAATAGTGGGAGAGAAAGCTATCAGGAAGGACTATGAGGGAGGCAGCGTCCTGGCGAGGAGCCCAGGTTCTGTTCTGAAAAGTGGGGTTGCTCTAAAGTGTGGGTGCTCAGTAGTGTCGGGCTTCCCCTCTTCAGCCGCTGGGATCAGAGACCAGCACGCAGGCGATCATGGAAAACTGAATCTGCGATTCGGCCCTGTTCCCATGGAGACCAGCCACGCAGGGCACCAGCTCAGTCTGGACCGGGGTCCCCCACCTCTAGGTAAAGGTCGGAGGGCAAATAGCTCCAAGTTTCAGGCGCCATGCTCTTGGCTACCGTGTCGCAGTGCTCAGCTCTGCTGTGGGAGTAGGAAGGCGTCACAGGGCTCTGTGATGAAGCAGACATAGAAGGGCATCAAAACGTAGGCGTGGTTTTATTTACAAATTCTTTTATTTAAAAAAAAAAAGCAAAGCAGGCATTGAGCTGGATTTGGCCAGGAGTTGACTGATCCCTGATTCAATCTGCAGCTTAAGAAATATGTTCCCTAGCAAAACAGAACAAGCCAACAACAAAACCAACACTCAGGATCAATAATATATAGTCAGTCTGCTGTGGAACTTGTTTGAATCGAGGCTGTAACCACTTATCAATGAGGTGACCTTGGGAGAATTTCTTGACTTTTATAAATGTCAGTTTTCTCATCTGTAAAATGGGGACATGAAATGGGTTTACCTCTTGGAGTCTCCTTGTGATTCATTCATAAAGTATATGAAATGCTTAGAGCAGGACCTGGCATTTTGAGGGATCTCAATTCATATCAACCATTGTTATTACTCTATTTTCAGATATCAGTATCTTGGTTGGAAAGACAAGTGGGATCCTCCAAGTAGGATAAATCTTTGGTGCAATGCATCCTCTCAGGCAGTCTGGATGTCGATCAGAGTCTAACGTCTCTCAGATCAGGCATCTCTGATGATCACCTTTCATCAGCTGGCCTGGGGCCAAGTTAATAAGTGGGCGTCTGATATGATTAATTTGTCACAGCAATCTAAGCATTTTTTATCATGTGAATAATATTGCATGTGTTCTAATGTGTTAATGTAATAGGTCAATCTACGCTCTTGGAGCTGAAGATGTCCTCTGAGCTGGAGATGGGGACACAGTGATAAACGAACACCCTTTCCTTCTGTGAGCTCTGACGCCAGTTGAAGGTGATTCTCTTCATTCGCTGCTAATCTTAAAACTACTTAATAAAATTTTTCTTAAATTCCAGTAGATCAAGATCCTGACAGTGTTTGGTATCCTTTGCTGATTCAACCCTGATAACACTATACAGAAGAGTTGGAGAAATGCCATCTTCTTTGGTTTTTGGAGTGATTAGAACCATGAAACAAAAATGGCTACATATTGATGGTGTTTTCTTACGGAAAAAAAAAAAAAGCAAACATTTTCCTGCCCAATATTTTACCTGTTGAATTCACAGTGATGTCCAGAGCCTTTGTGACAGGGAGCTGACCACACCAGGGTCATAGGACCCATTTTATCTCCCTGCAATTGCATATTTGAGCAGAGAAAACCATGCTGGCCATTCTAATAAGGGCCCCTACTCTTTGGTGATTCATACTATTCATCTGTCTTCTTCAGGCCTCTGGCAAGGTCATACGTAGGGCAATTATTTCCATCGACACAAAGTGATCATGGCATCCAGTGTGTGCTCCTGAAAGCACTGCTCTGAGTGATTTGCATCTTTAAATGTATGTGTTGGGTGCACCTCGCTGGCCTAGCAGTCTAGTAAAGCTGAGAGCAGTCCCGCTTACATCCCGAGGTCTCAGGTTCAGGACCCAGGGCTGGGGGAACAGGGAAACAACCAAGGTGAACAGCTACATAAAAAAATAAAATGCTCTTTCCTTCTCTCTAAAAAATATATATGTATTACCCACATCATCCCTACAAGGTGGCTGCGGTTACCTCAGGTTCAGATGGACAGAACGTGAAAAACTAGGATTTCACTTGAAGCCTGTTTCTTTTTTTAATTGCAATAATTATTCCACACATTAAAATAACTTCCTATGTATAAGTTTCCCATTCCTTAGGTATATGTCCACACACCACGAAGCCCAGGATTTAATTGCTCTCCTCTGGG
Organism: Solenodon paradoxus; assembly: GCA_004363575.1. Classification (NCBI taxonomy): domain Eukaryota; kingdom Metazoa; phylum Chordata; class Mammalia; order Eulipotyphla; family Solenodontidae; genus Solenodon; species Solenodon paradoxus. The sequence continues at coordinate 140,084 of RJWH01002460.1, read as the reverse complement.
AAGCTTCCTGCTTCACAAGTCTGAATATCACCTTTCTAAATGACGGTGCTCAGAAACCATATTTTTAAGAACTCAAAATTATGCAAAGATTTGCAACTTGCTTGTAGAGAAACAGGTTTTTAACACCTAGAGTGGCGAAGGTTATCTGGAATAAGAATAGCGAGTGGCCCTTGGAGCATTACGAATCCATCATTACAGTAAAGCCACAGACCTGTGCTGGCAGGCAGCGCTATGCTAAATGGAATGCTGCTCTGAAACAGATACTTAGCATAAACAGGCAGGGATTTGCCTGTGGACAGAGGTGGACAGGTGGACAGAGTTAATACTTAAAGAGGTATAATCATGTACAATTTAAAAAATATTCTGACGATCAGTCAACACATCCTTTTACTGTAGGAGGAAGAGACTGAGATGACAGGGCTAAAGAAAGATGATGACTAGAGCAGAAAAGGAAAGAAAAGATAAAGTTTGAAGAAAAAGAGGCGCACATAGAAACAACGTATTACACTGCACTTCCTGGAATAAAATCTAGAATAATGATTTATGTGAAAGTTCTAGATGAGATTCAATAAAACCAAGATGTAACCAAGAGAAAAAGCAACATCTCGAGGCCTGTTCCAATATATTATTCAGAAGATGAGCTATAGGCATGGGTGACAGCTGTCCTCACACTCAGAAACCAAGGTTAGAAGAAAATTTAACTGAGATCCAAGAAAATTCTCCCACAGATATGCCTTGCTGGTACACGACTAATAATTAAATCAGATACAACGAAGACATGTCTAGGGTCATTAAATCACCAGTTCAGGGAGTAATGAAAGAACAGTGGGACTCAGAAAGTTCAGTTCTCAGTCTTCTCCGTTGGGGAAGCCCACACATGCTCCTCACTTTCCTACCTCCAGATACTCATACGTAAAAGGAAGAGAACATATCTTTCTGACAGAACTCTAATGCTGATTACATGAGCTAATGTAGGCAAACTATAAAAATGCAAACACAGTAAGTGTTCTCGATTTTAACCTACCAATAATAGTAGTAGAGAAAATGAAGTTATCCAAAAGCGGTCCTGCCCTGAATCATAAAAATTATGACTTAATTGGATCCAAAGATAAGAAATGATGCTGAGGTCCTCTCCTCTGTGCATGGCATCTCTCTGCCCCGCCTGTGACTTTGGCCGACATTGTCAATCCATCATAGCACTCTTGCCACTGACTTTCCATTGTCAACACAACTTACCGTGGAATCGCCATTAATCCACTATGGTGATCAGTGACGTAGATCCTGACTCTGAAAAGGATGCTCATGAATCATCTATGGATGCAAGACAATGTGAGAAGAAAGAAAAGGTCAAGTTTTCAGAAAAAAATTAAATGCCAAGAAAATAAGGAATATGAAGGCAACAGTTTCTAAAATACTATGTTGGTTTTGGTTAATGGTTTTATAAATGGAAAGACAAAGGTTACAGAAATCGTGTGATCATATTTCATTATCTAGTCTTCTATTCCTTTCCACCCATTTACCTCCTATCTGCCCATTCACTCATCCAAACATCCATCCATCAATCCAATTATACACATGCATGCAGAAATACATGCATACAGATGTGCATGCATGCACACATATGCACACACATCATCCACTTACTCAGGAAGGCAGCATTTCCTCTACTAAATTTAACTGTCCTCCCTATGTCCATTCTCTTTTTTACATTCGTTCACCTTTACCTATTACTATCCGTCCTCACCCCATGATCCCACTCGTTATTGGAGGCCCTGTCTGAGTAAGCGCCAGGCAGGAGTGGAGAGAGGAAGGACACTCACTCCAGGAGCCTTCAGCAGATCCAGGAGAGTAACAACTGGATCAAGCTCACAGACAAGTGTCTGTGCAGTGAAACACCGATGCAGAGAGAACCCAGACCTGGGCCACCTCTGAGTGATAGGAGGGGGGACAGGGCCGGTGTCTTGGAGCAGGACTGTCGTGGCAGGGTGGGGAGGGAGTTTCCAGATGGAGAGATCACATGTGCAAAGCCATGGGTAACTGGACAACCATGATCTAGGTATGAAAACCACAGTGGACAAGTCTAGAAGATTATGGCCAGAGCCAAGTGCTCCGCCTCTGAAGGAGGGTGGTCTGTGTGTCCATCTTGACCCCACCAGATGGTATGAGGGGTCCTGGATCTGGTGCTCCCGAGAGCCACTTGCTCCAGTGTAAGAAACTGCATCAGTTACTACAATAGCCAGTTGCTGACAGCTACTTGTTATAGAGTGACACTTAGATGAGTTACATTAAAAATATAACACATACTTGAAAGGTCTCACTTTAATTCTTTTGACAACATTAAGCAATTTTCTTTGCCCTGAGTGTCTCTGAGTGGTGGAAACACGTTACAACATCAACTCCACGGCAGGGCAGTTGTTGGAAGTCAACTCTGGTGGACGAACACATACAGTAGTGATGCCAAGAGAGGGTTCAGTTTAACAATATTATGTGTATGAGGCCACGAACCAGACTGCCAGAAGGTCACAGGCTGAGACATGAAAGCCTGTGCTAAGTGAGCGAACCCGGTCACGGAGTAGCCATGCGTTCTGTGAGGACAGGACACACCCAGTCCCAGAGACAGAAAGCAGACTCCTGTGCTGGTCTGGGCGGGGGTGGGCTGGGAGTGGAGAAGGACTGCGAATGAACACAGGGTTTCTTCTCCGGGTGCAGAAATGGTCTGAAATGAGATGACGGGGGCGTTGCCTAAATCTTTGAGTTTTCTAGGATTCCTGGAAATGAACCCTTTATAAGGGTGAATCTGGCGCCCCCTGGTGGTTCAGGTGCTAAACAGTTGGCACATAAATCATGTAAAGCCCAAGGATCAGAGTTTGAGATGTGCGGCTGTGGGAAACAATGACTGGATGGATGGATGGATGGATGCATGGATGGATGGACGGATGGACGGACGGATGGATGGATGGATGGATGGATGGACGGACGGACGGATGGATGGATGGATGGATGGATGGATGGATGGATGGATGGACCGACGGACGGATGGATGGATGGATGGACCGACGGATGGATGGATGGATGGATGGATGGATGGATGGATGGATGGATGGAGGGATGGATAGATAGATAGATAGATGATAGATAGAATGGATAGATGGATGGATGGATGGTCTCCCTCTTCCTTTCTTTAAAAAAGGTGAATTTTATGATATGTGCATTGTATCTTAATAAAACTTTATCTTATAAAGAAACCATCCCTTCTAAGATCACTTAATTATCTTGGTTACCCAGAATTCTAGTGAGCATTTGTGCAAAACTTAAGAAATACATAGAGGATTTGAAAGATCAACACAGAAGTGCTGATTTCCTCATACAACAAGAAATTAATGAGTTGCCTCCATAATTTACCTTCTATCACAATCAAAATGATGAGAATGTGTCTTTGAACTTTTTCAAGCTAAGTTGGGTCCAGGTAAAGGTTGAAATACTGCTACATAGAAAGCCATGTAAACAATAGAAAACTTTCACGAATGGATTTTGGCAGAAGTTAAACAGCCAGGAAGCCAAAGAAAGATTTGGTCTTTTGTTTGCACATTCAGGGTCTTTAACTTTGTCAGTTGTTGAACCTAAATAAAACTTGGCCTTGACAATGAAAGTATTAAATAATATTATTGTTGTTAATGCAATTAAAGGAGAGCGACAGTAAGGAAATTGTTTGGAGTCTAGATGAAACAGAAGTTTCTCAAGTATTTTCTGGAGATAATAAAGCGAAAACAGCTACTTTCATCTCGGTGGATTCACCTCTCAGATGGAGGTGGTTTCTAAAGGGTGATGATTCCGCCTGCATGTGACCATGTTGGGGGTTCTTCATTCTCTCCTAGTGCTCTCTGTTCCTGACGTCTCTCCCTCTTCTTCAGTCTCCATCCTCAATGATCCCTAGAGATGCCTGAAATATAATCCTAAATGGAAGTCTTCCTCCCTCCCTCCAGTCTTCCCACAACTCTTGTTAGTACCCCATCTGTACCTCTGGACACCTGACCCCTCCCCTCCCTGGTCCCTCTCTTGATCCTTTTGTGCTAAGTCACTAACCTGCTGTCTGCCTTGAGTGTGCTCACCATGCATGCTCTTTCCCCAGTGCCTCAGCTCAGGCTTCTATCCCACCTGCAAGACCTCCTCTCATCTTCATATAGAATTCAACTCACCTGTCACCAGCTCCAGGAAGGCCTTTGTAACCCGATGCCAGAATGGAATCCACATTTCATCACTGCACTCGCCATGCTGGCTTACCGTTTTCTGTGTGTGGACTATCTCTCGGAAAGACTGCGCTCCTGGAGGGTAGAATTGTGTCTTGTCCCTCATTGCATCCTGAGAGCCTTTCACAGATATCCAGCTGACTGACAGCCTCATCAATTGGGTTGCCCAGTGAATGACTGGGTTATCAGATGTCACAGATCTAGTCTTGCATATGAGACTGCTAGCCTTGAGAAAATACTGAGGTCTCATCTGATCAACCGTTTCATGTTACAGGTCAGAAATCAAGTCCCACAGAACAATAGCTGATCTTCCCCACACCACACCGCAGATTAGGATGATAAACTGGAGTCCTTCCTGGATTAATGAATATGATTCTGACTTTAGGAGGAAGGTTCCTGCAGGTCTCTTGGACATGGGAATGTTATCCTCCCCCAGCCACAAGAGATGAATCCCAGTTGGTCAGATGTCGACTTTCTCTACCTCCCACACAGTGTGGACATTCATGTGGTACAGTTCTACACAAATGAGCTGAAGGCGTTGGCTTTGGGAGGGGACATCTAAGATCTTCACAAATAAAAGGAAAGAGTATTTTGGAGAAAAGACTCTGCTACTAGAATATCTCCAGCTCTCCTAGGTTTCTGCCTTGTGCATATATGTGATGCCTGGTGCAGCAGCATCCATCTTACCACCAAGAGTCAGTAATCACAAGGTGGGAACAACAACAACTTTGGAATAACAGCAATGAAAATGGGTCCTGGGCAACATCATTTTGCTCTCTGTCCTCTGAACTTGATGACTGGGTTTTATAGTAAAACAAGATCCAGAAGGAACTACTAATTTTATTTCCCTGATACAGACAGTGAAAGACTTACCCAGCATCCTTCCAAGTAGAAGAAGTCTCAAATTAGGAAAGCCCAGATGAAGGTCATTTTAATAAAAACTAATGGTTTGATTTTTTGAAGGAGCCAGTAGCTGATAAACCTGAGAATCACAAGAACAGTGATCACAGCAGCTGCTAGACCCAGAAACCAGTTTCTATCTTCAGAAATTTTTTAAATTTTTCTTTCCTTCTTGGGAGTCCCTATTAAGGGTGAGATGAGACAAGAGGGTTGATATCCCGTGAGTCTCACCACTGGAAACTCCACTAGCATTGTTCATGGATCAGAGAGGAAAGAGAGATCTGTCTGACAGATTCTGCACACATCTCCCTCCACGCGTGTAGATCTGCAGGTCTGTGTGAATGCACGCTCTTCCAGGAAAACACAGATCTGGGCATCTTCACTATTGAAGGGTCTTCTGACCCAAGCACAGAGCTCCTTTCCAAAAGGTAGCAATCTTTACACAGAAGTATCCAGAGGTGGCTGCCCGGGGTAAATTATCTACCCCACTTGCACGGCTTCTGAGATACCCTGCTCACTGGGTGCCTGGAAATCCCAACCACATTTAATTTGTTAAACACGAGACATCTCAGACTTTCAAGAGAATTTGCCATCAGAAGAAATTCAGCCTTTCTAATGACACAGCTTCTTTCCTATTCACATGGTGATGTTCTCACACTTATTAAATACTCACTGCTAAGCATGAAGGAAGTTTTACAAGCAAGAGAAGAGCTTTCAGCAGCAGGCAGTGAGACAGAACTAACAGGAGAGCAATCATTCCTAAGCATGACCACAGGACAGTAAGCATCTGTATCACTGCGTATCCAGCTTACATTTATTGTGTCCAGTGCTCAGCGGGGTATGAGCCTCTATGTATGCATTCAGAGAGAGTAACTCCCCTGTGCACCTCCTGTGAGAATAAACATCAATTTGATCAAGTATTTCAACTTAATGTTGTGGAAGTGTGCCCTTTATGTGACCTATAGCATTTGATAAAAATAGAAAAAAGATAATGCATGACATGATCTTTAAAAATGATGATATCCTAATAATAGTACAAAAATAGTAATTTGGAGCATTCTTTTATGGAGAGTTTGATGTGAGTCATCTGTCACAGTGGCAGCTTAAAAATAATAGCTTGCACCTCCTGGTCAAGTTGACAGAGTATATATGAATAAATAGAGTAATCACTGCACAACTATCGAGTAGGGTCATGTAAAACCAATGGGAGCATCTCCCTGGTCAAGGTGTAGGCTGGAAATGAAGCTGTGAACTGGGTGGTGGTGGTTTCTTCACGGGTGCCAAGGTGGGCAGGACTGTCAGTCGCAGGGGTTGGCCTGCAACGGCTGAGGGAGAGCTGGAGCAGGTGCTGTAGACATCTCTGCATCTGCCTTCTGCTCCCTCACCTATTGGTGAAAACGAAAATGCCCTCCAAAGCTTAAGATGTCAGCTTCCACAGTAGAGGGAGGCCTTGAGGAAATGGAGAAGTTGGAGACAGAATGAGCTGTCCTTGGTCCTGAAATCAGAGGTGCCTTGTCTGAGCTGGCAAATAACTCTGTGGTCCCTCAATTCTGGAGGATGGGAGGGCCAAGATTCCATATTTACTGATGATCTTTCTGAATACAGTAGATGTTTAATAAATGCTGAAGGTCCATAATAAAGACAGTGAGACCACGGGGTATCTGTTGATGGTGTAAATAGCTGTCTTATCACAAAGGTAGTCTACATCCTAAACAAAAAGGCATCTGGCTGTGTATATTTTCTTATTAAACAACTACTCAAGGCCTCCTGCTTCTACCTTCAGGTATCATTCATTTTCAACCACACCTAGAAACCACAGATGTTTGTGTGCCCAGAATAGCCTAAGACAAGTGTAGTTGAGGAGAGTAGAATTGGGGTGGGGACAGAAAACAAGTACCTGGATTTTAAAGTCATGTCCTTTTTGAAATATAAACAGAAAGTCATAATATCTGACAATAAAAGTAAATACAATAGAAATTAATGAGTATTAAATAAAATTTTAGCTGGTTACTCATTCCTGAGCATGAACTGGTTCTATCTGCGTCAAACAGGGATTTAGAAAGTATCAAATATACCTTCAATAAATAGAACATGAGCTTCATGCCTCCAGAGAGACTGAAAGAGAATTCTAATGGACTATTTATCTCCATGAGGTGAATGGAGAATAATGTTGGCGTTGAGGCCACCTGAAATCACTCCCATTCCACCAGAGACACAGCCCTCCACCTGGGGACCACACCAAGGTCTAGCAACTTCATTTCCCAACTAGGGGAAAATATTTAGCTAATATTTCTGGAAGAGGAAACACATGATGCTCATTCCCAAATTTCTGATACTTCTGCTCTATGTCATCATCTTTAAAAGCATCCACATATTTATGAACCACTAGCTCTTGATACTCAGAAACTAAGCAGTTGGAACATCCAACAGTGTACACACTGGAACACAAGCTAATCTCAAGAAATAAGCATAGGTTGGTCTTTAAAACAGGAATGGTACCTGCCTTCGTGAAATGTAAAAGTTAATGTTTCACTGGAAGATTAATAACATAGGAAAGACCCAATTCCAAGACAAAATGCAAACATGCAGTTCTCCTGAAAGATCAGAAGAATTCCTTGGTGACTGAGAATAGTTTTTGCTCACTTGACAGATATTCTGTTCTCATTCACTAAAAAGATCCTGCCCCTCCATTTGGTTCAATCCCTTTGTGATAAAACAACACCATTTCTACTTTCTGAATATGCTATAATTTCATCCAACTGGCAGACACAGCCGCATCCCGAGTTAAAGAAAACATGGAATTACTCTTTCTGATTATAGAAAAATAGATTTACTTTTAAGTCAAACTCAATTTTCATTTTGTGTTACTGCAGAACACATCCCAAGGGTCTGTGGCAAATGCACGGCTGAAACTTGGCCAGACTGTGACGGCATTTCCCGGATGCCAGCCTCCCTCTGCACATGTGGTTCTCATTAGCTTAATAGAGCATCGCCCACTCAGCAGCTAGGCAGCTCCTCCAGTTAGAGTTAGGGGGAAGCCTTGGTTTTCATTTCTGAATTCATAAGTGAAAGCTGAGATTTAAATTCTTCACAGAACACAAACGTTTAGTGGAGAATGAAAAGACATTGATCGTCTTAGACAGAAAATGTCCTTAACGTGTGCAAGGAGTTGGTGTGCTGGCCCCTACGCTCCATTAGGCAGGCTCTCGTTTCCATGCTGCTAGGCTTAGATGGGAAGTCCTCATCATGAATATCAGAAGCAGATTTCTGTGGTGTTGCATTAGGTATATTTCCAACTACACTGAGGTTCCCCCTTCCCCTTGGTGCACAAAGAAAGCATGACTCACCTGGATAATTAAGCATGTTCAATTCCTAAGCAAACCCCAGTCTAAGCATTAAACTGAAGACTGCAGGCCACATTTATCCCAGAGATATTGACCTCAGTCCCACTCTTTATGGTAGTGTTGGTTTGCTCATGTTTGCTTTTTTAAAATTGGCTTAAACGAAAAGTCAATATTTTAAATAGCTGTGGGTAAGAATTTCACATGAAATTCTAAGCTTCTGACTTCCTTTTGAAAAAACAGAGTATTTGTCCACAGTGGTGCTGCAATGATGCTGGAAACTACAGCATTTTGAATGCACTGCGTTAAAAAGTTATTTCATGCTACTGAACAACAAAGTGCAATAAAATGAGATCTGCCTGTATTAAGGAGCATCTATTACCTTGGGCTTTTCATATTCCTGGTCTCTCACCCCCATAAATCTGGTCAACTTGATTACATAAATTCTCTAAAATCTCTTTCAGAGGACAGAAGCAAAAAGAAGATTTTTTGACTTTTTCTATGAAGCCAGCATTGCCCTAATACACGAATAAAACAAAGGCATTACAGGACAATGATTTCTTATGAACAGAGGTACAAATAGTCTCAATAAAATATTGTCAAATTGAATGCAGCAATGTAAAAAAAGAATTATACACCACAGACAAGTGAGATTTATCACAGGTATGCAATGCTGTTTCAATACTGAAAACAAATTAATGTACTCTATCACATCAAGAAATTAAAGGGAAAAAATTTGCATGGTGATATCAGTGGGCTCATAAAAGTATGTGACCAAATCCAACATGATAAAAATTCGTGATAGAAAAACTCAGTGAACTAAAAATAGAGGGGAGCTTGATAAAAGCTCCTCAACCTGATAAAGAATATCTACAAAATCCCTACAGCTGATATTATACTAAATGGTGAAAAATTCAAAGCTTTTCCACTAAGATTAGACAAAATGCAAGGATGTCTCTTGTTACGATGCCTTTTCAACATCATAGTGGAAGTGTTAGCTAAGCAGTAAAATAAGAAAATGAAATAAGATATGTGGAATTGGGTAGGAAGATATAAAATTATCATTGTTCACAGATGATATGCAGAAAATCTAGAATGACTGACAGAAATTTCTCATAACTGATGATTCATTATAGCAAGATTTCGGGATACAAGCCTGATATATAAAAGAAAATCAATATCCTATATAACAACAAAGACCCAATGGGATTCGGAATTAAAATTTCATATAATATTTGCATTAGCAGCCTCATCTCCAAAATAAATATTTAAGTATATATCTGACACACTATATATAAGATTCATGGAAGAAAAAATGAGGGAAAGGTTGTTGATAAGACAAACCCAAGACTTAAATGAATGGAAAGCAACCCAGGTTCATGGATGGAAGACTCAATATTTTCAAGTTGCCATTCTTCCGAACTTGAGCTGTAGATTTAATGCAACCCTAGTCAACATTTCATCAAGAGTTATATATGTATATGTGTGTATAAAAATTTATTCTGAATTTTATATGGAGACTTAAAGGACCCAGAATTGCCAAGATAAAGGAGAAGAACAAAGTCAAGGAACTGACATCCCCCAGATTGAAGACAAACTCTACAGCACTCAAGGGAGTGTGGTCTTAGCAAAATAATTTAAACAGCAGGTCAAGTGATTGGAATAGAGACCCCGTAGTAAACCACCTTAAATCCAGACAACTGATCTCTAACAGGAAGAAAAGAAAGACAAAGAAGAGTAGAAAGTCTCCTCAACAGGTGGTGTTGGAATAGCTACATCAAAACATGAATCCAGGCATAGACCTTATACTCTCTATGAAAATTCATCAGATTTGCTCACAGATCTGAATGGAAAACCCAAAATTATTTTTTTAAAAAAGAAAAAGAGGCAAACAGCACTTCCAGCAACACAAAAACCCTGGAAGATAAAGCAGGAGAAATCCTGGCCGACCATGGGTGTTGTGATGATCTTTTAGCCTCTTAGACGCAACATTCACGGACAGGACCATGACTAATTCAACAAGTTGGACTTCATTAAAATTACAAACTTCTGCTCTTCAAAGGACAATGTCAAGAGAATAAGAAGTCAAGACACCAGTCAGAAAAAATATATAAGAGATACATCTGATAAATGACTTATTCAAAAGAAACGCACAAAAATCTTTAAAACTCAATAATAAGAAAACTAACACCCAAGTGAAAATTGGGTCAAATATCTTAAGAGAAACCTCAACAAAGAAAGCATTCAGATGGAAATAAGCCTTAGAAAAGATACCCCAGTTCAAATACAGACAAGAAATAGAAAATTAGAAAGACAATGAGATGCAATTGTACACCTACTAGAATGAACAAAACCCAGACAGGACACCACCAAATTCTGTGAAGGTGTGGAGCAGCGGGACTCTCGTGCACTGCCGGTGGGGCTGCAAGGGAGTGCGACCATCCTGGAAGACAGTTCAGCAGTTTCATAGAAAACTAAATACCTATATCTATGTAATATATAATAAAGGTGTATCTATACCTATATCTATCTATCTATCTATCTATCTATCTATCTATCTATCTATCTATCTATATATATATATGTTTTACTGCATCAGACTCCTTGGTATGTATCCAAGGGAGTTAAAAATGTATGTCAACACAAAAACCTTCATGGCTATGCTTAGATCAGTTTTGCTCACAATTACCAAACAATAGAACATTATTTAGTGCTATAACAAGATCAATAATCATGCTTTGAAAAGACATGGAGAGCATTTAAATTCCTATCACTAAGTGAAAGAAGCCAATCTGAAGAAAAACAATGTACTGTATGATTCCAACTATATGAAATTCCAGAAAAAACAAAACTATGGAGGAAGTAAAAAGATCTGTGGTGACTGGGCTGGGGAATGTTTCCTTCAGTGAACCAGTAGAGCAGAGATGTTTAGGGCCGTGAAAATATCCTGTATGATACTATAATGACAAATAAACACCTTAGACTTTTTTCTAAACCTATAGAATGCACCTCACTAAGAATGACCTTAATGTAAACTATGAACTCTGCATGACGATAATGTAGCCATGTACATCCATCAGTTGTAATGTACCTGGTGGGGAATGTGATGGGAAGGCTGGGTATGTGTGGGGTGCATGGGACATCTCTTTGTCCTCCCCTCAGTGTTGCTGTGAGCTTTAAGCCACTCTAAAAACTAAATACCCTCAATATGGAAAGAAGGAGGGTGGGAGGGAGGAAAGAAAAGAGAAAAGCAAAAGGAAAAGGAAAGAGAAACTGCAGTATAGGGAGGTAAATAACTTGCCCCTAAGTGAGGCAAGCGGCATTGACCCTGGACTGAGTCTGTCTTTCAGAACCCAGGTAGGTGCCCAATGATGGGGTCATGTAAGTCAGGTACACAGCCTTCCAGAGTCTCCCTCTGCAGGACTCAAGGTCGGTGTCTCCTTCCTCTGTCTGCCTCAGACTGTCTTGCTCTGAGGGACAGCCCCTGACAACTACAGTTCTGCCCTCTACTGAGGTAACCTCGGCCAGCTAGGCTCCTGCCCTGGAGAGCGAATCTGTAGTGAGCAGATGTAATTCACATTTACGCAAGAAAATTCCTAGATGGCATACAGGGGTGATTTCTGTTTTCTCTGTTCAAAGTTGCTTTATCCTCCTCCCTACTTTCATGCATGTCGAATGCAGAGAGCTTTGAAAATGAATTAATGTGCCTTATCGATACCAAGTTCTCCACTCCCCCAACCCCAACCACTAGACAGCTTGGATGTAAAAATAGCAGCTAAATCTTTCATTATTCCCACTCCTTTGAAAAGGAGCCCACATAATCCACTCTGGTTGTGTATACATCATCCTGTCCGGGTTTAGTTGTTCTGTCTGGAGAAGAGAAAATTGGACACTAATCGCCCATTAACAAGCACATATTACTTGTGATACAAAGAGCTCTGTTAGTGGATTAATTGAAAGTATCACTGAGTGAGCTGGAGGATCTGAGCTGATGATTTTGGAAATGCACGCTCAGCAATTAATCATGACTAATGAAAGGAGAGAGTGCAATAAATACTGTGCCAACATTCATATAGAAAAAGTCGCCAGCCATTAGCTGTCTTTGTTTCCGAATATGGGAGCAAGACAAGGAGGGGTGTGTGCAACCAGGGACAGTGGAGCTCCGTCATCTGCCTGACTTACTCGAGAATGACTACCTCTGGGGAGTCTTATGAAGTGTGGGGTACACCCAGCACCCCAGCCACCTCAGTCCTTACACTCCAGTCCTCAGCCCTCGACTTGCAAGGTTGACAAATGTATTCTCTGCCCCATTTTCCAGAGCTGTCTTCCAGGGAAAATAAACCTGAGAAGCTGTGTGTTTGTCTCCAGGATAGAGTCTCAGCAGAACCCAAACCTGGTTCTGGGCTCATTAGTCATGTCTTCATTCTCTGGCACTCCTGGAAGGTGTAAGCTTTATTTTTCATCTTTGTCAATCATTCCTTGGTGGTTGTTTTTTTTTTTTTCCATCTGTTTCTATCCATCTTCAATGAGGCTGTTGGCCTTCCCAGCATTACAAGGATAAACCTAGTTGCTCTTTTCCTTAGCATTCTTGATTTCTTATAAAGTTAGTGATTATGCTTAGTAGTTACTTTCTCTATTTTCTGATATTATATTTTTGAATATGCTACCAAGAGTAAAGTTATCACTCCAGAATAAGGACATGATGACTGTGAAATATAAAGCAAATATAAAACATTTTAGAAATTATGGGAGCACCAGTAGGCTCAGACGTCCTGTGACTTCAGTATCTTGTCCCTGGGTCCCTTCAGAAGCCATGCGTCTCTAGAGTGAATGGATCAGCTCATAGCAGGATGGATATTTCTCCATTGTTGGAGCACTGACATTGGGAGGTAATTCAAATCCCCAGATCACTTCAGAAAAAGGATGCTCTAGTCTAATGATGACTACTGCTCCAAAGTATCCTCAGAAAGTTTGCTTTATTTTGGTAAGTCACTTTTTCTCTTCTCCTGATAGTTTGAGGTTTCTTGAAGTAAGAAACAACCTAAATGCTCATTGACAGATGAGTGGGTAAAGAAAATGTGGTATATATACATATAAATATACATGCATATGTGTGTGTGCACATGTGTGCACGTTTGTTTGTAGATGTGTGTATAAGTATATATACACACAGTGGAATATTACACAGCCATCCAGAAGGGAAATACTGCTATTTGCGGCAATGTGCATGGACCTGGAGGGAGTTATGCTTAGTGAGATAAGCCAGAAAGAGAAAGACAGATATCATATGCTGTTATCACTCATGTGTGGTGTATAAAAATAGTAAGAAAACGAAAAAATTAATGAAACCAAAATAGACTTTTAAAAATGAAGTAAACCAAGCAACAATAGACTTTCAGTCATAAATAAAATAGCAAATCAGTGGGTGCAGAAAGAGATGAGAGGAGGTGGACAGGGTAAATGGAATGAAGGTCATTCATTACAAAGTGAAGGAGAAAAGGAAATAGTGGCAAACTTTCTGTATTGTATACAGATATAGATTCACTATCATGTTTACCTTAAATCTAGTTAATATTACAATGCTTAAAATGAAAAATGATTCCAATAAAATCAATTTAAAAAGCACTGGAGCTGAGGACTTGACTTTGAATTTTGAAGGTGACAGGATCTTTGAACAAGTTTCTTAACCTCTCTGTCCCTTTGTTTTTGTTTCCTTTTATGTTTTATTAATTTTTGTGTTTTAGTTTCCATCTGTAAATAGGACCTGATAATATGTAAACATCAGAGCTCGATTTCGTTAAAGAGATTCTGAACTAAATACTCAAAAGGGCAGTTAATATGCTTTTTTGAAAAGAACCAATTGTCTTACTTGGCATATTTAATAAAGATTATTACTTTATGTGAATTTATTCTGGTTTGATAATTAGCGGTCCAGAGATATTTTGAAAAGATTTGTGTGTTCACAGCTAGTGGAACATCCGGTGCCCTTCCCAGCTTGTGTCCCTCCCACGCTGTTCCTGACTCGGGGTTGCCTTCCTGTGTGTCATGTTCAGGGACCTGCAGACCATTTTTCTATGTCACTGAATCTCCAGCTTAAAATGGAATCTGTCCATCCTCTGTGCTCTGGATATTACTGGCTGAAATATTTTACAGCAACATTTTCACCTGTTATTATCACCATTATCTTCCCTCCTCTTAGAGAGTAAGCTGGAAAATATAGACAAGTCTTTGTACCATCCTTTACTAAGCTCTGATGGAAGGAATTACTGTGCATAATGTAAATGTCGGCATGAGTAAGGAAAGAACTTGTGTTTTTGCATGCATGGACGCATGGATACAAGCATGCACGATTTTATAATAGCATCACTTACCACGGTTAAGTAGGGAGCCGTGCAGACAAAGCTCTTCTGCCTAGTGGGTGGTAATCTGGTATAGACCATGAATATTTATACCACAAAATATGATTTCTACTTTAGAAATTACCAGCTATGATTTAAAACAGGCCAAACATGTGAATCATGCAACTAATATTCTGAGAGGGGGAATTCTTCTTTCTGGAGCATGTATTTGTCTAAGAAATGGGTGCATGTCACAGCTTCAAGGAGCAGTGATCCATCACTGAGCGCCGTCAACAGACTTCCTGTTTGCTCCAATCTGCCTGCTCCATCCATTCATTCACATCACTTCCTTGCTGATTGTGCGCCTGAGAAAGTCCCACAAATAATGTTTCATTTACACCTATGATCTGTGCTCCAAGGGACAAGCAGATCAGGGTGTTGGAGCAGCAAGTTCTGTAACAGATAGCTCTTGCCTCATCTCGTAGGTTCAACCTTGATCATTCCTTCAAATCAGGTTGGAGGCATAAAGAGTGCCCAGGGCAGACGAGCAAAACACATCTTCCCACCACACTGTACGGACTGAAGTCATTTCAAGCTCCATTAAATAGTGATCCATCTTTGCTGGGTGATGTACATATTATTCTGGTTAAATACATTTGTTTCTGTGAGCTGTGATGCTTCAGAAACAGCACAAGAGCTGGTCAGGATATTTCCATTATTGTGAGGCTTTTAAAGCTGCTGGAAATTATACTCCTGGCTGAGAAGGATGCAAATCCGATATTTAAACTTTAAGCAGGTTGCTGGGCCATTACAGTAGGCAATTATTTAGCTGTTGTGAGGCAAAGGTTCCAGGGCTGACATATGGGTTGCCTTGACATTCAAAAATGTATACTTTGTTTTTAATGGAGAGACTCCCATTTGAGAAGGCCAAGACTTGTGCCCCTCAGCCTGCCCCCGCCTGCCCTGGGCACTTCCATTAATTCAGCCATTGCCGATATCAAGGGGACAGACATATGTAAATGCTTCAAGGAGAGAAGGTGCTTGCAGCTTTCAAGAGAGAGCGTTCAAGGTCAGAGACATTTAGAAGTCGATGCAAAGAGAAATTTGACTTTCTTAAGATTCCATTCTGTCCCATCTCATCATGAAACATGAACAGCATTATTCTATTTTCTTTGAGCCTACAGTTGCTTTTCAGCTAATTTGTACTCCCCACAGACATTCTCCATGGAAACAAAACATGGGCAGGGGACTCTGAGACCTGTCTTCCTAACATCACATGCTCTCTTCTAGTCCACATGAAAAATCTCTTTTTTGGAAGAAAATTTTCCATTTGTCAGGTATTTCCCTGTACCGGACATTATACCAGGTAATTCAGAATATCGTCTCACACACTTCTGGAGAGAAGAGTTCGTTATTACGTCTGGCGTTGATCAAGGATTCAGTGCATGCCAGGTGAAGCCCTATAAAACACACAGTAATCATTGATTTAATTCTCCCAGTTTTTGTAAGTGGATGAAACTTGCTTCAGTTTCCTGTTGCTGCTGTAATAAAATAACAAAGACGTAGAAGCTTGAATCAACGCTGACTTCTTATCTCACAGTTTTGTAGGCAGTTGTCACTTGACTCTAGTCCAGGTGTGGGCTGTGTTCCTTGACGCTGGACATGTGCTTGGTGGCCTGGCAGGACTTGATCCCTGGGGGCCGGGAGTCATTTCCTTGAGGACTGCCTCTTGGGGTCTTTCTGAGCTTTGAGAGACCACACATAGTCCACGGTTCTTTCCATTGCTTCGTTCCTAAGCCTTCTCACACTCTGAAACTCTCTCCTCCCTGCTGCGTCATCCCAATGCTGCTTTCCTCTTCTGCCACACCTGGGACTTCCAGTCGGAGAACCATCTCAGTTCTTAGGACTCATTAATTTTATTGGTCGAACCCAGATAGCCCAAGACAGCATCTCCTTCTCAAGGTCCATAACCTACATCTGTTCTGCAAAGTCCCCTCTGTGCAGGCCATCACGGTCACAGGTCCTGAGGATTAGGACATGGGCATTTCACTTCTGCCCACTGATGCCTCACTTGTAAAGATGAAGAAACCGAGGCTGTTCATTTGCCCAGCAAAGAAATCTCCTATGTGGTAGTGCCGGGGGCACCTGACATCTTCCCTTGGTCTGGACGCATCTGTAAGCTGCAGTCACTGTGCCACACCTCATCTGATTCCATCCCCGAGCCTCTGTTCCTGCACCAGCGCCAATCGTCAGCCTTATAGAACGCAGCACAGCTGGCGCAAAGCAGCCCAGAGTTTTGTAATGCAATGTAATGTGATTTCCCGACAACTATTCCTAGCCTCTCAGTCCATTTGCAGAGTTTTTGTTTCTCATGAGCAGAATCCCATCTGTCTATTTAAGGCGTTTGAATCCAACCACTAAGAGAGGGCGACACAAACGTTAAGCCTCACCAACAACGTTTAAATGGTGTTTGAAGACATACATGCAATTTCTGTGATTGTGATTTTCGCAGCAGGGGAATCACTTTTCTTATAAAGATTTTGGCTAGAGGAAGCTTTCATGAGGATCAAGTAATTGTAGAGGATCAGAAAAGTCTATCCCATCACTTCCTGGACAGGCCTTGGAGCGACTCATCTCAACTCACTTTACCTTAGTTTGTCCATCCATAAAATGGGAGCAGTAAATAGTCATGCTGAGAATTGGTTGAATTCTGACCAATGCAATCAACGATGTCTACCATGGTAAGTCTTCACAAGTGTTTGTGATTGCAGATATGATTGGGGTTATTTTTACATTACCCTCTTTCCCAGTTGTAATTACATCCTCTATGGATTAGTAGTTCACCCTCTAATCATGACTCAATATATTAATTCTAAACATGCACTATGATGTTGTGCAAAACAAGGAGGCAATGCGGAGTTTGCTAAGGCATAGACGTCTGCTTCAACAGTATAGGCCGCACCAATGCATTTGTAAGATCTTGTTTCTGCTGTGTGTGTGTGTTTGTATAGTTTTATTTTATGATTTGTCTCATTCTCGGCTGTCATACATATAACCAGAGGTATATCCTTATTTCTTAACTTATAGTTTCTTATCCGCTGTGCATTTATACACCAAATGACTAAACTGGTATTAATGTGAAAATAATTTCTTGTGAGGTCCTACAGGGCCTTGATGTATGCATAGAAATGAACTTACAGGAGTCCTGGGCATGCCCACTGCACAGGGCCTATTTTTGTGCTCTGATGTGGCAGGAATCCCACACCCTAAACAGAGGGCCGGAGAGGGGACCTGGGAGGACTCTGCCTGTGTGCCTTCACAAGGCAGGATACGCCTACTGATTTGCTAAGCTAGGGCACTCTCCCCAGCCTGGAGCCAGGACATTGTCTTTGTCCTGACCTGACAGCGTTTTCCAAGTCACAATACAACACAACAGTCTCATCAACCTCACTGATTCCACTAAAGCATGGCTGATTTATTGACATTTTTATGAATTAGCTAATTAATCTTCAACCAGTGGCCAGGATCAGAATTGAAGAGAAACCATCTCAGGGTAACAATCAGTACAGACTAAAGTCTGTCTCTACAGAGACTCACAGGCTGAAGGAAGTCAAAGGCCCTGAGGGTTAACATTCTTAGGCATTTCCTGCTTAATTAATCTCACCTCACATTAGCCCTGCGGAAAGACTCTGAATTAAGATGAGAGATCATTAGAAAAAAAAAAAAAAATGATGGAGTACTTGATTTCACTGAGTATATTCTCAGTTCTAGAATTTCCATTCTTTTTTTTCTCAAAGATTCCACTTCTCTAGCATTTTTCTAGTTCCCCACAATCTCTTTGATCAAATAGAGTCATCACAACTCTAAATTCACATCTAAAAATACTTCACTGTTGGCAGGACCCGGAGTCTGTTTCTCCTACTTTTCTGTTCCTTATTTTGTTTGGAACGCTCAGGGGATCTTTCTGGAAGGGAGGGAGTGATTTTAATTTGGTTTGGTTTGGGTTTGGTTTTTATTAAATAAGTTGAGATTCTGGGTTGTTTTCCCATTTATCTGATTACACCCCTAGCATTTGGAATTACATGCTTAGCTCAGATCCTTCCATGTGCCTAAATGGAGCTAATTTTCATTTTTATTTTAAGGCAGTAAAACGCCTCCATGTTCTTTTAGTTGTTTTTGTTTTGGTCAGGCCTGTGCTTAGACTGGATATAATTTCCCTAGTCCCTTCATCAGTTGACTAGATTTGGGCCGCACGTTGGCCCTTCTAATGTTGGATTTCTGGTTCACTCTGCATCCTGGGTCCCAGCGCACAGTGCTTCCAGTGAAGAGCCTGCACTTCCATTGTGCACAGAGGCCGACTTCTTCGTAGCCTCCAGTATTGCTTCTGTACCATTTTTGACTCAAAGCCGAGATTAGCTCCTTGGCTCTTGGTGGCAGCTTTCTGCAGGTGTCCCTGCACCTCACCGTGAGTGCTGGCCCTGGGCTCAGCTTTGGCTTGGAGCCTGTCTCTCCTCTGTGGGCTGCATTTCTCTGGAGCTCGGGTTACCCTCAGGCTCCAGGGTGACCTTCCTGTGACTGTCCTCTCCCTGTTGGAGAAAAGGGCATAGGGGCTGAGTTTTCTACCTCCAAGAGATATCTTTATCTTTGTTCATCTTTTCTAGTTGTCTCCGGGGAAGGAGTTGGTTTTCTGCACACTGTCTGCGCCTCTGGAAAGCAAATCCTCTCTCCTACCCTTTCTGCCATTTGATCTCTAGCCACTGACTCCTTTATTTTATTATTTTCACATTTGGTTTAGCTGGATGGGTGCTTGAGTCTCTGAGTCCACTCGGTATCAGACACACATCTGAAGGGAAAAAAAACAAAGAGAGGTTGTTTTCCCATTTATCTGATTACACCCCTAACATTTGGAATTACATGCTTAGCTCAGAGCCTTCCATGTGCCTAGATGGAGCTAATTTTCATTTTTATTTTAAGGCAGTAAAACCCCTCCAGTCATTTTTACATTCTCCAAGGGAGGCTTTTCATTAATATTTGCAAGAAAACGTCTCCGTGGGGGCGAAAGTGGCCCTCCAACCAGGACGTAGTGGAAAGCAGGCAAAGAAAAATTCTGTGGAACTTAACATTAACATATTTATCTGATTGACAGCATTTTAGGAATCTGGGAAAATGCCATTTGGATTTTTCAGGGTTTCGTGACAAAACCAATTCACCATGTCACACATCTTACTATTCCTGCAACACTAAGGAATCACCTTCTTTGCCTATGCCCCTGACTTCTTAAAAGGACATTCAGGCTCTGTCTTCCATGATGTCAGCCTAGACTTCAAGAACCAGATTTGAAAAGTGTGTGCCATCAGATTAGAGGGAGCAAGCATGTCCCCACCTAGAGACACCGTTTACCCACCACCCTTCCAGCTGGAACTCTTTTGCTGGAGAACTGCATTTGGCCCTGTTTGTTTTAATGAATCTCTTACAATAATAGAGGCAATCTAGTTTAAATTTTAGGATAAAATCAATTTTAATAGTAGAAAATAGAGGAGAAAAAAAAAGAGTAAGATGCTTTCATTTGCTCATTACCATCGTTAATATAGGTGGGATCGCGTTCCAGGTATTTTAGATGCATGGGAACTCCTATGCCTGCTGTTCCTGTCATTTGGTTTTCTTAGGCTCCAGTCATACTCATTTTCCTGTGGGAACAGGCTCATTTTCTGCAGCATGGACATGGCCTGGGAAACTGGTACCTGCTCACTTGCCAGCAGTCTCAGGTCACCTGAGGGCTGGCACCCCACTACTGTGAAGCCATTGATTGGACCTCACTTGAGGATGAGGCAGGGTCACCCACAAGAGGCTGCCGGAGACTGTGTCCTCAGGGCAGATGGGTGTCCTGAGTGGGGTCCGGTGAGGCTGCACCCCATTTCTTGCCCATCCCAGAAGTCACAGGTTCCTTCTGCCTGCCTTCTCTGTACCCAAGGAGCATCTTCAACCAGTGTCAAGGGGAAGAGAGGGTCAAGCCAGCTCCATGAGGGGATCACATAGGTCTAAGAGGGAATGAGAGACTGGAAATAGCACTCTGTTCTTTTCTTTTGAAAATGATATTTGAAAAAATTTTCTAACTGCTGATGAGTATTGTTATTTTAAAATGGACTGTCACTTAAGAAAATTTAGAGTAAAAGAAAAATTGAGAGGACAGTATAGATGGCTTCCATACTCAATTTTCTCTCTTTTAATTTTAACCTTACGCTAACATTTTAGTGATGCTGGTTTATTAAATGCCTACCCCTATATCATTTTAACTGGATAAAATAAAAGATCTAAAAATAGCATTAAACATAATTGAAATATAGAATTCATAATAAATATCGATGTGAGTTCTTGATACTAAAAGACCTTTTATTAGAAGAATTAACCTGGAATTGTCCATTAGCTCAGATTTGAATCATGACCAAAACTGTACCTGTGCATTAGCTCATTTTTCATTTTTTTGAGTAGATTTAACACTTTGATGTTACCCAATGAGAGAGAAGATTGCTCTCCTCCCTCAGTCTAGCACTTTGAAGCATCATTAACTATCTTAGAAAATGACCACAGTCCTCTATTTCACTGATAGAAAGATCAATATCAATTTTAAGAACACCTTATCCAAAGCAGCAGTCAATTTAAATAGGAAAATGATACTAGAGTGAACAGAAAATCAGCACAGATTGCTTCCACAGCAAATTTAATGAAACAGTTGTGACTTCAAACTTGTTCTTGGGAATACCAAACTTTCCAGGTGCTAAAATCCAAAATTCCTGGGAGCTACATGTCAAGATTTCACTGGTTTTATTTATTGATTGTAATGGAATAGCCTCCTTTCTCAGCAGATACAAAGGAACCCCAAAGAGCTTTACAAAACGTAAGAAAGTTGGATGGTTTCAAAAGTGGTCAAGAGAAGGAAAGAGTGACGTATTTAAGGCTGGGTCATCTTCCCCTGGGAGACCGGAGGGGCCCATGGGAGTAGGACAAGCTCCTAGATAATGTTAAGCAGCACACTTAGCCCCCCAGTTAAAGGCTGCATCTGGGCAGGGCTAAGGCTGCAGTGAGGTTAGTGCCAGATCTTAGGGGTCTCAGCACATGTGTCTCTCTTTTAAGACAGTTCTGTATGGCTTTCCATTAAAACAGCTCCTCCCTGCCAGAGCCACCCATGCTTGCAAGTCCCTATGTAGAAAGACTGGGACCTCAAGGACCCCTGGAGCCAGCTCTCTGAGGACCTGTGTCCTCTGTGAACTTGGGTGGTAAGGAAATGAGTCTGGGCTCTCCTCCTGGATCGATTCCCAGCCTCTGTGTTGAGCTGATACCCGGTGATTCTGGAGTTTTGCCTGGCAGCTCTTCCAAAGTGATGCATGGGATTTACCCCAGGACCCTCTTTCACGTGTCTGCTGTGTGGTGCAATATATTTCCTCTTTCCCAAACCTTGGGACTTCCACACACTCTACTGAATGTGCACACGTTTCCATGGCAACTGTATCCAAAAATCAGGGCGAGAGCAGCGGATTTGGAATACATCTGTGTATGATTTTATCCAAGTCACCAAAATGTGAAGATATGATTATTTGAGTTTGCAAAGAATCAATAGCTTCCTTTCCTTAAAGAAAAGCTTTGCTTGATGATATGCTGAGGAAACTGATTTCTCAGATCAACCATTCTCATTGAAGTCAGCCTGAGGTAGAATGCATGTGACGGATAAACAAATTAAACCATTCAGCGTTTTCAATAGGTAAGTATGATGTGAGTTTTGGAGACAATTCAAACAATGTAAAAAGGCATATGAAAAAAAATGAAAGAGGCTTTCTCCTACTCCCACCATCCTACCCCACCTCCTTCCCATGGTAATTACTGCTGGCCTTCTCCTGTCTTGTAGACCCGGATCAGCAGTGCAGAGGAGAAGCTGCCAATCCACAGGTCTGGGGAGCTTTGTCTGCGTGGGTTTACGTGGCAGACATGAAAGACATTCTAATTGCTGCCACATGAGGTCAGCTCATCAGTGTGGAAATCAGAAACTGAGAAGGCACTGGAGCTGCAGCTCAGGAGGAAAGCGCTCATCCTCGTGGTCCAAGGTCATTTACGCTGAGTGCTGCAGGACCTTGGCACCGAGAGATCTGTGCTAATAAGATTGGTCAAGTAATTTCCATTCCTTCCCATCATTGCTTTCAAAAGTGAACTCACCTTCAGTCTCCATGAGATCAGAAGGAAACACTGCCAAGGAAGATGGCATGACAGCTCCGGTTCTGGGCACAGACTCTTTGCTTGTTTTTGAACCCTGGTTCCCCCTTTCACTTTCTTCGTTTAACTGAAGTTTTTCAGCTCCAAAATTGGGATTGTAAAATAGACTTGCTCCATCCAGATGGGTCGTGAGAATTTAATGTGATGATGTGTAAAGTCCTTTGAAATCTGGCACAAATAATTAGGTATTTTTGCTATTTCAATTACTTTTAATTCATGGCTTATCATTATTATCATCCTCTAACATTCAATAATGAGAATCTGTTATTTCTACATCAGCATCCTTCAATACCTGTTTTTCTTTACTTTTAATATGAACATTAACAATTGCATTTATAAGTCATAAAGGAGTGGATTTCAAATATTTTAAGCAAATTCACTTGAAATACACTTTGTACCTTGACATACCTTGACATGTGTATGTGGGCATGTAAGAACATACAAATTGAAGCAAACTTTCACAAAGCTGCATTTACACTGATTAGTTGCAATGTTGCCAAATATTTCCTGTTCTATTCTAGTATATCCTATTTATGTCTGTTCTATGCTAACCTAGGATAGTCTATTTAATTTGTAAAATAAATTCTGTTTCCAACCCATTACATTAATTTCACCAAGCTGCCATGAGCTTCACTTTGAAAGGCAGACTCTAGAAGCAGATCCGCCTCTCAGAGCAGCAAAGCTTATCCTGTTTCTTTTTAATTCTTCTTTCATTTCTCATGGCTTCATCACATTTTCACTTTTTCAGGTGGTTACAAATAATTATGTTTTTTATTAGCTAGATAGATAATCTTAAATTATTAACACATGTTAGATCTAACCCAGGTGATTTAAATAATAAAATGCATAATAATTTCTTAAAGTTTCTTTTCTTACAAATATTTTCTGTTGGTATAGTCTAATGTATAACATGCTTTTTATGTTTTTTACAGAAAATCTCAGTTCTTGAATATGGATTATATTCTCAAAAAATTAGAACAAATGGGAATAAATATCATTTATTTGGTAGAAGTATCACTGACTTGGCCACAATTTGCCTCAGATATCCTCAAGTTTCATTAGACAAATGTCACAGTTGTGGGTGTTGTTTCTAATTTGGAAAATGTATACGAAATCATGAACAATTAGCAAGACATAAATGGAAGATAATTTATCAAATTCAAGAGATTCCCATTGAGTTCCAGTCCTGCAGACATTGGCCAAGGAACTCTGGACCAGTCTTTTTATCTTGCACCATCTCAGTTGCATTTTATGTAAAACATAGATGCTCATTTCTCACAAGTAATGTTATTGTAAAGGTGGATGCAATTTCTTCCTTATTAGAGACATAAGGTACTTCAGATAAATAAGATATTCAAATAAAAAATTTATAGATCATCTGATTAACAAAAAATAACTGGAGGTCCCCAAATAATTCAAGACCAGTTTATCAAAAACTTCAACAAGTTTTGAACCGTACTATGCAGTTTACAGAACGAGTCGTCAAATGGAGCTTCAGGCTTCTGAGAGTATTAGACTGACAAAACTGATTCAATCATTGTGTATGAAAGAAAATTCTTCACTTTTATTTGTAGTGTTATAAATGTTGTCCCTTCTATGTCATTATTTCATAAAAATTAACAATTTAGTTCTTCCAGAAGTATGCAAGTCTTTTACAATGCAGACGTTCTCCATCAACATCCGGTTTTGCATATGGGAAAGTTCTATTAATAAAGAGACTGCCATTTAGCCCTGTCTTCATAGGAACCTGTGTTGCACATGTCATGACTTGAACTCAGGAATCAACTTTCATGGGGACTTTATCTACATTTCTGTACTGCTGTCAGTGCTAAAGAATAGAACCAAATTGTAATCCTATCATTGTAAAGCAATCTTCATTGTGGAAATAGAACTCAGCCTAAGGAATTTCACTCTATAACCAAATTTAACATAAAATTTTTTTTTCATTTTTTTAAATTGGAGTAACTTAGTCCACACATTAAAATAACTTCCTATGTATAGGCTCCTCATTCCTCTGACCTATGTCAATGCGCCCTGCCCTCCACCAAATCACCAAGTGTTCTTCCCCATTGCCCAATGGACTTTCTAACCATTTGCCAAATCCTGTGCCCCCATCCCATTCCCTATCTGTAACCTCAGTTATGTTGCAAGTGTCAAAGAGTTTGTTTTGCTTCATCTGTTCCTTTGTTTTATCTATTCACGTTCCACCAATGAGTGAGATCATCTGGCATCTATCTTTTTTTCTTTTCACTTGTTTCACTTAGTATAATCCCTTCTAGTTCCTTCCATGCTGATTCCAATGACAGGGTTTCATCTCTTCTAAGGGCCGTGTAGGATTCCATTGTATATATGCACCACATCTTCTTTATCCATTTATCTGATGTTGGGCACTTAGGTAGTTTCCAGTTCTTAGCTATTGTGAATAGGGCTGCAATAAACATGGGGATACATCTCTGTGGGTGAGTGTTTTTGTATCTTTTGGGTAAACACCCAGAAGTGGAATGATGGAATCATATAGGATTCCCATCTTCAATTTTTTGAGGAATTTCCAAACTGTTTTCCATAGGGGTTGCACCAATTTGCACTCCCACCAACTCCTGGGAAGGAGATGAGATCTAATTTGGGAAAGGCTTAATCTCCAAAAGAAAACCAGAAAGTGGAATTACTGTTGAAAAGTTTCTCAAGTCATTAGGTGAATAGATGAACCAGGAATGATGAAATGAGATGATACTAGCAGCGAGAAGGGGTGAATGTGATCAAAGGCACAAACTTCTAGCTATAGATGAGTACGTCTTGTGGATGTGACTATTATAACAGTAATGGGTTACATATTTCAAAGCTGCTGAGAGAAGAGATTGAACATGTCCATCACAAGAAAAACAATTGTCACTATGTGTGGTGATGGGCATTCACACAATTTATAGTTGTGGGCACTTTACGGCATTTGCATCTATCAAAACATTATGTTAAACCCCTGAATGAATACAGCCTTATATGTCAAGTATATCTTAATTAAAAGAAATAAGATTAAAAGGCAAAATCCTTTGAGAAAACACACAATAATAATACTGAGCCCTTGTTAAGCACTCACTACACACCAGGTCTGTTGTAAGTGCTTCATATGTACTGAGACAGTCCTCACAACCACTGCAGTGGCATCTGCTATTGACCTTTTTAAAGACGAGGAAAAGAGACAGATAAGGCTCATACAGTGAGGGGCAGAGCCAGAAGTCAACTTCCAAGTCCATTTTCTCAACCATTACCCAGAAATAAGTCAAAGAGTTCAGATGTCATAAGAACATCATCTTAGAGCTCTATTACAGAAGGGTGTCCTCATGATCATGCCAGGGTCACAGGCTGACTCCCTCCTGATGGTCCTGAAAGTTCTTTCTCTGGCTCTCGGGAAAGTCACCCCTAGCCTATGGGGGTTTACAACATCCTGGTGGTGAACAGAAGTTTGTTTCTTTCCACAAATGCAGCATGAGGGCTCACCCGCGGGATTCCTGTCACCAGACTCCCCAGAATTCCTGTCAGGGAGTCGGTCTGGTGGCATCACTAGGTCTCCAAGCAGCACCCCAGGATGTGACTGAGATGTAAACAACTCCTGACTACTCAGCATGAAGAATTCCAGGTTAAAATATTTACCTTGAACAGGCGGACTGTGTGATTTATCTAAACTAACTGTAGTTTCAAACTATTACTTCTCTGACACTGTGGTGACATTTCTTGGGAAAGGAAATTATATTCCGCTTTCATAGTTAGCTGATGTAGAGACCTAGAAAAGGGAGAAACACAAAAATAGTGGACAACTGTTCCTTTCGGGCTGGCCATAGGATCAACAGGGAGCGAAAAGGACCCCACTGCTTGATCATCATAAATCACGGTCACCGTGAGACAATTGAACTTGTCAGGCCTGGAGTGAGCTTGTGCTCTGGAATAAATGGCATTCAGAAGAATGCAGAGCAAAAGACATTGGAAAGGGTTTGGAAAATGGACTGAAATAAAGTCATTCCCCAATTCTGCTTTTTCCTCAGACTCTGAGCTGCGGCTTCATGACTACTTGTTTGCTTCTTTTCCCTAATGGGTCACGAACAAGTTATTATCTCCAGAAAAACGGGTTTAGACACTTCTGTTCTCTCTGGTAGGTGGGTTCCTCACATTCTGTCAGCTGTAGTCTCTCTGAACACAGTATTTAGTGATCTCCACACATGTGAACCCACAATACTGACGAATCAGCAAACCTGGACCCATCTCAAGCCTGCCTTCCCTCCCAGGGCCTCAGACCCGCAAATCAACCCAAGGGGAAACTAATGACTCTCACAGAAGCCATTTCTTCGAGCACTTTAGTCAGCTGATGTATTTATTCTTAGTGAGAGGGTTGAGCTTCTCTAAGCTGGCCCATCACAACTGGACTGGTAAGTTAGTCACTCATTGTTCTTTATCAAAATCTCCACAGATAAAACTTATCTTCTTGGAATGTTTCTCATCAGTCTGGGGGGCCTTCTCTGTACTCAGTGTTTGGGGAAGAAATATGAAATAAATGGAATTGAATGAATATAAGCTTATTTGAGCTTCAGCCAGTACTGATGACTGAAAGGAAGGTGAGCATAATGACATTGAGTAGTATTTTGCACTGGATGTGGGAGAGAAAGCGAGGAGGTGTATCTGCTGGCTTCAACATCACATTCCCAAGCCTCGGTCATGTCTTCCAACAGGGAACAAACAGATTTTCAGGTAAAGAGCGACCGAGCCTCAGAAAGGCAGGAAGGAAACGGAAATGCACTGAAACGCACATTGCGCAGGAAAAGGAGTCCCTTTGCGAAGGTTGCGCACTGAACAGCCCCTTCTCAGGGTGGAGCTAGGCGGACTGCGAAGGGACCCTGGCAGCTGGGGGCAGAGCAGGGATGAGGGAGGAAGGGTGTCACGGGGCAGAAGTTTAGACAGTGAAACTTATCATGGTATGTTTCCATCATTATATGCATGCCCAAGCCAAGGGAAAGTACAATATAGTGTGAACGAAATTTGTCAGCAATGACTTCAATAATAATGTACCAGTCAGGACCCATCAATTGTGGCTGATGATCATCCCAATGCAGAAGCTGATGTGTGTGTGTGTGTGTGTGTGTGTGTGTGTGTGTGTGTGTGTGTGTGTGTGAAGGGAGTGATATAAGGGAACTCAACTCTGTGCTCAATTTTTTCCATAAACTTAAAAAACAGCTCTAAAATCACTGTATTATTTTTTTGTAAACTGTGTCCCAAATAGTATGTACTAGAGACACAGGATTGCATTGTGGACTTGGTCAAAGAATGTAATTAAATCTGTTCAAGCTTGGCATTTTAAAAATCCTCTGGATTTACCTCTGCCACTCAAAGTATGCACCTGATGTTTCCTACCTAAGCATTAGTGAAACTAACAGGGTGACTCATCCTCTGTGTTATATGTAAAAGGGCATTTGCCTACAGCCAACACCCAGGTTTCCCTCAAGACATATCAGGAGAGAACTTGGGGTGGCAGGAAGGGAGGAGAGTGTTTTCGCAGGCATCCTCAGTTTTCTTGACCTTTCTTTGATTCTTTGATTACTGGAATTAACGTGAGCAATTAATCGCTTATTTTTGAAATACATTCATTTTCTTTTCTAGTTCATCCTTGCTTTGAATGCCCATCATTTTTCACATGGTGAGAAACCCTGTGGAAGCTGTTCTTCTAGGATCTATTTCCAGTAAAGAGCAATTTATCCCGAGCAGAGAGCAACTTGACGCTGGCCGGAAACTGTTTGGAGAGTTGAAGCCTGGAAATTTTAGACTGCATCAATCAGGGAAAACAGGAACCTCTGCTGGGAAAATTCAGTCCCTTATCACTCCACCCAGTACTCCGACTGGCTCAGCATTGGCACCCTCTTTAGAATTTGTTGAATTATCAGCTCTGGGCCATTCTGATTGAGTTGTAATTCTGTATGCTGTGCATGTTTCCCAAGTCACCGGAATCAATAAGGTTGGGAGCCACCGACGGCCACCTCAGCTGGCCTCTGCCTTTGTCACCTAGCTGTCCTAAAATGTGTTGATAT
Organism: Solenodon paradoxus; assembly: GCA_004363575.1. NCBI lineage: Eukaryota > Metazoa > Chordata > Mammalia > Eulipotyphla > Solenodontidae > Solenodon > Solenodon paradoxus. Next base: position 110,931 of record RJWH01002460.1, on the reverse strand, counting down.
GTGATCCTACAATAGAAGTCAGGACATATGCTTGAGAGATTCATTTCCTACCACCATCATCTCTTGGGAAAGAGGGAGTCATCTTCAGTTAGATTTCCTGCTTCTGAGTTTTCAGACGCTTTATTGTGAGTAACAATAGCAAAACTGTGGTTTTGGGAAAATACATTCAGCCTGAAATGACCTAAATCAGTGCTTGTTTTGTATGCTCGGAGATCAGATAGCATGATTGGGTAAACAAGAAGAGGAGGATTAGGGGAGAGGGATAAGGAGAAACTGAAGAAAGAAGGGAAAAACAGGGGGTGGGAGAAAAAGATTGAGGAGGAGAGTGAGAGACAGAGGAGAGAAGGAGAGAGGAGAGATGGAGACAAAGGAGAAAGAGAGAGAGACAGTGAGAGAGACAGAAAGAGGAGAAGGGAGAGGAGAGCGAGGGAGGGGAGAGGGAGAGAGAGAAGGGAGAAGGAGACAGAGAGAGGAGAGGGAGAGGAAGAGAGAGAGAGAAGAAAGAAATAGAGAAGGAGAGAGGGGGAGGAGAGGAGAGGGAGAGAGAGAAGAGAGAGAGAGGGTGGGGAGAGAGAAGAGAGGGACAGATGAGAGGGAGAGAGGAGAGGGAGAGAGGGAACTAAGAGAGAAGAGAGAAGAGAGTGACACAGAGAGACTCAGAGAGAGATGGGTGGAAAGAGGAGAGAGAAGAGAGAGAGGGAGTGGGAGAAGGAAGGGAGGGAGAGAGAGGGAGAGAGAAGAGAGGGAAAAAGGAGAGAGACAGAGAGAGAGGAGAGAGAGAGGAGTGTTGAGATTTTACTGATTGTATAGTCATATGGCTATTTCTGGGCAATAGCAAAGTATTGGATGCTATTCTACTGACAGCCTTGAAACAGATTATTAGAGAAATGAATCTAATAACTGGTAACACCGTGATCATGTCTGTTTGCTGCCACATCAATGAAAATATGTCCTAATATTATACACCTGTATTGCAATATGTCATTATTTTTCATTGTCCCTTCAGTTTATAACCAAAACTTTTCTAAATCTTTACCACCCTGGGAAGCGCCTCTTTCTTCCGGAAGGCCTGACAAATGAGAGCAGGTCAGCTGAATTCTCTGGGCCCAGCCCAGTGCCAGTGGGCAGTCCAGGGGCTCCTCGCTGACCTTCTCTGGGAGGGAACTTAGCAGGGGGTGCACATCTCTCCCCTCCAGCGCGGCTCCCAGTCAGTCCAGGGGTCTTCTCGCTGCTTCTTCCTACAAAGTGAAGAAGGCAGAGTCCCCCACATCCATATGCTCTTCAGTGTGCCCCAGACTGTCTTCCAAGAATTTGGTAAGACACCTGCAAGGTTTAAAGGTGCCATAAAAGTTTGCAATCTTCTTTTTTAATATTTTTATTGAAACAGCATTGAATTATAGTATTTTATGGTTTCAACTGTGTATCATTATAAATAAACATCTATACATGTGTTGTACAGTGTGTTCACCATAAAAAGTCCACTTCCATCCTCTACCACCTAACTGACCTCTTTAACTGATTCATCCCGTTCCTTTCTGGTAATCACTAATTTTGCATTTTAGACTAAATTTTGCCTGATTTGGCTTATTTGACAGTTTCTTTGTGTACTACATATGAGTAAAATCACAGTGTTTGTATTTTTCATTCTGATGTAGCTCATAAGGCATAATCCCCTCTAAGTCCCTCCATGTCGCCACAGATGGCTGGAGTCCACCCTTTACAGCTGTAGTATTTCTTGCGTGCACAGCCCACATCTTCTTAGCCACTCATCTGTCCTTGGGCACTTAGGTTGTTTCCAGCTGTTGGCTCCTGTGAAGAAATGTTGCGATGAACACGGGAATATAGATGCCTCTTTGAATAAATGTTTTTGTAGTCCTCAGACAATACCCGGAGGTGGGATAGCCACATCACATGAAATTCTGTTTTTAACTTTTGAGAGACCTCCAATCTGCTTTCCACAGTAGCTGCAACAATTTGCCTTCTCACCAGTTGTGTGTAAGGCTCCCTTTTCTCCACATTCTCGCCAACACTTGTTAGTTCTTGTCATTTGGATGGCAGCCATTTTCACAGGTGTGAGGTACCTGCTTGGTGTGGTTTTGATTTGCATTTCCCTGGTAACATTCCTTGCCATCAGTCAGTGCTGCATGGAGGCAGGGGTGTGAGGAGAAAAAAAAAAAATCTAAGGTTATTTTTGGCACCTCTGGGTTTGCCACTTGACCTGGGTTTGCACTCCCTTATGCCCTCACTAGCTCACGCATGCCAGGGGTGGGGATTCCATCCTCCTGCTTGTATGATGATGGAGATGGACTGGGTGGCCTCCAGTCTACCAGGCAGTTCTGCATCTCTGGATTCCTTGCACAGTTTCACCCGCATTGGAGATTCCTCAAACATTAGTGCTTCATTTATTGAAAGCAATGGGAATAAGAAATCATTTTCGTTGGAGACAAGAGGAAGAAAATGTCACTCTTTGTAAAACCTTGTTCATGTTTAAATGTAATATTTTGCTTAAGAAAAGCTACCTGAATTCTTCGTCTCGAGATGCCAAGAGATGTGTGGTCATCATTTCCCTTGGGACATTCTCCCGACTGAACGAATGAGCACGGCAGCTAGAGGAAAATAATAAACATCTTGCTGACACTGTGTGGAGGATCAAAACTACATATTTCACAAGAATAAATAACCATTTTTCCTTCTGAGCTTATGCTGTAGGTCAGTGCAGCCATGGGTTGAGATGCCTGTGTCTCCTGTCTTGACTTTCTGCCTTAAGGCCACAGAGGCAGCAAGATCCCAGGCAATTATTGCCTCCACCTCCTGTTCGCTTTGCTGTGGACAGATGGCCTTTACAGAAAAATCTCAAAGAGGCATGTCAGTTTCTGCGAACTCTTTGTATAGAAAACACTGGGCAGAAAAGTGCAGTTATTGCATCCAAAGCTCTTGATTTGCCACCTGACCTCAGAAGGCAGGAACTTTGGTGAGCCAGCCAGTCAACTGGTTCTCCACATCCTTGCCAGGGGTGCTGCCAACTGTGAGCTGCTAACTCGGACAATCTACCCAGGCTTCTTGCAAGAGGTCTCGATGAATGGAAAAGAGAGAGACCGCAGGGATGGAGAATAAAAGGGAGGAAGAAAACCCAAGGATGTTACTTGAGTTTCTACTGGCCAGACAAGGTTTCCATTTCATCGCCTGAGTTGGGATTTTCAGAAACCATAATCCACTAGGAAAGATTTCCCTGGATTCCCGGTACGTGATTCTGACAAATGAGATCTAGTCACGGCATTCGCGAACTTTATTCTCACCTTCAACAAGTGTGTCTTGGCTTCTAATAACTTCCAATAGGGCCAATCCAGCATTATGAGAGTAAAATCTATGGTTTTCGGTTCATGGAGGAAATAGCTACACTGTTGGGATTTGGTTACAAGACTGGGATTAAGATTCTCTTTTCTGGGTGGTTTGTTGGTACCAGATTGGTTTTTGGACCAGGCAAGAAAATCAGACCTGTTTCTGAATCTTGGAACACACCCTGATGATCTCCTTTAGAGTCTCTTATCCAACGCTCCTGTTGCTAATTGCCTGCCCTGCACCTGGAGGAAAATGACAGCTTTTCTTCTTTATTAAATGATGCGTCGCTACCACTGTGTTTGCTAAATTATGTCTACACAGCTATAATAAAATAAGGATATAACTTCTATGGCATGGAGTCAATCCTGTTTCTTTCACACAGACCAAATAGGGAAGGGCCCAGGCAGAAGAGGCCAAAACATGAGCATGAAAGCTAAAAGTTTTTGCTTTTGTTGTTTTGATTACTACCAGCGATGTGCTTCGTGTCCTCAGATCAATAGTCCCGCGTATGTTCTTACAATGGTAATAACCTTTGTAAACTTTCTAATGAATACAGAAGAAAGGTATTTTCATTGCTGAAAAGCTTACAAAATGAAAGCAGCTTTTATTATCAGTCAGACTCCTGAAAATTAGTAATAATAATAATCGCTCCATTGTGTGCTCTTGTCGACTTGGGTGATTCTCCTAAAAGTGCGCATTTCTTCCTCAAGCTGTAGGTATGACATTGGGGGCTGTTGTTTTCGCTTAAAAATGAATCATGAACATGTCATGAGTATTAAGGATCTTTTCTACAGTGTCTGTTTGAATGCTTCGCTGAATTCCATCATAAAAAGACTGCATTTTGTGGATTTCATTCCTTAATTTTGGAAATGTAGACAAGTTCCTCCTGCCGCTACCACATGCATTGCTTTGAGAGACACTGTTCACAGGTCATGGGCATGTTAACTAGACCCTAGGGGAATTTCTGGAGGTGTGATTGCAGGTTGGCATACATTTTTCCTTCCAAACCAGTAGGTCAAAGCGTTTCTGCACTGGCACTCACTTTACACTGGGTGATGCTTTCCTCCTGCCATTAATGATCCCCTTGGCTGGAAGACTAATGACCCCAAGAGAGCTGCAGGTGAGTGCAGAAAACTGGACATTGGCCAGAGTCCTTAGGTGAGGGCTCCACTCTTCTCAAGATTGGCTCAGAGACAGTCTCTCTTTGGTTTGCTGAACTGTCCATGGAGGGAGAGGATCTCAACACCGAAGAGGGAGAGAACATCCCTGTCTGTTTGCCCCCATCAGTGGGGTCCTGCTTCACAGGAAAAGACTAAGACCATCCCATGAGGATAATTGCAGTGTTCACTGTGTCTAAAGTATCCCTGCAGAAAACAGCACTGGAGGAAGAATTAGTGTGTGTGTGTTTGTGTGTGTGTGTGTGTGTGTATGTGTGTGTGTGTGTGTTTGTAAATTTGAACATCATAGATATACTAAAAAATCAACAAGTATCGAAGCAGCAAAGGCAATATTGCTTTGAACTCAAATCAATTAGCCTATCACCTAGATTTTGTGAGCATGAGCTATGTCTCAACAGTCGTACCTGGGAGACAGCCCCCGACACATGCCCCCTGCCTATTACCCAGAGACTTACTGTCCCACTGACAACACCAGCTGGGGTGGATGTTGCCCGTTTCTGTACTTATATGAATGACATTATACAGTAAATACTTTTCCCCCTTTGACTCCTGGGCAACCTTATGATGTCTGAAAGATTTACAGCCTGCATTTGTATACTTGTGGATCTGGCTTGTTTTGCGAAACATGGCATCCCTGTGGTTCTGGATCATTTATTGATGTTGCTGGAGGGTATTTGTTGTCGGAACACACTACCACTCAGTGATCCATTGGCTTCACAAGGATCATTTGCTTTTCTCTCTCTATTTCTCCAGAATGTTACCTGGGACTCAGGTATGGACTGGCAGTGTTCTTGATTTTAAGAATCCTATGCTGACCAGTTCAGTATCAATATTGCATTTTACTGGAGGAAACTAACGACTGATAATTTGGAGGAATTGTCACCTTATACTCATAAGATACACAGAAGAGCAGACGCATGGGCGGGTACCCAGGGAGGTCAGAGGATTCACTCTCTCTCTGGAATGTGCACTTTCCCAGTTGGTCGCTCTTTGTAGTTCAGATGGCTCCCCTGCATCTCAGACCAAAGTTGTTGCTGAATCCATAACATCACTAAGGACAACACACATGATATGAGATTAGCTCGGACTGCTGAGTGTCCTTTTGTTTGGGGTGGTGGGCAAAGGAAAAAACCTGAGAAATGATTTGTTTCAAATAGAAGTCATTCCTGTCCTGTTACTTCTTTCCAGGTGAGTCAGAGAGATTTTGCAAGAAACTGTGTTTGCAGATATATTTCACTGCAGCAACATGCAGGGAGCAAGGTCTGTACTAGCCTAACTCAGAACACTTTCTGTTAGCTCTGAATTTCTTCTTCGGACACCAGCAGTTGCCATTTTCTTCCAGTTTTGCATCCTTGTCCTTACTAAAATGCTGCATGATAGCTCACTACTTTTTCTTTGCCGCATACTGATATTTCTCAGGGGCTATTCCTTTGTTTTTTAGGATGCTGGTGTTTTTTGAATCACTAAAGAGGTAATGCACGAAAAAAAGGGTGTTTTTTTTCCCTTCTGGATTAGTTGAAGACTTTGCCTGTAACTGGGAACAATGATGACAGGTGTCTCCATTCATGGCTGATGTTTGCTATAGATGTTTAAGTCAGCTTATGTGACTGCGTTGCACATTGACTTACCCAGCCTTATCCATTCAACCAATATCATCCGTGACTTTCACAGTCTCAACACTGACCTTGGCAATGAGGCTATAGTGATACATTAGAGAAATCCAGTTTCTGCCCTTTGGAGCCTTAGAACTGAGTGGAAATGAGACACCATCACAAGATGCCAACTGTTGCAAGTGTCGCAAAGGAGAATTAAAGAACACGCTCCAAGCCCACTTCCAAGTGTATGCCAGACGTATTCCTAACAACAGGAGCATCTACTTGAAAAACCCAGTCATTTTCCCTATAACCAGTATTTTGATGTTTTAAGGATACTTTTGAAATTTTATTTCACACTACTTATTTCTCTTTGCTAGCTCTTTTAATTGTAAGCATTAAACATACAGAGTCTTTTAAAATTAGTTAAAGAATTTTCCAAGGGCCAATAAAGACATGCAATTTTCTCTTTATAAAATGGTGCCATGGAGCACTCTGAGCACAATGAATGATGATAATAATATGTTGAAATAATAAACCAAAGAAATGCATCTGGAGATATTTACTCAGAAACTGAAAGATGAAAAATTGTGTGTGTTTTATAGTGAAATGTTTTCTTTTATTGTTTTTACAAGCAAGATGCGTGCAGACCCTTCCCTTGGAGGAAGTAATAGGGAAGGGTCTGCCCTGTTACATGAAAATACAAACAAGAATGAAAATATGAAAACATTTAAGATGCATTATAAATCGGCAACAAAGGACAGTGAGAGCAGGGAGGTGACCGAAGGGAGTCCTCAACCACTTCCCTTCGATCACAGCAGTGTGTCCAGACCACAGCATGGTGGGGACTCGGGGAGCTCATGGGACCTCCTGAGTCCCCAGAGATGAGAGAACCAGAGAGAAGGGATATACCGATATATGTGGGGGCCCCTTCAGTCACTGGGAACATGACTGAAACATGCCTGTAGACACTGAGTAAGGCCAGGAAGAAAAACAAAGTGCATGAAAGAATAGGAAGAAACATTATCATAGCATCACAGGAGCTTGCCATACTCTGCCCCACCTCAGAACACAGCAACCTTCTATTTCAAGGTGAGCAGTGTAGGGGATTCTCAAAGGTCTTCATTCCTCACTGGGAACTAATGAATGTGCTGTTTCTGCTAATGCATTCTGAAATCCTGACCCCAGATCCTTGACTGTGTCTCACCAGAGAGCTTGAAAATTTAAAATAATCTAGTCCCCCAAGATAAATTTCACAATATCTGATCCAATTAAAAAGGTCCAGCATTGTTGTGCCCTGGTGGAGCAGCAGTTAAGTCAATCGTCTCTGAAGGATGTAGACCACATACCCCTGGGTTCCAGTCCTGGGTCTGGGGGTGAGACAACCAGTGTAAACAACTAAATGTAGACAAAATTTAAAATATGCTTCTAAAACATCTCCGGACATGCAGAGGCAGAGACATGACAAATTATGAGATGGGACATGAATTAATCAAAACTGACTTCAAACAGAGAGACATTAAGATGAGAAGAAAAGGACATTTAAGCAAGTATTCAATATACTGAAAAGCCCAGGAGATAGGTGGAAAATGATACATGGAAACAAGAGAAGTATCAAAGGGAATCACATTGAAATGGAGCGGGAGAGAGCTACAGTGTGTGGGACCACCAGTGCTGGTCTGCCTGGATGACAGAGAAGGCAGAGGAGGGATGTGTAAACCCTTCTCATGGGGATGGAGCTCTCCAACCTGAAGCCCAGAGAGAAATGAAAGCAGCACAGAGGCAGAAACAAATAAAATCACAGCAGACATCCACTGCCCCAAGGAGACACAGCCTAATAAAGGTTTCATCACAGTTCCTGAAATGGGGGAGGAGGAAGAAGATACTCGAATAAATAATTCAAAGAAACTAAACCCCACAGATCCGATAAGTTTAATAAAACCCACATCCAATGAACATGAGAAAACAACACAAAAGAATATTTTACCCAAAGAACAATCTCAAAACACATCCAAACTCAAAAGATAATGCTACATCAAAAGGACTATAAGAATGGTGATATATTTCTTGTTAAAAACTGTACAGTTGAGAAGATAGTAGGGATACCAATTGCAAAAGACAAAAAAAAATATCAAACTAGAATTGCATATTCAGAAAGATATGTGTGTATTTGTATACTTATGTGATATAGTAACAAGGCTCCTTATTTTCTAAAAATACCTATGCATATATGCAAAATGCAAAAATTAAAGTGACCATTGAGAGCGCATTTTTCAAATGTTTTTTATATATATGTATACAAATATGTGACATTTTTAAGTTTGCAAAGGTTGAAATAATTAACCATTAGAATATTTCACTGCAACAAATGAAAAAGGAAATGCATTTGATATTGATATGGGATGGTACTATGAATTTAAATCAATAAATAAAGAGTACTGAAATAACAACTCTGTTGGCAAATCTGTGAGCCTTGCTTTAAAAGCACTTCACAAGATCGTGAACCAGAACTGATCTATGAAACCAGGAGTTATCAAGCACAGGAGGTCACAGGCATTTCACGTGGATTTGCAGTTTTCTGAAGAGAAATCACTGTGAAAGTTTCACCTGATGCAATGATACAGGAAATGTGTTCTAGAATCTAGAATCATATTCAATCCACGGTCTTCACAATGATTTGCTTTATTAGAAACACAAATGTAAACAAAGAACCCAGCACCGAGTCAATAGCAAATACTAATCTACAGTAGTTGTGCACTACAGCCAACTCAGTTCTCCAAAGATGTCCAGATCCTCTGACAGACGCGTGAGTGTGTACTGGTGGATTAACAAGGGTTTTTGAAACAGTACTTGGTTTAAAGAAATGCTGCCCTTTGACTGACTTCTCTTTGTGTAGAGTATTGAAAGCTCTCCAATCACCGAAAATTTCAAAGTTATTTTGATTTACTGGTAGAAATTCTATTTATAAAACATTTTTATGGAAAGCAGCATGGAGATTCCTCAAAATATTGAAGATGGAAATCTCATACGACCCATCATCCCACTACTGAGTATTTACTCAAAAGATACATAAACATTAATTTGCAGAGATTTATGCGCCCGCCCCCCATGTTTATTGCAGCCCTATTCACAATACCCAAGAACTGGAAACTACCTAAGTACCCAACATCAGATGAATGGATCAAGAAGATGTGGTGCATATACACAATGGAATACTACACAGGCCTTAGAAGAGATGAAAGCCTGTCATTTGAAACTACATGGATGGAACTAGAGGGGATGATGCTAAGTGAAACAAGTCAAAAAACGAATACCAGATGACATCACTCATAGGTGGAATGTGAATAGACAAAACAAAGTAGCAGACTAAATAAAACCAACCTTTGGACATTGGCAACAGAACTGAGGTTGCCCACAGGGAGTGGAACAGGGGTGGAGGTAAGTGGTGGTGGGGATTCACTGAACAATGGTAAAGAACTCTTGGTTATTTGATGGTGGGTAGGGTGTGTTGGCATATATTTGAGGAAGGAGGAACTTGCACATATGAGTTTATATTACTTTGTAAAGTTGTCTCAATAAATATTACAGTAAAAATCTCTTCTATTGCTCAATAAATATTGTCTGGATAGATCATTCTTTTCCTATCCTAGTTGTAAGATCCTGGAGAATAGATTCAGTATTTTTGTCTTAAATGCCTCACCCACAGCTCTCAAAGTCAATGCACATATGTGGAAAGTCTTAAAGGAAGTGCTTTCAATAGAAAGGAAGTACTGAAGGGGTGAAAAGATTTTGGGATCAGATGAGTCTGTGTACTTTTATGTCTCTACATGCTATTTTTATGACCATAAGAGTTAGAGTAAGAAAATGTTGCCATTAGATGATGTTAGACAACAGAAATTCCTTCTTTGGGAGTTCTAGAGCCTAGAAGTTTGAAATCAAGGCATTGCCAGGATGAGGAGAAGTTGAAGTATTACTAAATCAGAGTAGGTTATGAGAGAATATCCCTTGAAGCTAGCTAACCTGCACGTTAGAGAGTTATTTATTATGAAGTGATCCTAGGAAACCATATGAAGAAAAATCTCATCAACGTAGTCTTAATACTAAGCAGATGCAGTGACGATCTATGCTAATATGTCTAAATAGACTTTTTTCCCCTAAATCAGATTCCAAATTCTTTTATTTTCAGCTGTATCTGCAGGTTTCCAATAACTTGATTTTTGCTTAGGGAGAAATCACACTTTAAAGCCAATGCATATCAGTTTCTTTTCCTTTGGACTCTTCTCAGAAGAGTTTTCTAATGCAAGCCTCCATGCAATCAGAGTGCCACATTTTCTCAATTTAGAAATCCTGATGTCCCTGCCATGGGTAATTCCACAGCATGCATTTGGAAAATGGCTAAGCTACTAGATAGTTAGTTCTAAATATCTGTTTTCAACTGCAAAACTGTCAGTGGGCCACATATGTTCTTTGCATGAGTGAATGCAAAACTACTTCATGAACAGTGCAAGATTCTGCAGCTTAAATGTTTTCAGTCCCCAGGTGACCATTCATTTGTGCACCTGATAGAATTACACATCCTCTTGCAAGTAGCTTTGAAACTGAAACACAAGCAGGACAAAGTGAACAAGATGACTGCTAGGAGTGTTTCCATAACGTGAGGAACATGGGAGCAGGTACCAGCCACTCTTAGTAAGACACAGCCCAAGGGATATGTGTTCAGAGAGAGGGAACTTTCTGTGAGCTGCTGCATAGAATCATGAAACAAGATGTCCCACAGGGGAACGTGCTGACATGCGGGAGTTGCCCCGCTTGCTGGCTTGGAGCAGGCGGTCCTGGAAGACTTGAGTCTTGTTGCCATTTTAGGAAGTTTGGAGAGATGTTTGCATCTTTGGATGCATTTCTAGAACCAGCTTAAAAGATGGACATGCCTTCCTCTCAAGTCCAGCAAGAAAGTGTGCTCCTGATTTAACACGGTTGAGTACTATCTGTCCTGTTTCCAGAATGCCTGTACATGATGCTCTTACTTTTGAAAGTGTGATGGATAGTGTGGCAGCTGTATAGCCCAGTGAAAGCAGCACATTTGTTCAAGTGTGTTTGGACATCCATCTCAGAGAAAGCCCTTACATGGGCAATGACAGGCAGACAGCAACCAGGCCTTTCCCCGCCAGTTACATCCATGCATCTTTTCTCATGAAGTGTTGTCATGAGTCTAGTAACTGAATACAGATTCACAAATGCAGAAATTAGCTTCTGGACAAGTCCTGTGTAACAGAGAGGATAACTTGACTGACAACTAAGTTGATGGCTTGGAGCTTGAAATGCATTCATCAATTGTTTCTGCCCAGAGAACTGTCTTCACTCTGATCACTATGTCTGTTTAATGGGGAATTGAGTGACTCAAGTCACGTCTCCTTCCATGGGGCCTGTTTCAACAGTCTGCAAGGGGAATGGAAGACAGATGAAAAAGAGGACATTTTGACTTAAATTTAGGCCATATCTCTAATCTATCCTCCAAGGCTTTTATCACTCCAGTCTGGTGTCTGTTCCACAATTCAGTCTCCAACGAGCAGCCAGAGGGATCGATCTCAAGCTAAGTTGTGTGCTGTTTCTTCCTGCTTAAAATTCTCCATGGACTTTCGATGTCTGCTGAGGATAAAATTTCAGGAAGGACCAGGCCTCCTGGTGTGACTTTGTTCTTCCATCCCACTCCATCTTATCTCCTCTCCCGTCTCACTTCCTCTCCCATCTCACCTCCTCTTCCATCTCACCTGCTCTCCCATCTCCTCCCACTTCACCCCTCCCCGCCCCTCCCCCAGCCACATTGCCTTCATACACATCAACCACACTGAGTCACTTTAGACACTTTTCCAGAAAAAAACTGTAAGGTGGCAGCTCAGCACCCTATCATCAAGAAGACACTTGGGGAACAGCGGCAGCCCCGTGACCCTCTCTCTGTTTCTCCCACCCGCTCCCACACCTGCACGACAGGTTGGACCTTACACAGGTGCACAATTCTAAATTCAGAACTCATGTGCAAGCCTCCTGTAACAAAAAGGCCCTGGAAGATATCCAAAAATGCCTCTAATTATCAGTATGCAGATGGGGAAGGTGTGGAGATCAGAGCGCTCTGTGTAACAAGGATATCCCACAAAAGATCAAAGTCAGTAAGAAAAAACAAAGGAAGAAAAGAAAGTGGAGACTGCAGCAGATTGTTCAACAGGCAACACGGGCTGTCTTGCGGAGACTCTAGGAGTCTTCAGCTGTCACTGGGAGAGCTCGCCAGCACGCCAGCCTGCCCAGATTTCAGCGTTGCCTTCCCTCCTTGACACTCATGTCCACAGACATAGAGGTGCTAACAGACACCCCCCTGGGAGAGTTAGATGCCGTCACAAGGGACGACCTTAACCGTGGATAGGATTAAACCTGGCACATAATTGTGCTGTTGTATTACTGTCCTGAAAAGAAGTTCCACACGTAGGGAGCAGGGGGTATGGACCAAAAACTCCCCTTTTGCTTACAGGACACGTGGGGCAAAGCATCCCCTGTCCACGAGAAGGAGCAGGTCAGAGTGCGGATTGTCCAATGACTATCTGAGAACTATTCAGCAAATCTTGAAGTCTCTCAGCCATTTCCAGACATGGAATAAGGCTGGAAAGCGGGGAGGTGAGGAGTCTAGGAGACTCGAAGGGTTTGGGGGGCTGGCGCCAGATCTCACCTTTAGCAATGACGGTTATTCAGAACAAACCTAGAGACATCGAGGTTTGTGCTGTTTCATTGTCTTTATTTCTGTGATGACTCAGTTCTCACGCAGGGCAGAGGAGGCAGGGATGAGGACAAAGAAAATAAAGAGAAATAAAGAAAGGCATCCAGATCCTTCCGTGAGTATATGCCCATTTCTCCACATAGTTCCCATCCTCCAGATCGCTGGGCTCTTGATACTCCACTGTGAAGTCAATCCATGGGTATTTTATGACTTGGGAGCATGGGAATAAAAAAAGAGAAAAATATTTGGGGTCTCTGATTCAACAGCACTTCCTCATATGACTGCAATGTTTCTTACGACAACCCCCACACATCACTGTGCACCCACCCCGAAACCTTGCATGTCTAGAATCTTAGGCTCACCCTCTGTAGGACTTTGATTAGTCCCATTTTATAGATCAAGAAACTGAGGTTAGAATACAGCAGACACTTGTTCCAGGTTTCTGCCTGGAGTCCCCACCATCCTGCTCCCACTGTCTTCATTACAGGAGCAATGTCTCAGGAAACCAGCCTCAAGGACATCTTAGTCCTTTCGATGCGTGATATTTTACAACTTTTTCTTGGTTTTTGTTATTCAAATTGCTTTCAACCAGACACTTTTTTAGATATACAGAACTCAGACAAAAATAAAAAATGAATATAGAGTGAATTCTGTGACATAGATAAAGTTATGTTTATTATAGCAGAGCACTTGTGTCCCACTCCCTACACACACACAAGTGATCCCTGGCTTGGCCAGATGCATCCAGGCTTTAGTGTTCCCCCATATCATGCTGTTTCCACCTAAACCAACACTTCGCATAACTCTGACTTCAAGCTGACAGAAAACTGATTCCTGAACACACCCTTTAAGCCATCAGCATACCTCTGGTCATCTACAGATGGACACAAAAGAGAAATAAACAAAATAAAAATAAATAATAAAACAAGTAGATAAAGATCCTTGTGAAAAAGAGTCTGTGTCAATTACACCTCTAGAAGGTCGATAACTGGAAGAGACACTCTAAGTCAAAACTGTTTCAAAGACGACAGAAGCCGCATCTCTGGTAGAGAAGCAGGCCGGGTGCAGTCAGAGACCGCCATGGCAGGTGGCTCTGAAGAACACGCAGGACCAGAGCGACCATGGCGATGACCAGTGGATTGGAGGTCAGGAAGACAGAGAACATTAGTGGCTGAAGGAAGGTAAGTTTCGGAAGGTAAGCTGGCCCCTGCGGTTAGGGTCCGCAGCACCGACCTGGCAGTTCTGTTTGAGTGACAGGATCCGAGTTCTGTTTTAGGAAGAATGATCTGGTGGCAGAGAGGAGAGCACCCTAAGGGGGAAAGAGTAGGGGAGGGTGGTTAAGACACAGCATTAATTTTCTGGTGCCGCTCTAACAGATGACAGTGAATACTGTGACTTAAAAGAACAAAAATGTCTGATCTGACCTTCCTGAGAGTCGGAATTCTTAAAGTGAAGGTGCCATCAAGATCGTGCTCCTTCTGGAGATTCTAGGGGGAATCCATCCCCCTGCCTCTCCTGTCTTTCGACAGCCACTAGCAATCCCTTGGGTGATGGTCCCTCCCTCCATCTCCAAAGTCAACTCAGAGCATCAAGCCCATCCCCCATTTCCACACTAGTGTCAGGACCCCGCGGCCACTGCAGGTAGGGGTGGTCTAGCTACCCCAAGATAATGTCTCCGTCTCACAAGCCTCCACTCCATCACCCCAGCAAGGTCCCGTGTCATGTAAGGAGACATTTCCCAGACCCCTACCAGTTAGGATTGGGGTCACTCCTCTCTAAAATCCACAGACCAGGAGGAGATGGTGGTTTCAGTAGCAAGGCAAGCAGCTCGACCCTACAGTTTCCATCCCTTCCTGGGGGTGTCCCTTCCTCCTGTCCCTGGGCACAGGCAGGAGATGAGAGCTCGCAGAAGAAGACACACCCAACAGTCACCGCTTGCAGGTGAGGAAACATAGCTCGGAGAGGCTGCTGCAAATCCGGGTAATGAATCGCCTCACATGACTCAAATCCAGAGCTGTCCTCTGCTGCCTGAATCATGTCATCGGTGAGCGGCATCTCCTCCTTTGTGAGAACTTCCTTCCCAAACAGATCCTTCTCAGCGGAGGCTTTCAGAAACCCCATGTTTCCAATGACACAGACATTGCAAAGACAGGCTGGCTCTGTATCTTGATGGGGAAGACAGGACATGTGCCCTCTGTGACTTCACTCCCTTTCCAGGGAATGAGATACATTGGCCAGACATGTCACACACATGCCCTGAAGCAGGGAAGGGAGATGATTGCTCGGTCTCCTGACCCTGGAGGAGACAGAGGAGCATGCGGTCCTATCCTCAGAAGAGGGAGGGGACCCAGGAGAAAATGCTTGCCCACTGGAGAGTGGACCAGCAGAGGAGACGCAGGGCCTCCCAGAAGCCTCGGGTGGCAGTCCGCTCCCAGTCACTCTATGTCTGTGCTGAATGGGGACTGTGACCCATGTGGGCACAGACCCGCATGCATACTCCTGTCTGTTTCTCGCCATGATCTCTGTCCCTTGCTTTCGCAGGAGTTTGAAAGAAATGTATAACCAACTCCTCCGTGCCAGCCAGGCCACAGAGCACGCTGACAATTTTTTAATGCAAGAAGTGCAATCGGTTTCCAGATAAATCCGGCTTCTGCTGAACGACTGGTGTGTGCTTTCTATTACGACTCACTAGTGGACAGGTCCCTAAACCCGATGTTTCAAGTTTCTTAATGTGTCCAGGAGTCAGGCTGCTCATCCATAAGTGAGCAGAGAGGTACATCAATGATGCAAACATATAAATAGATTGATTTTCCCGAAGTGTGCTTAATGAGTTGGCAACATTCTAGAAACATAATAATGAGACAATGTTGGGAAAAAGATGGATAAAGGGTCAGGCCAGCTACAGAATACGCCGTAAATGTCCCCCAGCACAGGTCTGCTTTAGACTGAACATGTGTGTGTATGAACATCAGATCCACACGCATGTTTTATGTATGTGTCCATATAGTTCTATGTATTCAGAGACTTCAGGTTTAAAATGCACAAAACAAATACAGTGAACACCGTACTAATCTTTCTGTCCATCAATTTCATGTTTGTGTGGTGACAAGGTGTTTAGATAAGCAGTATTTTATTTACATATGTATGTATATTCTAAGTGACTTGAATTTATGTTTATAAATAGGGTATAGGCATGCATGCATGTGTTTTCTAAATATTATGCCAATAAAAGGAAAACAAAGTGTGGAAGAAGAATGGGTATCATATGTTCTAATTTCTATAACAGAAAAGGCCATCTGGGTATGTGTAGGTTTGCAGATAAAGATTCTGTTGAGAAGCACACACAGGAATGAGGCCGCTGCATGTGGCTGCAGGGCTGGGACCTGATTCTCCACAGTGAGTTTCCAGGTGAAAAAGAAACCTTTCAATTGCTGATATTTTTTACTATTCAAATTTTTATCACTTGTCAAGTATAACAGTTCATTGAAAGATCTGTTTTAAAAGATTCTGGAGGACATTATAAGTGAAATAAATAAGAAGAAAGACAGACAGTGGATGATTTCACTCTTGTGTGGACTGTAAAGAAACTAAGCAAAGGAACAGACTAAACAAAAACCAGGCCTTGGACATTAGCAATAGAAGTGAGGTCACCAGTGGGGCAGTGCGGGGTGGGGGCAGTGACAGAAGGTCCCGTGGACGGTGGGGAAGAATCTTGGTATTTTGGTGGAGGCAGGTGTGGTGTCATGTCTCTGAAGAATGGGGAACCTGCACAGATGGGCTTATATCATTTTGTAAATCAAACTTACCTCTCCAAAGATGCAGTTCATTCAAAAATAAAATAAGAGTCTTGTGTCCAGGTGAGCTGTGCCTCCCGCGAGAGCAGAGCCTCCTCTCCCACAGCTCTGCTCGGGGAGGCATTTGGACCGCAATGTCAGAGGCCTTGGGGCAGCCCCAGACCGAGCCTGTGGTGACCTGCAGCCTCTGACTCGTCTCCTCTGGATTCGCTTTCAAACAGTCACAACCAGCCACCAGACCCAGTGACTTAGAACGACATGCATTTTTATCATTTTGAAATTGGGTCTGATAGGGAGGAAACCAAGGTGCCCACAGGGCAATGTTCCTTCTGGAATCTCTAGAGAAGAATCCACGTGCTGTCTTGAGTTTCTGGAGGCCACCTGTGTCCTTGGCTCCTGTCTCCTCCAGTCCTTTGCCATCGCCCTCAGTCTCTGATTCTGACCCTCCACCCTCCCTGTGATTACCTGGGACTCATCCAGGATTATCCCCCATGCCAACATCCCAAAGTTACTCACATGGGCAAAATCCCCTCCCTGGGGGAGGCCACACGCCCACGGGTTCGGCATTGGTGTGTGGACAGCTGCGGGTGGACAGCTGCGGGTGGGCAGCTGCGGGTGGGCAGCTGGGGGGAGCCCTTGGACTGCCTCCTGGTCCTGTGTGAGTTAGTTTCCTTGACAAACATATGAAAGCTGAGTTCAAGTCTTTCTCAAAGGCCACACTTCAAATGACCTCTGTTGGCCAGGTGGCTAATATAAAGGTCACAGGAAGCACTGTATCCAGGGGTATGGACCCCAGTTGTAGGGCAGTTAGAGCAGGTGGACACCAATCAGGGTGAGGAGGACCCTTGAGAAGTTACCTGTGGACAATGTGTTTTCTGTGGTCTAAATATGAACATCAGAAGCTCTTCCAATCTGTCGGTGATTCTGTCAGAGCCCACCGATTAATGACATGCAAGGAGGGAGGGCAATCGGATTAAAAAAACCAGAGAGGAGGAAAACTCGCTGTGTCCTGACATTCTCCTTCCCTTTCCTGTCCTTTTATTTAAATCAGGGAAGCTAATCAATGATGCCCCAATTCTGCCTAAACCTGAGAGAACAATGACACAATGAAACTGATCATGTATTAAGTAAAATTCAACTAAGGGACTGTGGGGACCCTAGCTACGTGTGAAAAGAGTGAAGAATTCTGGATTTGCTTGGTGCCACATGAGAAAGCCTTCCAAAGCTTCAGGTCAAAGTAAATAATCCAAGTTTTAGGAGCAAAACACACTGAGTAGTCAGAATCGGCGATGAAAGAAGAGCGTTTGAAACACTGACTGTGGGAGGAAGGTGGCGCCCCCTGAGCATGATGGCATGGGTCAGGAGCCCAGGACACGGCAGTGCAGTGTTGACACCGCCCTGAGAGGACAGCAGGTTTGGGTCACCCCCTTGGAGGCATTAGGAGAGACTGCAGAGATCAATGCCAGCCCCTGCCCCACCGTGACTCAGTCCGGGTAAACTCGCTGGGCACAAATGGGTTAAGATGAAAAGTTCATTTTCCAGGAGGGGGTGATTCATCCAATGCTGGCTGAGGCACAAAACACTCAGCCATGATTACAGGCCAGCAGGAACTCCTGATGCACTCAGAGACCACATCTGCTGGATGTGGTCCTCACCCCTGTAATCCAGAGAACACAGTCCTTCTGGAATAGAAATTCAACCTCAACCCTGTAATTCAGAAAACCAGAGCAAAAAAAAAAAAAAATCCCTTTGCTATGGGATAAAGCATTTTCCAGACCCATTTATCAAATTAAAACAGAATCTATCTTTATGACTTACAAAAAGGCATTAGAGTAATAGAAAAAATAAGCAATGTTTCCCATATAATCAGCAACTTCATCATTCGTTTGTAAATGCTTTTTTCCTGTCTAAGCTGCAGCATATGATCTTAGTCACTCATGAATGGAGGTGATTACAAGCAGCCTCTCTCCTCAGCCCAGAGACTGATTAGAATATAAAAACAAATAAAGTCTAGAAAGAGAAAACATACATATTTTTTCTTCTAGGTGAAACCTGAATTGCTAGGTCCATGGAGTCTCTACAAATGTTCCTTGTGTTAAGATGATATTACATACTAACAAACCATCCTCAGCCGAAAATTTCCTGTCAAAAATGTACTGAATGTAGTCAATCTGTCACCCATCAAGGCTTAGCCTCGCCCAGCTTCAATGTGCTCAGAACACTTCCATTAGCCCAGGGTACAGCGAGATCACCTGATATGATGTTTATTTTATCATAAAGCATCCAAGAGGGCAGCCCACTGTGTATTTCCAGCCCTGGCAAAGATGAAAATCCAAAGTAAAATTTCTATTGAAGACATATCACTTTGATACCATTTTAAAGCTGAAAAATTATAAGTCGAATCTCATAATTCTGAATCAATCTGTATTTGCAAAGCCAACCAGAGAAAGGCGGTATTGAAGTGAAAACGAGAGGGCCAGACTAGGCCCTTGCCAGCGAGGTCTCTGCAGAGCCCGCCCGCTCCCTTTGGCGAGTGAGGAGGTGGCGCTGTGGGTGGTAACATGGGTCTTCGCAGAGACCAGGCAAATGCTTTATGATCAAGAAAGCTGGCAGATCTTTTCCTTGATAAGAACCTGTGTTACTTAAAAGGCTCTCTCTTCAGACAGACTCATAATATATAATCTTTTGTACTCATTTTGTCTCCTGTTACCTCCATTTTGTAGCCTAATTTCTCAGTATATGCACATATCTCTTGCATAAAATGTTTACACAGTCTTTGAAGACAATATTATTAAAGCATCCTTCCCTTAGGATAAAGAAATGGCCCTGGAGCCTTTGTTTGACTCAACTGGTATCTTGTTAAAACCGTGCTCTGCCACGGGGCCGGGTTTGGGGGCAGCGGCTGCTGCTCTGTGTGTTGATGCATTTCACAACCTCACAGGCTGCTGGGACCCTCATCTCCGGGGCGCAGAACTTCCAGGGGCTGCTGACCTTTCTGCAATGTTACAAGAAGAACTGGCCTCTACAGTCTTTCTCATCTTAATGATGTCAGACGAGTCAATTGTGTTGTAAAAAGAGACAGAGGCCCAGGACTTGGCATCGACTGCAGGGCAAGTACTGGACTTGAAGAGCAGATCCTGGGGTAGCTCTGCAGGAAAGGAAATCAAGGGGGTGGAAGGGGTGCCAGTTAGCTGGTGGTCTTTCCTGTTGGTTGGACTGTGCTCTAGATAAAAGCGGCCTGAATTCCAATTCAGCCCAGAGCATGTGAAAAGCACATCTGGTAGATGGATGCTGTTGATCACGACTGAAAGGAATAGAGGCTGAGCTGGGTGGGTGTGGCTTGGAGCTTAATCAAGGCATCACAATGTGCTTTTCTTCCATCTCCGCATTCTGCCTCTTCTTGACCAGGCTCACCTAAGGAGGTGTATGATGTGGGCCCAGAGTTTCAGTTTACAGCATCCACGTCAGCAGTTTAAGCAGAAAACAAATCCTGGATTCACTCTGCTTTGACCAATCTGGACTCATTGAGGAAGAATTTGCTGCCTGGGGCAGCCAGCTGATAACCGTACCTGAGTTCCCTGAGCCAGCCCAGAGTCTGAGCCATCACTTGACTCAGCTGGACTAAGGATAGGGAGAAGTGTTCCTCAAAACAAGTTGGCATCTCTTCTACAAAAAAGGTGGGCTGGGGTTGGACGTGTGGTGGTTAAGACCCAGGAAATGATGACCAGAGTGGAGAGTAATGAGTTCCAGGCATAGAGGCTGAGATCAATGTGGCCAGAAGCTGATGTGGTGTTGGTTATTAACTTAACAAAGAAGAATGCTCACAATTTCTTTCTTTCTTTCTTTTCTTTTCTTTTCTTTCTTTCTTTCTTTCTTTCTTTCTTTCTTTCTTTCTTTCTTTCTTTCTTTCTTTCTTTCTTTCTTTCTTTCTTTCTTTTCTTTCTTTTTAAGGGACTTTGCAGGCAGGAAGAAGGGGAGTAGGCAGGCAGGGAGGGAGGGAGGGGAAGAAGAAGCACTTTATTTTATTTTTGTTTAGTTGTTCATCTTGGTTGTTCACCCTGACTCTGGGTCATGAACTGGGTCCTTGGAATGTCTGTGGATGGCGCCAGCCAAAGGCAAAGTACTGAACGCTTCTCCACAGGGTGTGCCAACAAGTGGTTTTCTTAAGGCAAAGCAGCAATGTTAATGATGAGTTTCATCAAATAATTTCACAATGATGAATGCTAATTTCCCTCACACATTGGAATCCTGGGGAAGCAGCCCAGCATTTAGCGACTTATGAAGGATTTTGTGTCAATGACACCACATGTCTCTTAGGAAAGGTGCCGCAGACATTTCCACTTACGTCTATGAGCAGAACTTAACCCTCTGGGTATCAAGGAAGACTGGGGAATGCATTCTGTCTCACGGGCAATCAAAACCCGAGTACACTTGGACTTAGTACAGTGGGAGCAGGGATGTTAGAGGACAGCTAACAGTCTTTGCAGTATCCTTGTATCGCCATGACAGCAGCAGTTCTTTGCCTGCACATATGCCCTCTTGAAGGGGACAAAACGAAGTCAGCTCCAGTTCACTAGCTCTTTCAGTCATTCTCGTCTAACTACGGTGAGATGCCATGCACACAATCATCCTCCAATTTGTATTTCAGAGACAATGAATAAAAGGTTAATGACGTGGATGCTGGGTGAAGAATTAATCTGTCTCATCTTTGCTCCGCATGCCTGAGCTGGAGCTTCTCAGTCCTAGCGAAGTCCTCATAACAGCAGCGCTGTGTCACACGATGGCTCCTCCTGAGCTCATGCTGAGGAGGTGAACCAGGGTAGCCCTTGAATGGTCTCAGGACAGGAGCTGGCCATGGCGGGAAGGTAAAATCATGATTAGATCTGAACCAGGGGCACTGGCCTGTCCAGAGGGGAGAGGGCTGCAGCTTGAATATAAGCTTGTATCCAGTGATTCAATCCATCACACCTATGTGATGAAACCACCGTCAAAACTCCAGATGACTTGGGTAACCTCCAGGAGGGGAGCACATAGATGTGCCAGGATACTGACTGTCCAGAATCCATGGGGAAAGGACACAGAGATTCTGAGTCTAGGACCCTCCCAGACCCTACTCTGTGTCTCTGAGTTTGGCTGGCCTGGTGTGTGTCCTTTATATTAAAACTGTAATTGTTCTATAGTGCTTTTTCTGAGCTCTGAGTTGTCCTGAGGAGAAGGTCATGAGGACACACCCAATCTGCAGCTAGTCTGGCAGGAGTGCAGGTGGCGGGGCCTGAACTTGTGGCTGGCATCTTAAGGGAGCAGTTTCGGGGACTTCTCCTTAATCTGTGGAGTCTGTGTTTTCTCTGGATGGTGAGCCTCAGAGTGGTATTTCAATTACTGGCCTACAGTCTAAAGTTTGTCTAAACTGCAAACTAACAAGAGTCAGTAACCCTCAACAGTCACCAAAGCCACATGTCAAATATGCAAAATACTGTACTCAACAATCCTTTATGTTAAGGGGCTCCATCTCTCGTCAAGATAGATTATATATATGTATATATATGTATATGTATATAAATATATATGGTAGATGATGGATATAGAAGTTAGGTAGATAGGAAGATATTCAGCTGGCTAGAGATAGATGATTGCTAGAGGGATAGATATATAATATAGAGATATTATATATAATAAATGCACATCGCAAATATAATAAAATTTATTTGTGTTCTTCTTTATTAACAAAAACAATACATTTTTGTAGAAAATTTAGAAGACACAAGCAGGAAAAAAGAGCTATCAACTATTCTAATACTCAAAGATAAATTCTTTCAATATTATGTTGAAAATCCAGTTTTCTGTGCTTTTCAAATTTGAATTTTAGGGACAAAACAGTAGTGTGTCTCACATATGATTTTTAATATTTCTGTTTCTATCACACATCCATGTTTCCATGCCATTTAATGCTTTTCACTTACTTTTAATAATTTATTGTTATCCCAAGTGTGGATAGACCGTGATTTATTTAATTCAGGAATTACAAATCCAAATACCACAGAGCAGAAACTAAGCACTTATTAAGTATGTGCTCTCCAATAATGTCAGTTCAGGCCAATATTAAAATTTCCTGTGACCTCTAAGAGAAACGATTGCTGCTTAGCTGCAGGTAAATTTTGTCCTGATGGCATGCAGTCTAACATTTCAGCAGAAGTCAAAACACAGAATTTTATGTACAAACTCCTATTTGTAAACATTGACACCCAACAAAAACTTATTTAAACCATTGAGTGGGAATAACAGAAAGTGTTGGTAAATTAAAATTGCCTTTTGGGCTTCTAGTTTGCAACTTCTGATTACATCATTTTTCATTCTTTAGGTTGGCTACATCTTTGCCTCTCTTTTAAGACTGTGGACGTGAACATATTTGAACTGAAAACCTTGCCAACATGGAATTTGTTAGTTGGGTTTCATATCAACAACTGAGACTTCTGCCAAAGGTCCAGTGACTGAGGTTTTTGGAAGACGTTTCTCAAAAGCATTTCTACTAATTGGCAACCTCACCAGCAGGGTATGTGAGGGCCAGTCTGTTGATAGGCTTTCCGGCTTTGGGTGTGATCATATGCTTTACAAATGCATCAGTTTAATTAGCTCCTGATAGCTTTGTTGTTGGAACTCACACTTATTTGTTTCTTGCTAATGGTGACTGGCGCTCCTGTCTTCAGGGTTCGTTTGTCGTTCTTTGGCTAATGGGTCTTTCATCATTTTTCCATTCTCTTTAATCATTTTTCTCTTTTTATCTGTTAACATTCTTTCTATGTCAAGGTGAGGAACAAAGGTTCTGATTCAACATCATCATTTTGAAAAGAGAAATGATCTCCTGAACACAGATGTAATATTCTATTAAATAGCCATAATGTGTCTTAAAAGGAGTCCATGAACAGACACATCCGACATCCATCCCAAAATGAGCATGTGCAGTGTTCTGGGTCACGGGACCAGAGCCAGCCTTTCACACTGCACATTCTTCCTCATTCAGAGCCCGTTTCTAGACATACCACCTGCACGACGGTGCTTGTTGGACCCTTCATTCGAAGACACCATTTCCTGAGATGCTCTCGAGTTGACGTGTCCTGTTTGCTGCCATAGCACCTCCCCGATCAACTCCACATCATGGCCCTCCTGCCGTTGCCTCCTTCACATTTTATACCCGAGTGAGACCAACAAAGTGCAGTAGCTAAGTGGCGCGCAGGACAAGAATCAGGCCATGACATGCAGTGGAACTTCCATCGCGGATTTACATCATCACCTCCCTGGAGTCTAAGCTTGTTCTGATTTCCGTTTGTACACACCTCCTGAATCCTGAAATGTGTCTCCTGGTTCTTCCTCTAGACCTAAGTGTGTCCTGATCACCATCCAGAAGCCTTTTCTGACCCCTTTGTGGTGCCAGTCCTCCTCTCTGTGTGCTGGGGTCCTCGGCAGCGCTGTCTTGTGGCTTTACTCACGACCTCTCTAAGTTAGTTGTGTCGGGCTCCGTCCTCTGAAGCGACACTTCCAGAGGACCAGCGTCTGTTTCATGGACACCTGCAGATTCAGTGTTTCTCATGGTCCCTGTCACAGAGTAGCCCCTGAATACATGTCAGAAGTGAAATGAGAGAATGAGAAAAAAACAGTTCTAAAGTCTCTGTTATTTGATTGTCCTTACAGGTAAAAGGCCAAAGAAGGAGCTGTTATTTTTAATTTAACACCTTGAAATGTCAGGCTCTGACTCCAGTTGTATTTGCAGTTCCACTGGAATCGGTAAATCTTCAATGATTTATTAAAACTGCCTATTCCACACGGGCCCGAGTCATCGATCCTTCCCTGTGCTCTGTGGTCCTTGGAACTGGCAGTCACGCCTTTTTGGAAAAGAGAGGCTATTCCAGAGCCCAGGCTTTTACTGGTCTCACCTTGATCAAAAGCTCTGGGTCAGAAACCCTACTATTGGCACCTACTGCCTGCATAGCGATGCTTATAGTGACTAGAAGGGGTACCTTTGATAGGACATTGGTGCCACCCCACTGCCAGTCGATGGTACCAGGAGACAGAACCTTTGGGAGGCATTAGATCAGGGAAGCAGCACTCTCACAAGCACTCTCACTCTTTATAAAAGAGTCCCCAGGGAGCCCTCTAGCCCAGTGAGACACAGAGATGACAGCCATCCATGAGGACTCAGCCACACCAGACACCCAGTCTGCTAGCACCTTTGTCATGGGCTTCCCGGCCTCCAGAACCGTGAACAAGAATTCCTGTTGTCTCCAAATTATCCAGTTTATGGTATCACTTTAGAGTGACCTAAATGGACTTAGTGGCTGAGAAGAGACATTTTTTACTGACTAAATGTCAGTTACTGCAACAGACAAATGCTGGAACCCGATTGATTTAAAACAGGGAGGATTTATTTCTCTTGGAAGCTCAGGAGTCTCACAGCTGTCTTCTCTGCTGCAGGAAGGTCCCTGCGGCAGTGGGGAAAGGTCTCTAGCAGAAGCACTGGTCCAACACCCCTCATTCAAGACTGGTCCCCGGAGTGCAGGGGGTCAGATGTGGACTGAACACTGAGGACGCAGAGACGTGCTTAGAGTTACAGGAAGGACACTGCCTGTTTCTGCCACACGTTACCAAGATTTCACTTGTCAAAAGGCACCCAAACAGCTGGATAGGAGCACTTCCTGTCTGGAAAGATACCACCTTTTCCAGAACCTGCTGCTTACTCTTTCTGCAGCAGGGCAGGCTCATGTACAGGAATTCTTGACCTTCAAGTTATACTAAGGTAATTATTCCAAATGCTGTTAAGAAAAACGTTCATGGAAAATGGACTCAGAATCCCCCCTCTCCTCTCTCTCTGTCTCTCTCTCTCTCACACACACACACACACACACACGCACACGCACACACACACATACACACACACAGACAAGTTTAAAGTAGGTCTGTTCTTTTTAAATAAACTTTTTATTTTGGAACAGTTTTAGATTTGGAGAAAACGGTGAAGATATTACAGTGATTTCACATATATTTCTAATTAATTGTTAATAACATCTTCCATTACGATTTATCACAACTAATATTGTACATTATTTTAACGATATTCTGTTCTCTATAACATTTCCCCGGCTGTGACAGACTCTCAGGCTTTCCTCGTTTGGACGATGGTGACATGCTGAGGGAAGTAGCCAGGAGTCCCGCAGGCTGTCCCTCCACGGACATCATCCATGTCTTTCCTGCAGCCACACTGGCTCACCTGTGCCTGGGAGGGGAGGAGAGGCTTCCCTCACATCATACCTATGTACCTATGTGTCAGCAGCTGACTCACCCTGGTGGTGACACCTCTGTCACCTGGCTGGGACACTGCCTTAGGCGTCTCCACTTACTGGGTTCTCAGAGGACAGAGGCTGCTCCTCGTGAGGGGTCCAGCAGGGCTGGCCTCCAACCCTCTGGGGGTGGGGATGATGTCTGATGACACAGATCATCAGTGAGTCAGCTGGCGGCCCACACAGTGGGTGGACACCTGCCTGTAGTGCAGGGGATGTTGACCATACTGGGCGGGGAAGCATGTATCTGCACGGGACCTGGAGATGTAGCCTGGCACTGATCCCCCAGTGCAGATGCCCTCAGGCTGGGTGGGGCAGACTTGCGCTGGGCCTGCAGTATAGACACGAATGATTTGAGCAGTGTAGACCTGTCCTGAGTCCTGTGGTGTTGACCTCGCTGGGACCACAGTGTAGACCCGTGCTGAACCTGCAGTGTAGACTCACTCACTGCAGGCAGTGTAGGGTGTAGACCTACTCAGAGTGGGCAGTGTGGACACATTGACCATGAAATCCGGGAAGCGACAGAGCTGTGGCACGCTGCCCCCGGGCTGCAGGACGTTCACAGACATGGAAGAAACATGCTGTGACATTGAGGTCCTTCCGGACGGAGGTGCCCACCCCGAGTGAGGACCCGACTCGAGGGAGGGCGTCGTCCAGAGGTTGGCGCACGTCCTGCAGGGAGCTCAAGCTGGAGGACTCGCAGCGCACAGGAGTCCAGGTCCGTGACCCCCTCCCAGGGTTGCAGGGTGGGTCTAAGACCCCCTCTTGTGAGAGCCACCAGCCTCATCTGGGAGGACATGGATTCAGGTCCAGAGTTGCAAAGTCTCCCTTCTGGGGACCCAGAAAAGCCACCCCAGCAGGACCCCAGTGAGCACAGACACTGATGTGCCACCTGGTTGTCACCTTGTGCGATGACCTTGCCTCTCAGGAGATGACAGAAGCAACCAGGCGCTGCCTGCAGCCCTTGCTCCTGGAGCGGGCCCTGCCTCCTGGGTGCTTCTCCTTCCAAGCCCCGGATTGCAAACTCCTCTCACAGAGGGGCGGGACCGCCCAGCCCGGCTTGCGCTCCATCCCCGTGTCTCCGCATGTGAAACTTCACAGAGTCTTTGGAGCCAGGTTTGGCTGCACACTATGCAAATAGCACTCTCTCAGTCTGCTTTATAAAATCCCAGACAAGTCTGATATTCTGAAAATGCCCTTTTTCTGATGAAAAGATTGCAAAGAATACCCTCTGTGTGGCAGCAAAAATGGTTGCTTTAGGACCCACTTCTTGTCCCATTTATTTTAACATTTCTGACAGAGGACAGCATCTAGTCCATCTGATGATAGGGCCTGGCAGCCCACTCGAGGTGACACTTTTCTAGGTCAGTTTCTTGGTCACAGTAATGACGAACTTCTTCTGGCAGTTCCAGAAGAAGGTCGATCTAGAATGTGGTCTCATCATCATTAAACTGCATCACAACATCAACCTTACCTAGAATGGAGATAAGATAAGTTTAGTTGATTTATCAAACCATGAGAAAAGCAGCGTTTGATTTAGAAATAGATCTACATACATATAAGCAAAGTTATATTTAACAGCGCGACTTAAAGAATTAAAGTGTTGGAAATCATGTGGAATTCCAACCACAAATATTGGTAAAGTGAGCTGTGATGATGATGATGGTGACACAGTTATCAAAGGCTTCTGTGACAGGCACCAGGAGAAACACTTGTGGACCTTTCCTAACCCTCAGGCACGTGTAAAGTTTGTCCTCGGTTTGCCTGCAGGCACATCAGCCCACACTACATAGAGACAGACTGAGTGCAGCCCTCTCCTGAGAAGCTGCCCCGCAGTCAGCTGACACCATACTGTGCTTGCAGAGTCAAAGTTCAATACAAATGGACATAAAACTTGACCTTTCTCAGAATAAACGAGATAGAGTAAAAATTTTTAATAAAGAAGAAATCCAGCTTATTACATGGACATCAGTGAAACCTAATAGCTTGCTTCTTCTCAGTGGCTCTGATAACCCTGAAAGAGACTCAACTTTCCTTCCTGCAAAGGGTGTAAGAAAATCAGAGCCAACCCGCTGCCTCGGAACCGCGCTGCGCCCCCAGGAGGTGAGAGGCTGCCCTTGCTCACGTGCTGGGTGGTCCTTTCTGCTCAGATGCAGAGCTTCCCAGCAGTTTGGGGTCTGACAGCTACTGGGTCACAAGGTGGTCGCAAACTTCTCTTTGAGGCATAAGCTCTTACTAATGACTGTGACATTAACCTGCTTATTTTAATTTGACTCCTTCTGGATTGACAGCAGATATTTGTAATAATGCCGCACACCCCTCCCAGAACCGGACGGCTCTTACTCAAGGTCTGAGTTCTTGGTGGAGACCTGTGCTATCATCGTGTGCGCCCCTGGGACCACTGCAGCTGGGGCCCGATTCAACACCTCTCCACCACCTGGGGGTCTTCCACCCAGGGACAAGGAACGAGGACATCTTGATGGCTGGCTGGTTCTTGGAAGTTCTAGTCTCCGTTAGAGGAAAGGGAGAAAGGAGTTTGGCTCTGCTTTGGTGCGTACGGAAGAGCAGGGCCCAATCAGCTTCCATGATCGCCTGAGACGCAGCCAGTGCTCTGCCCTGAAATGCGTGGATTTCTGTGTGACTGTGATCTGATCGTCCTTTGGGAACTTGATCACTCAAGCCCGTGGGTGTATTCAAATGCTTGGACTTGGACGTGCATTTGATCTCCTTAGTAAAGAAAGGTGGACGTGTGCGTGCAGATGTCTTTCAGAGCAGGGGCATTTCATTCCAGGAAAAGGCCATTCTACTCTTGTCCACCCACCTGGCAGGGAGGCCCGCTGACGGCCTCTGATTGCTTAATCAAGACTGTCACTTGAAGACTGCTCGTTCTCACACGTTGCTTCCCGCATTGCTTTCCTCTGTAAGAGCTTGTTTCACGGGGAGGCATCTCCATTCAGGTGCATGGACATGCATCTCAGTTTCCCCACTCATCATTTGCTCCTAGAGTGCGGGAGCAGGGTACTTGTTTTCATTCCCCCTAGTCCACACGTGTCCCCAGAGGTGCCCAGTGGACACTCAGAAGAGCTTCCTGCCCAGATACCCGGCCCCGAGCACAGACCTCACATGCTAAGTGCCTGGCTGCACCCTTTGCCACCATCACGCCTGTCCCCGTGCTAGCGAGCCCACTCCCCTGCCTGGCCACAGAAAAGGCATGCTGCACAGTGCCTGGGGACAGCGGGCTGCACCACCCACTGAAGGGATCTCCCGTGTGGCAGCCCCTGGCTCTGCCCCATTGGCAATGAGACTTTCCTTCCCTCTGCCTGTGCCTTTGTCAGGGAGCCCACGGATTGTCCTTGCTATCTGTAAATAATCAGGACTGGGCAGCTCCGGGGCGCCTGGCCCTGTGTTGTATGAGGAGGGAGGCACCCTGGCTCCCAGAGGGGCCCGGTGATGGGATCAGAACATCTGAGGGGCCCGTTTATCTGTGTGTGCAGGGGATTTGTGGGGGCTGCTTCCCTTTCAGAATTGCATCTTTCTGGAATGACTCCCCGCCAGCGCTCTTTAAAGTCCAGGCCAGAGCTCAAAGATGGGGGACTTCTCCTG
Organism: Solenodon paradoxus; assembly: GCA_004363575.1. NCBI lineage: Eukaryota > Metazoa > Chordata > Mammalia > Eulipotyphla > Solenodontidae > Solenodon > Solenodon paradoxus. Next base: position 81,333 of record RJWH01002460.1, on the reverse strand, counting down.
AGACTGAAAGTTTCCTGTAAGAAGAGACCTGAATTCTTCATGATGGCGCCAGTCCCACCCCACAAGATGCTGGTCCCAGTGCAGACGCGGAGCAGCCTGCCTCAGACCTGGTTGTCACAAAGGAAATGCGTCTCTCACTGCACCGGCCCAGGTGGGGGAGACTTGGCTTCAGGAGGCTCAGCTGCCATCCGTAGATATCACTTACCCTGTGGGCCCAAGGTGGGACAGAGTGTGAGCTGCATTTTCTTTGCTGCAGAGGCAAAGGGACAAAGTCGTTTCCCCACTCAGACCTATAAACCCCTTTGTTTCGTCTGCTGGCCCACTAGGGCTTGCCTTTTCCTTCCTCCCATACTGTCCTCATGGCGATGCCAGCCTGCACGGGACCTCCGGGAGTCCGCAGTGGGCTCAGTGCCCGTGAGAAGCAGGGCAGAAGACAAGCACTGCAGAGCCAAATTAGGGTTTCCTGGGGTCTGAGAAAGCACCTAATGGGCTTGCTGTTGAGGAAAGTATATCGTCCCCAGCTCCCCTAACTGCCATCTCTCCTGCCTGGCACCTAGTCTTATCCACCTTTCAAGCTCTCTGTTTGACTAAGTGTCATCAATCTTCACGTCACAGTGGGCTGAGAATCCCCTCCTCAAACAGGAGGCAGATAGAAGTCTGGTGAAGGAGCGAGGAAAGTGCTCCTTAGTTTAACCCATTGGAAACGTGCTGGTTTAGGAACCACACCTCCTAATACCTCTACTCTTACCAAAGGCCAGTATCTGTGGTCACTGACTCTAAGCCTTTGAATAATCACATCTCTTAAACATCTCTACTCTTACTAAGGTGACCATCTGTGGTCACTGACTATAAATCTTGACCAAAGTTGGGGAAGACTCCCTAACGCCATGTGTCCACATAATTTGAAAAGATGTATTTTCCTTTATTCCAGTTAGAGAGGGGGAAGAGAGGGAGGAAGAGGAGAGGAGGAGAGGGGGGAGGAAGAAGAAGGGGAGGAGGAAGAGAAAAGGAGAGAAGGAAGGGTAAGAGACATTAGGGCTCTGGTGTGGGTTCAAATGTACGTCCCTACGACTATCACTGTTCTCCATCGTTAGTTAGAAGTAGTCTTGCTCTAACCATTTTTATGTTTTAATATGGTATTCATATTCATAGCTCAGCTCTGATATTTATATGTTTCAGGCTTGGGATGATTCATTTTTGTTGGTTTTTAATTTCCTCATGCAATAGTTCAAGTTTTGCCACATGTTGTGAGGAATGGCTGCTGTTAGACTGCCTAGCGGTGCGTCGTTACTGAATGCCTATCTTTGGGGTGGCTGTGGAAAGGGTGACAGTGCAGATTGCCGTAGCAACACCAGCAAGAATTTATAGCCCATTTCCAACTCTCAAGCCTAAAAATATTTATGTCTATGGAAAACACAGGCATAGAGCTATTCAAACAGGCAGCTCCTGAGTAATTAGGGTCCAGCTGTACGTCAATGCAGATATCGACTCCTTTGAAGAGTCCATCTTGAATAGAGGGCGCCACTGATTTTTCGTTGGCCGCCTTTGCAATGCCTCAGCAGGAACCTCTGCATCGCAGCTCCACCTGCAAGGCTCACTATGCCTTTCACACCTCCTGAGAACTCATTGTGTGAGCAAGAAAATGTCCCTATCACAGGATGCCCTCCTTCACTTGTGTTTTTCCTTAAGCAGAGCAAGACAGTGTTCTTTGTCGCCATGGTAACCAAAGCTGCCTGAGGTGGAAATGCACCAAAAAGGGATTTCACCATATGCAAAATGCATGCCAGAAATGTACGGAGAACCAGGAGATTATGCATTTGTTTTCACCTCTCCCCCGCCCCCCCCCCCCCCCCCCCCCCCCCCCCCCCCCCCCCCCCCCCCCCCCCCCCCCCCAGGGCACATGAAAGACTGTTCCTTCATGCCGTGTATTCTGGAGCTAAAAACATAAGCTAGCACCTTTGTTCTTTCTTACCCAAATGTCTAAAATTCGGAAACTTGTGGTTCAAGAAGTGTGTCTGTGCCGTGTCTGCCTGGGCAAGATGTGTCTCGTGTTCATGCATGTGTTAAGAACCTCCCACACGGCAGAGGTGAGAGTGATGGACTGACCACATCTACCAATCAGGGTGAGTTTTCTCATGAGGCCCTAGCTACATTCATGGCGACCTGTGGACAGGATGGAGCCAGACTGCACGGGTCTATGGACAAGGGCAGAGATCTGCTGCTGCTTCCAACAACTGCAACAGAGTTGCTCCATCTTTGCTCTGACTGCAAAGTTCTTTTCTGCCCCAGGCCTCCATCTTCCCTTCTCTTAGTCTTTTTTCTTCCCATCTCTTTATGGCAAAAGTCCAAAGAAGCATCTTCTGGTGGGAGCATGGTGGGACATGGGGGAAGATGGAAACTTGGGAAGGCTGGCTGGAATCTGTAGTTGGGCTAGGAGAGAGACAGGGAGCGCTTACATATTGAGAATTGTATGTGGTGACACACAGATGAGGGATGGATGCAGATGGATGCATTTGGGCCTGTCTAGGGTCATTGGTAAAAGGTTCACCTACACGACTGAAGGCTTAGAATCAGACCAGAGTCACCGTCACCTCTGTCCCAGTCTTTCTCAGAGGGGTCGTTCAGACATTAAAGATGACAGAGTTCTTTATCAGTGAAGGTTTGTGCATCTCAGTCTGCTGAGAATCCCTGCCCATCTTCGCTGGATGCAGAGAGGACCTCACCTGCTATGAGATGTCACAAGTTTCCACGCAAGTTTTCACCTGTCCCTTCACCCCAACCAGGGTTTACTCGCCACCTAAGTTGAGAACCAGTGAGGGAATTTGAATATTTAGCTGTTGAAAATGTCCTAAGAACCCAATCAATGACTTAGGGAATTAAGCTACCATTTTAAAATATTGTTTAGTCTCTGGTAGAGCATTTTCATGTGGGAGCTAAGAATCATTATCTCCAAGAAGTGCAAATGTTGAAAGTACTCTTTTGAGTCTTTGAAAATAATCTCTCCAACATCCCTGTTTTCCTAAGTCTCAGGGAAGATCGGCACCAAGAATCACACTGTAAAACTGCTGCATGGCAATGGCAGTGTCAGGACCATGGCCTCTGTCTCCTGCATCTCTGTTAGCTGGCTGCAAATCTCTCATTATTAGTCGTATGTTCCCCCTGTGTCTTCAGCTTCCAGAAAACAGCGTTTCTAGAAATGAAAGTGCATTTTTTTTTTTAAAGACCAGAGTCGAGGCAGAAAGCTATGTGAATAGAAGAATTAAAAATGTTTATTTTCCAAACTGCGGCTGGAGAAATTGTTCCAGAGAAAGGTAGATTCACACCAGCCACTTGCGTCTTCTCTTCAGGATGAATTCATCTAGGTCTACCTTCCTGCATCCTGCAAACACGTTCAAGTGCTAACTTGGCACTCTAACTTGTGATGGATCTTGAGTCAACAGTCAACCTCCCTGAACCCTGGTTTCCTGATCCGTGAATTGGGATTTAAGTATTCTTATGCAACAGACATTCTTCTGAGTAGAAAACAACCAGATGACACAAACTGCTTAACATAATAATAATCCAGTGATTCTTATTTGTCACTGATGCTCTTGTTATTTCTTGGGGTTCACTCTTTTCTTTTCACTGCAGTGTAAACTACTCTAAACTATGGTAACAGGACCGAATCTGGAGATTATAGTTCCCCCGCACTCTAACAGTGGAATAGATCTATACAGTCACTTCTAGACCAGATGTGGAATATCTCACAGTGTCCCCACCTCCCTTCCCAGTCACCTCCTCCTTTCCACCACTCCCTGTGTGGAGGGAGAAGGATAAGTGTTGGGGGCAGAAAGTAGAGCAATGACGAAGTGGGAGCTGGCAGAGAGAGCATCAAGGTCACGAGGCCCGGAGCACTGGGCAAAGGCCACTGTGGGAAAACACTGGGGCAGTGTTCCTGTAACTGTTCACTCCCCAAAGCAAGACAGATATAGTTATGTAGTTAGAAAACAAAAGGCTGCAAAAGCAAATCCAATGTAAAGATAAAATCATTTGCGTATGCTGTTTGAAGCAATTTTGTGTATGAACTCAATAAATAGGTGAAGGGTATGGTATTCAGGGCTCTCAGTCCATGAAACTGTTGGCCCCCTGACCCCACCTTTCTATCACTCTCCCTGTCTCTCTGAGTTTCTTAATCTCCTGCAATGCCCTCCTCCTCCCCACTGTTCCCAGAAGTGAATCCCGGCAGATAAGCCTGCAGTCTTCATGCTGGCAGTCTTGAGCTCTGGTGGTGGGCATGGTGTGAAATACAGGCTGAGAAGCCATTTCAATGTCCTAAGATGCACATAGCCTTGTGAACAAAAGTACTGATAGATACTACTGTTTTAAAAAGTTGAAAAAGCATGAAGTAAATTTATTTAAAAAAAAAAAATCAAAGGAAATCATTCCATATGGATTACTTTGGTCTTGGCTGTTCTCGTTTGGTTATTTTTCGTCTGAGATTTATGCATGCTGCCCTATGAGCTAGAGGTTCGTCTTTACTGCTGTGGTCAATACACCGGTGCATTGCAATATTGAATTGTAGAAGCATCCTGTGATCTGCTTATTCATTCTGCTCTTGCTGGGCATTTGGGCTGTCTCCAGATGTGGCTTTTAGAAAGAAGTCAATATCTTGGGTATGAGTGTGCTCACGTCTCTTGGGATGTGCCCAGGAGGTGCTGTGGTCATCAGAGGTGCGGTTCAGATTCGGCAGACTTATACCACAGGTTGTTAGAAACCAAAGTCAGTGTCTTTCACTGTCACGCTGACTATGCTCTGCTGAAGTGTGTTTCCGTTCAAAGCATTTCCTGATATGAAGCTGAAGAAACCAACATACTTGGTCAATTTTGCAATCTTGTCTATTATTCTTTTCTCATCAACTCCAAAAAGCTGGGTCCTGCCCAGCCAGGGTCTAAGGAAAGATATCTCAGTTCGTCCTTCACTGTCCTTCACTGAAAGCCCTGCTCATGCTATTTCATCTGCAGCTGCTTTCCAGGATGTGACTGTGAACTCTTCTCACCTGTCAGTGTCTTCCTTGAAGGAAAGGGGAACTAACAGAGGGAAGAAAGCCCAGGTGCTCGGGTGCTGTCTCAGGGGGTCCCTGTGCAATCCCTTTCACCACGTTCACTCCTTGCTCTTCTCTCCACCCCCGGGGGTGGCCTCACACCTGCCTGCACACTTGTCCCAGCTCTTCTGTAACCAAGCATAGCCAGCTTCTGCTGGTCCCCTGTGTGCCAGGCGCTGACCCTGGCCCCAGTGTTCTGTCCTCAAACCTCCAAGATAAAGCTCCCTGTGCCTTTGCTCCTGGAGGACCCTTGTCACAGAAGCACTTTCCCAGGACACAGTGTGACCACAGCTCTCCTAGAGGGTCCATTCTAGCAAGAAGGCAGAACCTTCTCTAGCAGCTTAAATTTCTTTCGTGTCTGAAATTCCAAACAGGAGAGGCAATGCTCTGGTTTTCCAAAGGCAAGAAAGATGCCAACACATGTCCAGAATTGGAACTTAAAGAGCATGGGTGTGAAACTATGCGGGGCTGAGGCCTGGAAGCTGGGGACGGGAGACTGGGGGCAGGTGACTGGGGCTTAGCTCTCTGGTGGCCTCAGATGGACTGGAGAACACGTTGTTTTCCCACCTGGGGCCAGGCATGCTGGAGCGGAATGACTGATGATGGACACAGGCCCAACATAGCCATTAAAATTAAAATAAAGAAGATGTAGATGGTGCAGGGATTCTGAAGGTGGCGGCATGCTGGGTCTGGTTATCAGCATTCCTTCTCCAGCCATCCTAAAGGAAGAGAACAAAACTTGGTATACTTCTAGTCACAAGCAATCCTGAAAATGAGATGACCACCCACATGGTCCCCTGCTGACAAAGGGGTTGAGGATCAGTGCAAGCCCCTTGGAGGGGGCCAAGAAAGGACTTCTGTGGTCCTGTGTCCCTGGCCTCTGAGTGACCCCGAGTGATCCTACCCCAGAGGCTGCCCTGGGATCCGCAGAGCTGCAAGGAAGACGCTTTTCTGTAACAGACACCCCTTTGTCCTTGACCGGAGGCCGCATGCTTGGTTTCTTGTCATTTAGTTCTTGTCCTCTAAAATCTGCTTCACCACCACAGAACGCCCCTTGATTTTCTCAGTTAGCCCCCCACCCTCTGACTGGACCTGATGGTCTGGCCAAGGCAGCCTCTTTTCTGGAGGATCCAAGCTCATAACATGGCTTTAAAACCCAATTTTTGAAGATATTTGTAGATTCGCATGCACTTGTAAGAAATAAGACAGAACCTCCCCCACCAGACACACCTGTCCCCGACTTCCCCAAGTGGCTTCCTCCCTCGCAGAAACAGTACCAGCCACACAGAGTCCACGAGTTTGAGTTCTGCTTCTGGGGTGTGTTCGTCCCTCTGTGCAATGTTGTCACCTGAGTCCACTGTTTGTTAATGGCCTACTTCTTTAAGTGAAAAGTTCAGCAACTCCACGTCAGGAGCTATTGAAATCCAAGGATTATTGCCACACCTGGTCCCCCAGGGATGCTGCAGCGTGAGGACTGGCCTCAAGGTTTCAGCTGCTGTCAGTCCACGCCGCCTTCAGTGTTTTAGACCCACCCAGACCCCTCCTGATGGCCATGCGGCCTCAGAGCCGCAGGGAGCAGCCCCCTTTCCATTTGGGACCAAATCTGCCCAACCATCTGGAGTGTGGATTCTGGTGGAGGTCACAGGGAAAGGTCACGGAAGAAGGTCACAATTCAGGAGACGGTCCTGGGAGAGGGGAGCAAGTGATGTCTTTGATGCTGCATCGCGCTCCCGTTTTATTTAATTATTCACAGCTTTGTGCAGGTATGACTGACATGGACAATGCTCGTTATTTAGAGATATTACGATGCATACTGGACATATATGCCATGTCTATGATGTATCTAAATCCATGTCTAAATCTAGCTCTGTCAACATATCCATAATACCGCAGGATTGTTTTTAGCCGATAGATTATGCTGCTAGACTGAATCCAAATATGTAATTTGATCCACGTAACTCAGATGGAGAAACCTCTCACAGTGAATTAAAGTGTGGGAGGTTTTAGATTTAATAGTATTAAACGCTAACAAGAGAGAGTATATTAAATAGAGCCATATTCCCACAATGAAAGCAAAGCCCCCTAATAACTGTCAGCACAACGCAGTAGGTGAACCGCTTCAGAAGATGATCTGACACAACAGAACTTGGACCAAAATAGGTGGTTTATTAGTTCTGAGAACAAACGACTGGAGAAAGTCCTCCTCTGGTGGCCTCAGGAGACAAGGGGCAGGAGACTGAAGGTTTGGCAGGAGGAGGGAGTTGAATTTCCTATAAAGCCAGTATTAGAACGTCCCTGCTCCGGACGGCCACCAGAATGGAGAGCACGTTCACTGAGGCGGTGGTGGGTCAGCCTCCCCTCCAGGACTAGGCAGCCTGAGGAAGTCGGGCGCCTCCCACTGGACAGGGGCTTCTTCGGTGGGCTTCTTACTGAGCAGAGTTTAATGAGAGGGACCCCGTGGAAGCCCGTCCCATGCAGAGTGAGAAGGACATGTCCCAAAGAAACTGCACAGAGAGCTTTCACGGATAACAGTCTGCTTGAGATTCTGGCTTTTCTCAGTTAAATAACACTGAAAGTTCATTCTCAGAATTGGACAAAATCACAAAGTCTCGCACCAATCGGTGAAGGATGAATACCTGACTGGGGGGGACAGTTTTATTATGAATGCCCTAAAATCCAGCCTTCTAAAACAAGTGAAGAAGGAAGAGTGGGCAGAAGCAGCCATCACTTACACATTTGCTTTCCTCTGTTTTCTTTTCAACTGTGACATTGTGTCCTCAGCACTTAGCATTTTATATCCTGTTTCTATTTATTTTTGAATCTTTCAAACCATGTTTCTGTAAACACCCTATATATTTCTCTTCACCTAGTCCGTCCTTACAGACATGTATACAGTGGGTAGGAAATTTAAAAAGAATGTTTTCTCTACCAAGCTTGCCTTCTCCTCCTCACTGGCAGTTATTTCTATAAACACTTAAGAATTGTATTTTCACTCCCAAGAAAACAAAACAAAGCAAAGACAAACCCAAATCCACCAAGTGCAGAGCACTGACATGCCTCTCATTTACCCTCCTTTCTTCCTCCAGTTTTCTCCCTGTATGACTTGTATATCTGCAGATTTCATTCTGGATTAGTCCCTGCATTTGGAAAAATCCCATTGCACGTAAATATAAACAGCATCAAATTACTCACGGCCTCTCTGCCTGCACAGACACCTGGGTGTCCTAGGTTTGCATCGTCTTGTTTACAAGGCTGTTTTCCTCTCTTTCCATAGCCAAACCCCTGCTGGATTTTACCAATATGCTCAGCAGCACAGAGGACTTGGAGGGCAGTGAATATCCGCTAAGTACATGACAACATTTGTGTGGGTTTCTGCTAGGCCTGGAAAAAGCAAACCCATGGATCTTCCTCTAGAGCCTCCAGAAAGGCACGCAGGCCAGGACTCACCTGCATTTTAGACCCGTGTGACCCATTTCAACATCTGAATTCCAAAACTATTAGATAGTAAGTTCATGTTATTTTATACCACTAGATGTGTGGTTATTTATTAGAGATACAATGGGAAGCATTAAATTTTCTGTGGAGACCTTGGAGTTCCTTATCCTTGAGATAAAACAGTGATTTTCCCCATTGTGGAGTCAGCACAAGGCAGGGAGAGAAGGGGCCATCCTGATCTGCAGTAGTCGGGGAAGGCTGCCTGGAGGAGGAGAAAGTGGAGGGAGCACAGCTGCATGTGGAGGGAGGGGGAGAATTCCCTGAATCATCTTCCCGGGAGCCTATTCTTTAGTCAGTCACAACTCCAGACTTCTATTTCAAGAATTTTGTAAGCCATTAAAAACTGATGCTTGAAACCAACTTCAGGTCCTTCAACTAGAGTGTGTGGTCACTTTCCCTCTTCATTTCCATTTGCACTAATCCTGAGGTCCAACTACGTCATAGTTTCCAGCATGGCAGAGCTCTGACCATGTGCCTTCACTTGCCTGTATATAGTGCGGGTCAGACACTTGCTAAGTGTTGGGACTCTCCACGGGAGTTGGTCTGGCAGCCACACAGCCTAGCATGATGATGGAGGTGGGGGTGGGGGGACAGCAGTCATCAAAGACCCATGTTATAAATGGGCAATGTCACGGGGTCCTTGAGGATTTTCAGTCCCAAGGTGGGCAGCGGGGGAGAACGGGGGCAAGAGTTTCGGAGAAGGGCCTTCAGCGTCGTTACTCAGAGGCCTAGAAAATCCCTCTGGGCTCTGGCTTAACCTTCTTGGTTTATTAAAAATGGAGAAACTGCACACAAAACTGTATTCAATGTCATCTGCTTATGGTATCAAATTAGTCATTCAGAGAGACACATGCGAGTGTAACTATCTTTCATGATACTAAGAAAGGTGTGTCTCTCGGCAGCCTTGTTTGGGTTTTAAATATAGTCGGCTGTCCCTACCCTTTTCTCTGCACCACTTGTCATTGATTATGGATATATTAACTGGCATGGCTAGCCTCACATCCGGTTATTCTGATTCTGATTGCACTGTTAATCTATTATCTAACTTGGCATGCAGTTTCAGGAGTGCCCCTGGAACCGATTAATGGTGAATTATTTACACAAACAGCTGCTGGAAAGCATATCCCAGATGTTGCTTCATGAGGGGTATCACATGCTTGAAAAACTTTGCCCAAGGCCCATGAAAGAAGTCAAACTCAGCATCACATGAAAGGGACTTATTTCGTCATCTTCAAATGTAAAGACAAAGTCCTGCACAGATACTTCTCACAAGGAAAGCTAAGCTATCACCCCTAGGTGTTCAGCTGTGACAGAGATTGCATGACACTGTGTTCAGTGCAGGGCCTGGTCTGATGTGGAAACCCCACAGCAGCTTCTCCCGCCACCAAGGACAGACACGCAGAGTCACACAGTGGCACGGGCAAGAGAACATCCTGCAGGACCTTGCTATGCCCTTCATTTCTAGAGCAGTGCTTACACGGTGCGCGTTTTCACAGCAGCCTCCACAAAACCACTGGAAGTCGAATTGCTAACTGATGCAGGGACAGCATAGCTTGGAATCTACAGGGCAGTAGGCAGATGTATGAATAGTAAACAAACTGGCAAAACCTGACAGAGACCCCAGGGAGGATCTCAGCTTAGCAGCCTGCATCTAAGATGCTCCAGTCCGTTTTTCTCCAGGTGACCTGGACACACCCAAGCCCCTAACCTTCATATATATACAGAATCCATCTTGCTTGTATGCAAGAGGCAGGCAGCTTCGGTCTCACACACGTGCGTGTGTGTATTCTCTTAATGTAATTTTCTAGCCCCACGGGGCACCCCAACTAGTTTTTTCTGCTTTCAATAAACTTGCTGTGCGCTCCTGGCCAACCACTCTCCACAAATGCTTTCTGGACCAACCTAGAGTCTCATCGGCGTGTCTCAGCTCCCTTCCCCCCTACATCGCTAACAACCACAAAAGAAATTACGTTGAGATATTTTGAGTCTTTCTCTGTTCTCTTCCAGCATCAAAATGCATCCATTTATGACGTCCTTTTCACAATACCCTCTCCCATTCCCAAGGTGACAGCTTGGGAATAGAGAAACCTTTTGGGAATAATAGGTTTATACTCTAACAGGTAGACTGAACACAGGGAGGTGGATTTCCACTTAAACAGAAGCCTTTGGGAAATGTAAATGGGATGGTGTTGGTGGGAATTTGAGTTGTGGTATTAGATGTTCATTGGACTACTAGTTATCAATGAAGAGATGAAGTTCTGCCATTTGCAACAATACAGATTGGTCTATCTTGCTTAGTGAGATTAGCCAGACGGAGAAAGACAAATACCGCATGATGTCATGCATTGAGTGTATTTAGAGAAAACAAACAAACAAATTAACAAAATAAAACAAAAGTCAGCTTTCAGTTGATAGGATCAAATCAATGTTTACCAAAGGGAAGGGCCAAAAGTAAAAGGGCAGTTCGATGGAGAAGGGTGGAGTTGGACTTGCAGTGGCCAACTTAAGGGAGCAGGTGCAGAGGTTGATTTAAAATGATGTTCACGTGCAGCCTATATCATGTTACAATGTGAGGCTACTTAAATTAAAAAAGAAATGAAATCAGAGTGTGGCTAGAGCACAGAGGGTGACCCATGGCCTGGCCACACCAGAGACCACATTCTCAGAACAGACACTGAAGGCTATGTGACAGACACCTTCAGGAGGGACAGACTGAGCTTCCTCTGGTGACGTCGAGTCATCACATGAAGGAACTGGAGTTAGAGCATCAAAAACAGGCAGGTGCTATTGAGAACCACCTATTGCAAAACCAGTGCCTGTGGTGTCGCAGCAATGAACCTGCCCTATGAAGACAGTCTCCTGGTCCCGCTAGTTCCCTTCAGAATTTGTCATGCGCTGCCACCTGTCCCGCACCTCTGCCCCACTTCCCCACCTTCTCCGTGGCCGTCTGCCCTCTGCAGAGAGCATGCACAGTGTGCCCCTGCCTTGTCTTCCAAACCCTGATGACATATCCTAAATACAGAGTTTAGAACCTTGCTGGGAGTGTCCACAGAGAAGTCAGTGTCGGGCCCTTCTCTTGCCCTGGCACCGGACTACACCCGTCACCAGGTGAGTCCTGGGTTGCTGAGCAGCTCTCGTTTTCCTGTAATAAAGGCTAAAACCCTAGCCAAGCACCCAGACAGGGGCCGAGGGAAAGCCCTCAGGCACAGAGACTTGATGCGAAGCTGCAGGTCAAAAGTAGGTAGGCAAGCTCAGAGGTCCAGGTGTGGTGGGAGGGCTCTGGGGGACCTCTGTCCCCTCCACCTACAGCTCTGCCTCACTCTGCCCGAGGGCTCCTCCTTGTCCTTGTGCCTCACCTTCTATGGTAGCTCCCGAGGAAAGACTCCTTTGACCTCCTACACCCGGTCCAGCTGCCGCTGCGAGGCGCCGGTCCCCACCTGTGTTAGGTGAATTGCAGACTCGCTGCTGATGGACCAGGATGCTGATTTAACTGAATCCACCATGGCACCCCCAGTTCAACATGACCGGCTCCTTAGTCCAAGCGTGTCCTATGCATTTCCAACTAGGTTCTCCCATGACAGCTGGCAACGGGCAGGAACTAACCTTGAAGACCAAATGGACAGGGCATTGAAGCCGTGCTGGGCTCGTGCCTCTGAAGGTGGATGCTGACCTGCATCCATAGCAAGCCCGTGCTAATTTGCATGGGAAGATGGCCCGCTGGCACTTTTCCCCAGGGACAAGACACGCAGGGTGCCCTGACTTCAGGGGATGCACATGCTCTGGGGGGCATGAGCCTCGTCATCCTTCAGGGCCTTCAAATGGGAAATGGAAGCCACCAACCAAGGAAGCTGCCATGAGCTCAGGTGAATCACATCATCTGCTATCAGAGCACCCACATGTGCACGTCCTATTAAATCATCCATGCACTTGACTGAATTATTAAATTTAATCAAGTGTAGCAGCCATGGGTGGGATACCAGGATGAGTCTCTTTGGGCTTGGTGGGTGACACTTTCGCCAGGATGTCTTGTCCATGATAAGTGCTTTATTTTATTAGGCAAAAATTTAAGAGAGGATCTGGTGTGAGCTGCTGCTTTGGATCTTTTAACTGGACACAGAGTCACGGGACATGCCGTGGACGCCAGGCAGCAGGAAAACGGCCATGTCACCGCATCGCCACTGTTCCCGCTGAGAATTCACTAGATCAGGAATTTCCCTCTCTCCCTGTCACCCCATCCTCCACACTCACAGGCGCTCCAGGCTGGGGCCTGACAGAGGGCACATCCGTGGGGCGTCCACGCCGCCTGGACAGCCAAATGGGAACTTGCTTCTCACCTTCACTGCCTCGTGCCTTTAAGTGTGTGTGCACAGATGAGCTGTTAACAGACTTCACTTTAGAGACGTTTTACGTTGATAGCAAAATTGAGCAGAAGAAGCAGGCATTTCCTGTGGCCCCGCCCGGAAGTGGATACCCTCCCATTTACTAGCATCTTCTGGGCACGCATGATAACTGATGAAACTGTGTGGACACGGCATAAACACAGTTGATGCACAAGGTGGTGTATATTCTATAGATCTAGATGGATTATAATGACTTACATCTTCCTTATAATTGTACATGTATTTTATATTTATACTACTTATGTGCCATATATAAATTCCTGCCTGAAGAGTGCCTGTCCTCCTCACTTAACCCAGTGTGTGACCTGCCCAGGTCCTGCTCCTCTTATTCCCGCAATCTTGAATGTTCTGGATTCCGGGTCCCTGAGACTTTGTGAGGATCGTGCATTTTTTCTGTCTTAGAGGCTGTCCATTGTCTTGGATTTATACACACTGGTGTGTAGAGTCCTAATGGCTGCTTTCCACTCTGTGTGCTGAAGGTCAGGTCCCCAGGAACAGCGAGTGGAAGCAAAGTCCTGGTGCTCCTGACGTTGCTTTGGGAAGGTTCTTCCTGGTGGGGAAGACAACACGCCTGCGCAGAGCCCTGTTGTCCAGTGACTCCCGACCCCCTCTGACACCTGGTGGGACTGTGACACCTTGGGGGTACAGCTATAGGCATCAGACCACCTTCCATGGGGCAGAAGTGGTCATAGAGCAGTAAGGAGACACCATCCAGGGGACAGAAGGAAGGTGAACCTCTGGGACAAAGCTGCACAGGATGCAGGACGCTAACAAGGGGGCGTCCATCATGCACCATCTGCTGACCACACTCACTGCTCGTGTCCTGTGTCCAGTCAGAGGGCAAAAGAAGGGGCCTAAGAATCAGAATCAACGAGGGAAATTAGATCAGATGAATCCTCACTCTCCCTGGTTCTGGAAGCAATGGACTTACTAAAGTCTACCATCCAACCAGCAAGAAAATTTAACTCAGTCATTAATATTCATGTAAATGATTATTAACAAACGAGATTTGTTTTCAACCCAGTGATGATGTGCGAACCCTTTTTCTTTTTACCTACTGTGGACAACTAACCATGAAGAGAATAATTATAGACATGATAAGTTAAAATCAAATTAAATAATTCTATATGCTTAGAGAAGTATAAAATGCTCTACCCCCTAGTTTTCATAATTAAGAAGATGAAACATAAAACTTCTAATAACAGAATTGTGAATAATGCAATCTTTGATTTTGAACCTATATTACCACAGATTAGGAAAAAAATGAGAATTAAGGATACAGAGATGCAGGAAATCAGGATAGGTTTAGGGAGTCACTGGGGCGGAGACCTGGAGTCTCACCCTCCTGGGTTCCATCACAAGAGTTCTTTGTGGAATCTCTCCTGTGGTACAATAGTCCTGTTAAAATCAGTGGGGTCTTTGGTCTCATGCAAATATGTTTGTGAATTGGAGGGGGTGAGGGAAGAGGGAGAGAGAGGCTTCAGTTACTCTTACTCTTGTGACTGATAAAACTTGGAAGCATACTTTTCTTCATTACACATGGAACGTTAGCCGATGTAGGCCCCATTCCAGGTCATGATAAAAGGTTCAATAAATTGAAAAGGATTAAAATAATATAAATTATATCCTCCAACCAAAGCGGAACTCAGTTAGAAATCAAGAACAGAAATAGCGATGAAAAAAAAATTCCAGCTCCTTGGAAATTAAATAACACAATTCTAAAGAATTCAAACCAGAAATTAAGAAGAGGTTGGAACTGAATGAAAATGAAATGCAACGTTTCAAAACCCATTTGGAAGATGCCCGGCTCCCAGCTGCCGGTGGAGTCTTGGCTGGGGGCGAGCTCGCGTGGATGGCAGCGAGCTCAGAGGTCCTGCGTGACTGCTGAAGAGAGGCCGATACTAGCACATCCCCAAGACGGGAGAGGGAGGTGACCTTCTGTCAAGCAGACACCACCATCCAGGTCCTGCCTGATGCTCCTCTTACTGGTCTTGCATCCTCACTCCCGGGACCCAAGCAGTTTGCTAAGGAAAGAAGTTTCACACTCAGGAATTGCAGGGCTTTAGCCCACAGGCTTTGTTCAAAGCCTTCAACGTGCGGTAGATTGGAGACAAGAGCAGACGCCCGTGGGCACCGCTGCAGCGGGAGGCGGGCCGGGGGCGCTGACAAACGGCGCTCAGCGCCACGAGGCTCCAGGGCGGCGCTGAGCGTTGTCGCACTGGAGGATGCAGACGGCAGAGCATCTCCCGTGCTGCTCAACAGCGGTACCCTGCAAAGTCCCCACCACCCTTCGTAAGGCTTCACTGGGGGTTCTGGTTCCCAGGCAAAGAAGGCGCCTATGTGGATGGCAGTGCAGTCACGCGGCCGTTCCGCCCTGACCACTGACGCTGAAGCCCGGCGCACAGCTGCAATTTCAGAAGACAGATTCAGCCTCTGCCAGGGCTGCCGTGGGTGGAGCCCGTGTGACACAGAGGGTCTCTTCAGCGTGACACAGAAGGACTTGGTAAGCTTTCCATGAAAGCCAGCACCTGCTTTCAAGGAAAGCTTTCAGTCTCGGAGGTTTTCATGAAAGCTTCAGGGTGGAAAAGACAGACTACAGCCAGCCAGTTGAGAAAAGGAACACCTTGCGATGTAGAAGGGCTTTTATAGCCCAGCACTGGCGGGGGGCATCACAAGACCCTGTCTGCTCATCTTATTGTATCAGCAATACCCTGTGCAGAAGCTTGGCCTCAGCGACCCCAGGGGAAGGTCACCGCCCTGATCCTGGGCTGGAAAACAGTATCTGCCCACTTTGTAAAGACTGTGAGTTATTCGCTGGGATAGACACAGCAAGGGAGTGGGCGAGGACTGCTCCCCAGACTGATGTTTGGAGACCTTGGTATATTCCCAACCCAAGAGGCAAAGTCAGCCCTAGTCTGTAGACATGTGGAGAATCTCAAGTACAAAGTAAATTGGAACTTATGTTCTGAATAGTTTTTAGGGAATCCTGGGAGAGATCACACGTGTGGACATAGCAGTGGCCAGTCCGACGCTGTCTGCAGCAACCAAGGAAAAGGGACAGTCCTGCTGAGTAGGAGGACACTCTCCCTGTCTGGAAGTCAGCTTCCCAGGCAGACCAGAGACGTGTCCTGTGGCCTCACTACAGAGCTGGCTGCCAGCCGTGAAGGGACACCCAGTTCAGCACGGCTGACTGTGGCCCAATCTGTAAATAGTGAAATCTTGGCTGATATCCAAAGAACTGGAAACAAGTGTTGGGGAGGTTATGGAGAAAAGGGAGCACTTTTAACTGTTGGTGGGACTGTAAATTGGTGCAACCCTTATGGAGATGCCTCAAAAATTGAGAAAGGAAACCCCACACAATCCCATCATCCCACTTCTGGGTATTTATCCGAAAAACACAAAAACACTAATTCATAGAGATATATGCACCCATGTTTGTTGCAGCCTTATTTACAACAGCTAAGAATTAGAGACGAAGTGCCCATAGGCAGATGAATGGATAAAGAGGATGCGGTATGGACACCATCGACAACTCTACAGTCCTGAAGAGATGAACCCCTATCCTTTGTGATGCGTGAATGGAACTAGAGGGGGTTATGCTCAGTGAAATCAACCAGGAGAAAGACTGGGTGGTCTCATTCATTTGTGGGGTATAAAGTAACAAAGGAAAGCAACAGAGTAAAGAAAACCACAGAACAGAGGTTGTCAGAGAGGAAGGGGTTGGGGTGGGAGCAAGGGTGGTGGGGTCCCATGCACAGATGGGCGGCGGGGTGGGGGTGGGGTCTGGTAGTTTGTGGCGGGCGTATTGGCATTCATTTGAGGAATGAGGAACCTGCACTTAACAGGTTTACACTAGTTTGTAAATCAAAGTTGCCTCAATAGATGTTAAAAACAAGAAAAGAAGTAAATAAAAATGGTTTGTAACTGCTAAATTCGTTTATTTGAGAACAACTTATTGCAATAAATGCCTAAATTAGAAAAGAAAAAAGAAAAGTCTTAGATACATGACCTCAGCTTTCACCTTAAATAAAAACAGAGGACAAATAAAGAGAGCTCAAATGAAATCAAACTAAGCAAAGAAAAGAAAAAATCAGAATGGGGGTCAGTTAAAAATTGAAGGAAAAATAATACAGAGAAAAAAGTTGATGGCATGGCAGTGGTTCTTTGAGAAGATAAACAGAACTGAAGCCCTTAGCCAGATGATCAGGAGGACAAAGAAGAGAAATCACCAGTGGGGTGTTTGTAGATGATCTTACTACAGATTTCACAGGGAGAAAAGGAATCCCACGGAACCTCATCAAGAATTTTAGGTCTGTGTGTTCAACAACTCAGCTGAAATAGAGAAATTCCTTGGAAGATAAACTCTCAAAGGACACTCAGTAAGAGACACAAAAATGGAAAAATCCCCATATACATTTAATAAATTGGATATTGTACTTAAAACCTTTGCACAAAGTGCGTTTCAGGCCCAGATAATTTCACTGACGAATCTACCAAATTTTAGATAAATGATGAAAATAGCAATTCGACCCAATATCTTCCAATTAATTGGAGAGGAGGGAGTACTTACTTTCAACTCATTATTTTAGGGCAGTATTATCCTTATACCAAAACCTTCCTTAAACGTAAGAACAAAACACTAATAACATTCATAAATATTGTTTTAGTAATTCTAAACACATTCAGAATATCGAATCTGGCACTGTGTATGAATGATAATTCCCCGTGACCACATGAGATTTATTCTCCTGTGGGATTGACTTAACTTCTAAAAATCAATTGATGTAATGAATTCATTAACAAACTGAAAAATAAAAATAAATGTTGAAATAAAATCAGGCATTGTATGAGTCAAGCTCCAATATGTTTTCTTGTTACAAAAAAAAAACAACAAAACACTGAGCAAACTAGAAGGAAAATAAAAAAAAAAAAATAGGAGGAAATGCTTTACCATGGTAAAGAACATTTGCAAACATTATAAAGCTAACATCATACTTAAAAAGACTAAATAATTCTATTTAAGTCACAATGCCCACTCTAACTGCATCTATTCAAAATGGATCAGGAGGTTATAGTCAGAACAATTAAAGAGAAGTAAGCAATTTATAAAATGTATATTTCACAAACGACCTGCTGGAACTATACAATCTTTGAAGGTGGCATGATACAATATCAAAACAATCCATTTTATTTCTGTATATGAGCAATAAGCAATGGAAACTGAAATTGAGAAAACAATAGTTTTTAAACTGATATGCAAATATTTGGAAGACAGTGATAAATTTGACACAAGATGGGCAAGTGCCATACAGTGTAATGAGATATCAAACAATAGGACTCTATTATTTCACAGTTCTGGAAGCCAGGTGTCCATAATCAAGCATTGCAGTCTTATTCCTTCTGAGGACTTGGCATCGGGGGAATCTGTTTCAGGCCCCTTGCCCGCTGTCTCTGATTTACCTCTATCCCTGGCATTCCTCTGCTTGTAACTACATTATATCAGTCTCTCCCAGCATCCCTACGAGATGTGCTCCCTGTGTCTTTGCATGGCCATCATCTTAGAAGGACATCAGTCATGCTGGGTCCTGAGCCCACCATACCTGATGACCTCACCTCACCTTCACTAATTACATCTATAAAGACCCAGCTTCCCAATAATGTCACACTGGGAGATACTGGGGTCTAAACCTTCAACAGGTGTTTCATTGGTGCATACACTTCAACCCATAACACCTTCCAGAGTTCAGGAATGTCCTGAAGTGTCTGTGATGTCTCACTATTAACTTCCAAGGAGCATGTGCAGGAGATGTGGGCATCAAGAGCCTGAGCATGAAAAAATGCTGGTTCTACTTCACAAGCAAGATAACCTTAGACATTCCTATTCTTCTGTGCTCGTTCTTCTCATCTATAATGTGGATATAATTGATATTTCTTCCAGGATTGGTTTCGTGACCAAGTTATTTCATGGAAAACCCTTGCAATCCTATCTCAACGAGTGTTGTGTGTTCAGTTGTTATCCTCCAGGACCCTGCTGAACTCTACCTGTGCTTTTTCACTTTCCCTGACCACCTGCCTATTGGTCATCAACTGGTCATGGAAAGGGCGCCTGTGGTGAAGGGCACTCATCACCCTGTGGGTATTGATCTCTGTGTCCATCTCGAAGGACGTTCTGAACATCCAGAATGCAGGGTTTACCGCTCCCTTCCCCATGACTCTCCAGGGCATTGTGCTTGGTATTTCAGCAGAGTTTGCTGAATTAAATGCAGGAACTGTATAAGACCACTTTTAGAGATTTTTTTGCAAAATCTAACTTTGCAAAATATGCAATGGTCCAAAGCTAGTGATGCCAGAGAAGGACAGAGAATTTTTAAATACTTGACAAAGACTCTGCAGAGTCCAGCAACTCAGGTGAGACTTAGGTTCAGATCCTCAAGTTCCCATCACACTTGCCAGTGACCCTGGAGTTAGGTGGTCCTTCCCAGTGGTCTGTTTCCATCCTTCCCAGGATTTTTGCACATGCTATTCTCTTTCCTATAATGTGCTTCCCTCCCCTGCCCAGCGGATGAACTCTTACACATCCTTCAGTCTCCAAGTTAAAAGTGAATGTTCAAAGAAGACTTCCCCACATCTGGACCATTCCCAGTGCCTCTCGGATGGGGCCTTGTAGCAGCTACAGTTTTCCTAGTGATTATGTAACTATTGGGTTCATGTCTCTCTCCTCCAGTGTGTGCGGGCCAAGAGAGCAGGGGTATTGTGCCTGACTACCTGATACACTTAATAAAATGGGTTTCATGAATTAATTAATCAGCACAGATTACAAATGAGCACATTTTAATTAATTCAGTCTTATCCCTAACCAACCAGCATCATATATTTATATGTATACCTAGCCAAGAGTTGTCACTTATATGATAGATGTCTTCAAAACAAAACAAAAATTAAATAATCACTGGTTTTATGCAATGTCCAGAGTTTTAATATGCATATATATATATATATATATATATGATTCTAGAATATATTCTAGAAACTTGATTCTAGAATATATTACAAAATGTTCTAATAAAATCATGAACCACGCAAACATCATTTTTATTATGACTATATATTCCATATGTATGAATAGTCGAAATACACATATAACATTTTTCAAATTATATGTATATAGCATTTAGATCATTTTAACATATAGTGTATATAATGTTGGTAATACATAATACTTTGTTATAATATGCTATAATTACTATTGAAATATATAGAGAACTATATGATATACAATATACATGAATTTTCTAATTTTGTATACATACACACACATATTCATATAAATACATGTGTATATGGGAGAAAAATATCAAACTCATTTTTGTAATGTACCTTTAGGAGACAGTACATTTTATCAAGGAAATTGTCAAGATCATCTGATTTTGCTTCTATGTGAAGATTACCCATCTATGGTCTTTACCTTTCCTTGTCATTTTGACTTGTAGCTGTGTTCCTAGTCAATATTTATTGTAAATTAAATATTTATCCCTCACAAAATCAATCTTCGCTCACACCAAGTGGATATGAATTTTGTGGGCATTCACTGATAGCAGGGGACACATCCCCACCTTGTGAAACCTGCATGTTCAAATCGGTCGGGACACTTTGTCAGCAACAATAAATCATTGTGTGTGCCGACATTAAACGGCAGCTAAGAGATCTGTGCTATAATTTCTTTCAAAGATTAAATGAGGCAATGGGAGCAATATATCCTGAACCTAGGCAACTTACATTTTAATATCGTTCATTACTCTCTGCACTAAAATTAACCATGAAGTATCAACGGTATGGAATTCAACAATATCACACCCTCCCATAAAATTCCTGGTTACATTGTGAGAGACAGACACAGCTTGATCCTCTGGTCTGATACTTTTTATATCTCCAAGACTGCATCACTGTAATAAAAACCACTTCATAAGATTGATTTATTCCAGCATGGATTGTCAATAAGCCCACATACCACACTTATCAGTATACTCCTTTTCATCGCAATGGCCCTTTCCAATGTTTCCTATTAATCAGTAATTTTCAAACTTTGCTCGTGAGCTCTTAGGTTCCATGGCAGGAATGCTGTGTTTCGGGGAGGGAGATAGAGGGTGGGTAACTGGTGAGGTCTGGTAGAATCGATTTCATGATTCCTTACCTGGAGTGGCAGATCTATTATCTGGGGATCCAGATAAAAAGGCAATGCGATTTTTTAAATGCCATCTAAAATAGAGGGGGTATATCTTCCTCATGGTGTTTCACTCTAAGGGACACAAAATCTAACTCAGAGTGACTTAAAATATAAAGGCATTTGTTCTTGACTTACTGAGATAGCCAGCAGTGCTGTCTCAGGGTTGATTTAGTAGGAGGTAAAGGATATTTATCAGCAATGTAGTAGGCTCCTTCCATCTTTTTGACTCTAATACACTCAACTTGATATGTTTCCCTTAAAGTTTGATGCTTCACAGTCCCCAAATGGTTGCGTGAGATTCAGACATCACATACACAACACAACACAGAAGGGAATGCAGTATAAGTGAAAAAGTTCCTTTTATGTACTTAAAACACTCAAAGTCTATTTTTAGCCAGAAGTCACCAATTCTTATGTCACAGTGTTCAGAAATGAGTCACATGTAGACTCCAAGGAGCGTCATGAGGAGGGAACCCCATTAGAGTAACTTCTAGTAGTTTTAAATGCTATCTTGGGTTAAGAATGCACTAGGCTCATGGCTTTGGGTTTGGTAAACTGGGAGAAGACAAGAAAGGCTGATGGGTGGTGGGTACAGAAGGGTCATAGTTTGTAGTAATTTAAAGCACAATTGAGTCTCCTATTGCATTGGGAGATGATTAAGAAAGATGTTTAGGGATATTGACTAAAAAAAAGATTTATTAATGAGATCCAATTAAGATAAAATTTACCTGCCCTTGTTCTTTTCCTTTCAGGGGAAAAAACAATACAGATGTCAATTAGTTACTTTCTTAATTTAAGCCTGTCTTTTTATAGAAGTTCTCTTTCTGGTCCTGTGTCACCTAAAATAAAAGGGAGCTTTTTGTCCATGTTAAACATGATCAGCATAAAGACACATCCTTTCCTTTGCATCCATCTTCATCTGTTTGGGCTTCTATGGAAAAATATTCAGCCTGGTGGTTGAAAGAACACAGACATTTATTTCTCAAGAGAAATAGTCTGGGTGCTGGAAGATTTGGGGTCCAGCGAGAACCTGACTCCTCATTCATACTGGCATCTTCTCATATTGAGTATTTCAATGTCATCACCTTATTGCCAAAAGTCCTTCCTACCTCCTATTGCCTGGGAAATAGGTCTCCCACTTATGAACTGGGTCAGAGAGAGCAATACACACATTCTTTCTGTAACAGCAACCAAAGAGAGATTTCTGAGCATACAAATGGCAACAATTCTTTCACAAATGAGGTTTTATTTTGAAGTTCAAGAAATAAATTTTTTTCAAAAATCCCTAAGCAAATCAAGAAAATACAAATCACTTTTAGGCAGTGGGGAGAATTCTATTTTATATTAAAAACAAACAGATAGACATGACAGGTGATTTCATTATCAGTGGAGTTTTCCAGATGAAATCTGATCCTTTTGTGACAAATCATATTCCAAAATTCTTTAAAGAGAGTAGCGATGATTCATGGTGATGCAGACACATAACCACAATTACACGTTTGGCAATTAAGTCAAATTTGTCCTTCCAGATGATGTGCAGAGCTCAGACATCGTGGTGACTCTCGCGTAAAACTGCTTCCGTTTGTCCCGGATGACGCAGACATGATGTGGCACCCAGGTGGAACTAAGCCGAGATGAGTTTGTTTTGGTGAGAGTTACAGCTGACTCTTGGGTGAGAGACATCAGGAAATCACATGCATTCAGATATTTCTGCTGCACTTGGTTAGTCACTCAGCAGTGATTCATGCGTGTGCACCTGGGAAGCGGGCTAAGAAACGTGGCAGGAGACCGAGGAGCATCGAATGGACTGGATCAGCCACTGAAGAGCATTGTTTTTCCATCGGCCTCCGTTCCAATAAGAAGTCCCCTGTGTAAACATATCGGTGTTTGGTGAGGGGCCTTCGGCTTTGCAAAGTATGACTACTGACTTTGAAAAAACAGCTTGCTTTTATTTAAAAATATTTAATACATAAATATGCATGTGTCCAGAAAAAATCTGAGAACACAGGTCAGAAAAGAAAATGAAAGTCGTCAAAGACCCACCAAAGTGTCTCGGTGACCTTGTCCGAGCAGAAGGCAGGCCTGATTGTGCTCAGCACCTAGTGCCCTCAGTGACTGTCCAGAAGCAGCTCACGAATAGCATTTTGAGAACCATGTCACAAGTGGAAAATAATCAGATGCGGGTTTTCTCTCTTCCTCCTGATGGGTCCTGATGGGCTAAATGTCTATTTTGCAGTTTACCGCACTGGCCACGGAACACCTTTCCTGCATGAGTTTGACTGCATCCACAGGAAGCAGCTTTAAATCCCTCACCTCTGCCCTCCGTGAGCTTGCTGCAAACCATTCTGCAATCAGTCACAGGCAAAATCACTACCTTAGAAATATGTCCCCAGGATTGAAATCAATAATCCATTAGCGCAATGGATTCTTTACATCTAGGCATTGCTAAAATGCATGACTCCTTTAACTGGGCTCTGCTGGACACCATATGACCCGATAAACTGACCATTTGGAGGTGACCACTTGCCGCTTACACGGTGGCACGAGCTGGGCCACATTGGACATCACAGACACTGGTTAAAGCTTGAACCACAAAGACTTCAGCAATGTTTATTCAAAGACATTGGTGTATCCATCACAAAAGCATTTCCTGTGGAGATGAGTAAGCAGGTAGCCCATCTCTATCAGCTGTCTCGTCCCTGCCACTGCAGCCTCCTCCCTTACTCAGCGGTTTTCAGCCAGGCCGCTCGTGCCGGCATCTGTGCTGTTTGCCTTTCCCTTCCCACTTTCTCTTCTTTGTGCCCACCCTGGAGACTTTCCATCAGAAAGGCAGGCACTAGATACTGGAAACCCAGTTTATTTCCTTTTTGGAAAGAAAAAAGCATATTCAAATAGATGTCTTCTGGGAAATTACAGGCCAGGACAACTTAGGATTTCATAGTGTGGCATTGTGCAATTTTTCTCCTGCTGGGTCCTGGGCTATCAATATCATCAGCATTCTTTTTCTGGAATTTCAGGGTGAAATCTCGGTTTCTGAATGGTCAGAGAGGAAGGCAGAGAGCAGCGTATGCAAAAGTGAGTGACCATAGGATGACGGTGACTGCTTTCAGAAGGTGACACCATCTCCCGTTGTCTGGTGACTCGATCACATCTCCACTGGCAGACATGGATTGGAATTGGTGTTTCTAACACTCGTGGCAAGAAGACAGAATGAGCGGCTTTGTCCACACAGCTGTAGGGAGTCAGATAGGCACCTCGCCTGTGTGCGAGGGACACATTTCTGCAGCTCATGTTTCCAAGGCCAGAGCATGGCAAGCGCCCGCAGGAACCTGGCCCACGACTGCCGACCACCCTCATCTCCCCTTTCTCAGTAGACCCCCTGTGACCTGGTGAGACCATCTCAGCCACAGGGGAGACACTATCCGTAGGGCAGACGTGAACCCAGGCTGTGTGCCCCTCTCCATGTGGGCTACCATGCTCTTCTTCATCTGCTAGAGTCCACCCACCAACTGCAGCACATTGATTCAAAGCCTGACGCCCACAAGTGCCTGGCCTTCAGCAAGTCGTCCCACTCCTTATGGGATCAGTGTCCTTATAAATAGCCCCCGGGAGTCCCCTGCCCCTGGCGTGCAAGGACACAGAGAGAGAATCTATTATGACCCAGGACACGATCTCACCAGACCTGGGATTCACAGTGCCTTGCCTGGAAGCTCTAGACCATGAGATATTTGTTGTTATAAGTCCCCCATTCCATGGGGCTGTGTCACTGTACCCAAGCTGACCGGGACAGACTCCTTTTCTGAAAAGCCTGTTATATCAAATGGTCTCATAAACCCATGGAGAGTAGACTCTGAAGAACTTTCTTGTCAGGGGAGCCAAATCTGCTCTCATCCCAATGGGCCCTTGGAAAAGAAGGGTCTCAGTTACAGGCACATAGGATGATGAATGCACACTGAGGCACCCCTAGGTAAAGCAGGCCACATGGCCCAGAGTGATGACCACCTTTCCTGCAACGGTCTCAGCCAACCAGCATGTGTGTGCCAATGTGAGGGGTCTGCGCCCCTGCCACTGATATGCACAGTGTGGGCCTGGGGCCGAGTCTGCAGGGAGTTTCCAGTCCACTAAGATGATTAAGCTGGACAGCTGTTGGTCAACATTTAAAAACCATGAAAGGTAACATAAAATCTATATTTCAGGCTTCTCTTAAAGAGGAACAAATGTCATAACTCTTGGGTCATTAGTCGTATGCCTCTGCTCCAGACAGACAAGACTGCCTACCTGATGCCACAGTCCGCAGTCGTCCCTAACGTCACGCCTGGCATATCGCAGGCATTGAAGTTTCTCCCAGGTGGCCACAGGTGTTGCCTGCTTTGCTTTGCACTTCCGCTCTGGTGTCCCTCCTCTGGGGTTGGTCACATACTAAAGTGACACATACATGATTCCCAGAATCTCAGGGCAGACCGCCAGCTTGTCCCGGCCAACAGGCTGTCCTGGGTCCCGGCTGGATAGAAAGACTGAGCACCAAGGAGAAGAGGGAGGACAGGGCTGCCTGAGACTGGACAAATGCATGGACAAGACAGTGTGACCGAGGGGCAGGGCCCTGCCATTTCTCATAGACTCTTCTTCAAAACCCAGCATGGTCGCAGCACTGACTAGTCCTGCTGTGGTGACATGGGGATCAGTTTTGATGGGCATGTTGTGTCTCTGTGGGCCACGTCTCCAGGTTAAGTCACAGCACCCGGAGCCGGGAAACTGTCCTGGAATTTCTCCATGTTCCTTCTTTGTGCCCCCACACATGTCCTTAGTTTTCACCAGTGTTATTCTGCCACCTCTGTCTGTCTGTGGCCTCACTGGCCCTTTCCCTCCCTCCATTGCAACCACATGTTTTGCTATTTCAACACTAGAAGGGCTGCCCCGTCCCTCTGAGCTCCTGCTTCACGCCTTGCTCTTGTCTTGGTATGCGCAGACCACTGCAGTAACTTCTGGAATCTTAACAGGGTCCACAGTGACCCCGGGAAACTGAGTGCCACTGGCTCACTCTCTTGGAAGCATCTTGGTGATGCACTTAGGACAAAATCACCGCCACCTCTCCTGTCCACTCTGCCCTTCTCTTCCTGTGCCCGGAACGTGAAAGGCTTCATCTTACCAACATGCCAATGGGTCTGCATTTGCTGCTCCCTGGCCTGGAGTGCCACCCCGAGTTTAGCATACCTGCAGTCACATCCTTCAGGTCGCTGCTTCAAAGCCCCTCAGAGAGACTCTCTGGAGACCCCACAAGCAATCAGTCCTTACACCGCAGTGTCACGTCTCCCTGTTTTCTCTGAAACCACCTTCTTCTTTTCTCTATTTACCGCCTCGCAGTTGACCTCCCCCTGGAGCCAGCTACCTGCTTTGCTGGGAAAGCTCAGAGGTCATCATTCACTCCTGTTCCTATTTGGAGGCAGGACAAAGGACACAGGACATGGCGGTGGGCTCATGGGGGACGGGGGCGGGGGGGAGTTACATGTAATTCATAGTTTCCTTTCAGTGTTGTTCTCATAAAAATACATGACTATCATTTTCAAGAAGGAACTGGTGTTCAGGGTGTGGGTTGTCATTGGTATTCTTACTTAGAGCCCCTACCTTCCTCGGGATCTGAGCACTTTCCTGCCAGCAGGGCAGGCAGCCTGTATGGGCTGCTCCCCATCAGGTGGTTTCTGTACTGTGACCTGAGCCGAGACACTGGGAGGGTCCTGAGAGCAGCCTCTGTCCCCAGGAGGGTGGTTACAGACCAGCCAGGGGATGATGGACAGAGCTCAGTCTGGGGATCCCTTCCAGTCTAGGACCTGATGAAGGTGTGCATGACCCAGAGGTCATGCTGCCGTTTCCCAAATGCCCGTGTTTCCAGGAGATGCTGGAGAATTCTTATCCAATACCAGCTGCTGGCTCTACGCACACTCTTCTAGTGCAAGCACACAGCTCCCTCGTGAGCAGCTTGCTCCTAGAGAAGGACTTGGAACAGGAAACTCCTCAGCCCAACCCTAAGCGGAAGTTCCACCTATCAGGTAGTTTCTCTTTTCAGAAACAAGCAGCCTATCCAAAAGGCTAATCCAATCAATGACCAAGCAAGTGAAATTGAGCAACATAACTTCTTTTTGAAATTTTAAATAAGGTCACCTAACATTTGCCACAGAAGTAATTCCTAAGCAGTTTAAATGATATTACATCATATTTACAAATACATTTTTTTCATTTCTAAATTTATAGAATAAACTTTGATTTAGATTTTAAATTAAAATTTGTATTTCTACTCAGGAGAGACTATTGCCTATGAGCGTACAAGCTTGGACAGAACATGTATCTTTATGGTCTCTTTTTAAGACAGGAGAATTGATGCAAGAGTCTTCTATCTAAATGCCAGTTCAGGAAGCACACATCTGGTCCTAAGCATCATCTTCCATGTTTAGATTTCTGCTTTCTTGCAGTTTTGTGCTTCACAAAAAGCATTCCTAATCATGTGGTTCAGCAGTACTCAGCTGGCTCCCTAAATTCTGTCACTTTCAGAATGACACAGTGGCCATGATGGAAGTGTGTGAAAGGAAGGAATAGGTTTATTTTGATTTTTTCATCATATTAACTCACATTTAAATTTCCTAAGCTCCTTTAACCATAATCTGAGAATCCACCTTTAACTCTGCCAGCCATTGACTATATCTGAAAGAAATATTCTAGAAATCAGCAGCTATCTCAGTCTATGTAAAACAGCTTCTTAATCAACAAAACTCACTTTTGTGGTTGGAGAGATGACGCTTGCAATCTTAATGGATGACTTGAAAAATGTTCCCTATTGGTCTGAGATTGGAGAATTTCAGTATCACGTAATAATATGAGCAATGAATTTACCTCTTTCACCAATATTTATCCAGCAGTCACCTATGCTCTTGACACTGGCATAGAGTGGTGATAGGCTGCTTGCAATCGCCTCACAGAAATATCCTTTTGTTTTTCTTTTCAGTAATAAAATCCCAAATTTTAGCTATTTGTGCAGAATAAACACTGCGTTCACCTGCCTCCCTTGCAGCTACTTGTAGTCATATGATTAAATTCTGTTTCACAGGATATGAAAAATCAATGCATGTCTCTTCAAGGTCTAGCTTCAAGAAATGACACATCTTCCTCTTCCTCCTTTTCTCCCCCAACTGTAATAGGATGAGAAGAAGCATCACTTTGAACCATTTAAGTAATGGCACTATCCAAGGGATGGGCAGGCGGCAACAAAACCTCACACGTGCACATTTCTTAAGACCACAGATAGGCATGAAATGCCCAGGGGTTTGTACACTTGGAAAGGTTGACTGCAGTCTGGCAGTCAGAGGTACGCAGGGAGTTAGTAGTGACATCAGATAAGGAAATCGAAATTTCCAAGGAAGGTTCTTGATAGGACTTGATAGGGAGAGATAAGAGTTTTTAAAATAACCAGGCAACTGTCCCAAGAGCCAGTATTTCATTCTAACTGGCAAAGGATTTAATGGAGGAGGTGGTGAGATAATCCATTAGCTCTGAAGAGGACTTTCAATTTCTGAGTAGCAAGTGAAGATCTCAGATCCGAACAGCATGATGGTAATAAAACATCTCCCTCCCCTTAGCCCTCTTCACAGGCCCCTGCACAGACAGGCAACATTAATGCTCCTCTCTTACAATTAAAAAAATTAATACCTAACAGGTGGAAGCATTTGGCCAAATAGTACAAGATAAAAGCAGAGGGAGCCAAGGAGACTTGTGTTTGTTTTGCCTAAGGTCATAAAGATACCTCTATCCATACACAGGGACGATGATGACCCCCATATGCTCTATTCTAATCCAGTTGGATTGTAGCTCATCCTCTGATAGATGAGAATTAAAAAATGAGTTTTCTTTCTGAAAGCATAAAGCTGAGAATACACGCATGGCCACTTTGTACTAATCTATGCCCTAAGCATCTTGGCAGCATAGACTCAATTAGACAGTATGTCACTGTGGGTTGAATTATTATTTATTTTCAAAATGAGCAAGAGGAAAATTTCTAGAATGGCTGCAATGGCCAGATGCAGTTGGTCTTGTTTGTACTCACCAAGTGCCTAAGGGGAGAAAATCCCATGTGTAGCCTGCAAACAAATCTCTAAACCTTAGCAGACAGCTGCTCAAGGTGTTAAGCTGTGGTGTGCTAGGAAATAGATGAGACAATGATCAGGCTGAGACTTTTGATAAGATTTGTTTATTCACAATGAGAGTTCCATCATCTGGTACTTTTTAATTGAAGAAAATGCTTCTGTCAGTCTTTCATAAAAATAAATTGGCAAATATTCTAGCCCAGTAAAGCATGTCTAGCTATAGTATCAAGTAAACAGCTAAATTAAATACCAAGGGTGATATACAGAATCCCACTAATCTCCCTGAAAAGAAATATGGATGTCATATTTGACCCTAAAGAAAAAAGGAATGTTTTTCTCAAATACTGTTTGATCATGCAAATCCAGCTTAAAAACATGACTGGTCAAACACTTTTGAGTACAATTTCCAAATAATCTTTGCATTCAGTGCTTTGTTAGGAATCCATTCTCAAACAGATAGCTTTGCTAAGACAAAGACTTAGACTCTTGTCATTAATTAGAATACGAACTAAAGTTGTATTCTAGGGGAACTTCACTGTTTAGCTATAGAAAACCAATTTTGAGCTGTATTCTGAATATCTTTTTAATGAATTGCATCCATTTTGATCCATAACTGATTCTTTGACTGAATGTTATAAGTAGTTCCATAGCAGAACGTTATGTATGTGGAAATACAAATGTGAGAATTGTGGATCTATGAAGACAGATCCAGGGTTGTACTTAAAGATGTTAAATTCGCTTTTAAAGACTTCTGGTTAAGATGGCAACTGGTAGGAGTGTGAATCAAATTCTCCCACAGAGCAAGTAGGAATTCACCTATTTTCCAGAAACAAACACCAAGGGAAAGCAGGAACAGAGTATATAGAGACACAGAAGCAATCATGACCACAAAGGGTAGGAGAAAATGTCAGGTTCAGAGCTAAACCACAGATTTAGGCGTGGAATACAAGCCTGGCGGCAGGGGTAGAACTATAGGTCAAATAGGACCTCCTAGGAATCACAAAAGCATCAGAGACCCCTCCCAGAAGGACTGGGACATGGAGCTAGGGGACAGGATCTTGGCACAGAGCAGAAGGAGGATCAATGCCCCAGTGGTTTGAATGAGAGGCCCAGTGAGAAAAGTACACAGGGCACTGACATAGCAGGAAGGGAGCTAGGGGAATCTCCTGCCTCCAGCCTCTCCCAACATATTGCCCTAGAGCTGCAGCACTTTCCTATTGGAAATCCTGCCCTCAGGTTTAAAGGAAAAAGAAAGTATCCAGAGGGAGATATAGTCAAAAATACCTACTAGTACCACCCTGTGGGTGGAGGGTAAACTGCAGCCTGATTCCTTATTGTACACCAACAATAAGTTGGTCATTATGGTTCAAAGCTGGGACACTGGGGAAAGGATCTGCATGCCCCACAAAAACTTCAGTGCTATAGGCTGAATGCTTGGCAGCAGCAGAGAGTCCACTTAAGAACTTTGACAAATCCAATCAGTAGTGGCACAACAAAACTGGAGAAATCCCAGTATTCAAACTAAGATTCAGTCTTACTCAGTGCAAGTCAATACCCTACATAAGCCCCTCGCTGCAGGGAAACCTAATCCACAGAAACATAAACAGAATGCCAAACAGAGAAAACAAACAAAAATATACATGAAATGATGGATATAATTTAAAAAACCAAGGGGAAAATCTAAATACAACAGACATATGCAAACTACTTGAGGATGAATTTAGGGCACCAGTGATAAGCATGCTCATGGAAATCTAGAAAACAATAGAGGAAGAAAAAGAGAACAACAAAAAGGAGAGAGAATAAATGAAGTAAGATAACAAAGAAGTGAAGAATATGATAGCTGAGCTAAACAACACAATAGTGGGCTTCAAGAATAGGATGAATGAAACCTTCAACAGAATCAGTGAGCAAAAAAATAGGGCAGAAAATGCACTTAACTAAACTAGCAAAGAGATAATAAAGGAATGCAAATAAATGAAGATAGAATTCAAATCCTACAGGATAGCATCAAAAGGAACAACATTTGCATCATCAGGGTCCCAGATGGAGAAGAGAGAGAAAGGGGGACAGAAACTGTATTTGAAGGATTAGCTGAAAAAATTCCTAAGGGGAAGAATGAAGCAAGCTTCCAGACTCAGGAGGCTCAAAGAGTTCCTGATAAAAGAAACTAAAGCAGACCTCCACCTAGATGCATTGTCATGCAAATGTAAAAAATGCAAGATAAAGAATCTTAAAATCAGCCTGAGAAAAACAAGTCATATACAAAGGAGTCCCCATAAGATTGTCAGTGGCTTTCTCAGTAGAAACTCTACAGACCAGGAGAGAATGGCGTGATATATTCAAAATGCCAAAAGAAAAGGATTTTCAAGCTAGGATTCTATACCTTGTGAAATCATAATTGAGAACTGAAGGAATGTTAAAATGCTTTTCCAATATGCAAAAATTAAAGGAATTTTCACCACAAAATCACTCTACAAAAAATGCTAAAGGATGCTCTACAAAGTATAAAGGAGAAGAGAATAAAAACGTGAGTGGTTAGAATGACTGGAAGACTAATCTGCTTTCAAATGAAAATAGGAAACAAACAGAATTCTAATGCTAACTTTGGGGTAACCTCAAAATACATCTCCAGGGGAAAAGCAAAGAAGAAAGCAAAAGGGAAACTAATCAAAGCATAATTAAGCCCCACCCACCTAAGAAGAAAAGGGGAAGAACAAAGGCACTGTCTGGAACAATGTATGAGAAACCCACAGTCAGCATCATAGTCAACAGTGAAAAATAGAAAACATTTATTTCCTTTAATGTCAGGAATGAGGCAAGGCTGTCCACCTTTACCGCTGCTATTTAATATCTAATGGGAGGTCTTAGCCAGAGCTATTAGGCAAGAAAAAGAAATAAAATGAGTCCAAATTAAAAAGGAGGAAGTAAAATATAATTATCTGCAGATAACATATATATATATATATAGAAAATCCTAAAGACTCTCTATCATGAAACTACTAGAACTCATCAATAAATACAGTAAAGTAGCCAGATACAAAATCAATGCACAAAAATCTGTTCCTTTTCTATGCACAAACAACATGCTAGAAAAAAATGAAATCAAGAAAATCACACCACTTAAAATAGAAATTAAAAGAATCAAATATCTTGGAATATACTTAACAAAGTTGGTGATAAACCTGTACAATGAAAACTACAAGGCCTTCTTAAAAGAAATAGAGGATACAAAGTGATTGAAAGATATTCCTGCTCATGACTGGGAAGAATCATCATCATCAAAATGGTCATCTTACCTAAATCAATATTCAGATTTAATGCAACCCCTATTAAAATCCCATGGGCTTATTTCCAGGAAATAGAACAAAACACATCTTAAAATTTGTATAGCAAAAGTAATTATGAGAAAAAGAATGATTCTGGAGTCATGATCATTGTGTGTCCCAGACACTGAGCTACACTACAAAGTGATAGTGATCAAAACAGTACGGTCCTGGAATAATAACAGAGGCACAGATCTGTGGGATAGTATGGAATCACCAGAAACTGACCCACTCACTCAGAGTCAATCTATGACAAAGGAGTCAAGAGCATACAATGGAGAAAGGAAAGACTTCAAGACAACATAGGAAAGACGTTCTAGGACATGAGGCCTCTGAAGCTCGTCTCCAGCATCAAGAGAATCAAAACAAATAAACAATTGGGACAACATCAAAATAGAAAGTATCCTCAGAGTCAAAGAAAACACCACCAAAACAAAAAGACAATCTACATACTAGGAGAAGATATTTACCTTTCATCTTTCTGACAAGAAATATATGTATATAAAATATATGGTATATAAAAGAAACAAAGAACTCATAGAATGCATTAACAGACAAACGGGTAATTAAATAAAAAAATGGGGTAAGGAATTGGAGACATTTTTCTGAAGAGGATATACAGATGGTCAGCAGGCACATCTACTCACTGGCTGTCAGGGAAATGCGAATTGAAACAACAATAAGCTATCACCTTATACCTGAGAGACTGCCTATTATGCAAAAGTCTGAAAACAATAAATGTTGATGAGATTGTGGAGAAAAGGGAACAATTTTACATTGGTGGGAGTGCAAATTGGTGCAACCTTTGTGGAGAACAATATGGAGATTCCTAAAAAAGTCCATTATGGAAATTCCATATGATCCCACCATTGCACTTCTACGCATTTACCCAAGAGATACAAAAACACTAATTTCCAGAGATTTATACACCCCATGTTTATTGTAATGCTATTCAAAACAGCTCAGAAGTGAAAACTACCTAAGTGTCCAACGTCAGATGAATGGATCAAGATGTGGTACACATAGTGCAATACTACACAGCCCTTAGAAGCAATGAAACCCCATCATTTGAGTCAAAATGGATAGAACTAGAGGGGATAGTGCTAAGTGAAGTAAGTCAAAAGAAGAAAGATAGATACCAGATGACCTTATTCCTAGGTTGAATGTGAATAGACAAAACAAAGAAACTGATGAAGCAAAACCAAGACTTGGGCACTTGCGATAGAACTGAGGTTATCAATAACGAATGGTACAGGGGCACGGGTGTAATTGATGACAGGGCCCACTGGACAATGGTGAGGAACACTTGGTGATTTGATGGCAGGCAGAGTGTACTAACATATATTTGAGGAATAGGGAAGCTGTACATATGGGGAATCTACATACATGAGTTTATTTTAATTTGCAAAACAAAGTTTCTACAATAAAATACTAAAAAAGTTTTAAAAACCTTTTAAAAAATCCCCTATATGTTAGGCTTTTCCTTCCCATATTAGGTGATGTTTCCTCTACTACATGTTTTATAAAGGACTAGAGAGAGTAAACACAGAAAACTAAGACTCACCATTCAGTATTTTATCAATTTATCTTTATTTCCAGTGAAGGCTGGTTTTCTCCAAGCTAAAGCTCAATGGGAACTTGTGTTCTTGGTGACACCAGCTCAGTGAGCTCTGTGAACATCTATTAAACACCTGACCTGCGTGAAAGGCCCACCTTTGCCCACAGGTGCTGTGTAGTTTATTTATATCTGTGGAAAAAGGGAGACAGCTTTGTTTTGTTGATGTTTGAGTCATGTTATAGGCTATTGTTCTAATTAAGGTTTTTATCATAAGCTCATTTTGATGAAAGTCTCATGGGGCACAAGGACCAGTGGGCATGTGGTGGTCAGAAACAGTAGGTGATACAATTATTATGAAAATACTCACATTTTGAAAAGTTAAACATAAAATCACCATATTATCACCCAAGTTCCGCTCCTAGATTGTAACCAAGACAATTCAAAATAGATCCTGTGGTAAAATAAAAGCATATGCAGGTGTTTAGGGCAGCATTATTCATGATTGCCTCAAAGTAGAAATGATCCAGATGTCTCTCAAATGATGAACAGTTGAAAGTGTGCACATCCCTACAATGGAATCTCATTCAAGTCATTAAAAAGTGAATGAATTAATGCTTCATATTTTAACATTGAGGAACCTTAAAACTACACTGTAAGTGAAACATGTCAATCAAAACATTCACATGTATGTGAGCCCATGGGTATGAATCGCGCGCACCGGGAAAGCACAAGTCAGCTGTGGTGGAGAAAAGGGGTGACTGAATGGGGATGGAGCTGCTTCCATTTGGGGTGATGAGAACATTCTAGAAAGAGATAGCTCTGATGACTGCACAGCCTCAGAAATAGTCTCAAAGCATTGTATCATATACTTTAAAAGGCGAATTTTGTGATATTTTGATAGTATTGCCATTGAAAACAAATGATCAAAGCATCATTTATTATCTTCTTTCTCGTTCCTGCCTCCCTCCCCTCTCCAGCACTGTCTCCTGGGAGCACTTTCCACATAATGGACCTGTGTTGGACTTCTGGGTCAGGATTTGATGTTGAAGGAGTGAAAATTAAATCAAAATTCGTATCACTCCCTCCTTCAAGGAGGATCAGAATCGCAACACTCATTCCTTTTAAAGAAAGCGCTCTGAACTCAGCCTCTGAGCCCTTTCACCTCTGGGTGCCCTCAGGTTGGTGGACACCCTATGTGTCACAAGGTGGACCGGCACCTCACTTTGAAGAGTGGGGTTCTTACCCCACACTGCTCTGTTGAATCACAGAGGGTCCCTTCCCACTAGCCTGCTCAGAAGATAAAACTGATGCAGCAACACTGTGCAGTTTCTTTAGGAATAAAATGTTATAAATACATCTGAGCCACTGGGATACTCTTTGTCATTCTCCCCTTTGGAGACGTTCACTGTTCCGAATGTGGTGCTAGTCATTCTTAGCAGCTCTTTAAACTCAGGGGTCTGGTATGCTTGCTGGCACGAGAGCTTAAACACATCATTCACAATTTGAAAAGTACCCATAAAGGGCAGGTTTCCAATTTAGGCTTACAATTACCAGCTCTTATGCATTTTAATTTTTCATAAAGAAACAATCTATTTCATTACAATTTAATTTATTTGACCTAACAAATCCTCATTTGCAGGCTATGCTCCCAAATTCAGCAGGCTTTATAAATCATTCATCAATATCCACTTTGTCATAAATTCACTCCAACTTTGGAAACAGGCCCAGGAGCTAATTTTGTATGGCTTCTTGTAAATGATCCATAATTCATAATTACTGTCTCCTTCAGATGTGACAGGTATCTGATTCTGGAGAGTGGCAAACTGATTTAACTACACACACACATCAAACAAAAAACCAAAAACCAAAAGGTGTTCGCCGAGGGCACGGCATTGTCAGCAATACTTCGAAAGACATTCTAATGGAAATAAAAGCAGCTTTTAGGGAAAAAAAATAAACATGTCACAGCAACAGAAGGCAGGAGAATTCCTATTGCTTATTTCAGCAAAAAGATAATACTTTAGTTTGATGATTGTTGGTGGTATATGACCTAGAATAACTGTTTTTTTTGGCCAAATGGAAATTTATTTCAGGTGTTCACCTAGGTAAATTGAAGCCGCTGAGAATTTGTAACATGTTTTTCTGGTGTGACTTTGGAATAAATGGGGATGTACTGAGTTCATCCTTGGTTTCTAAGCCAAGAAGTTAAAAATTGAGCATAGGTCGGGGAAGGGGCAATGTCAGGAGGTGTCAGTGCTGAGGGAAGCCGGGTAAGTTACCCCACATGGAGCACTTAACCTCCTTGAAAGGATGTGAAAACAGCTTTAAAAATATTTGACTGTCTTGTGAACTCAAAGGAAACAAATTATTTAGGCCTCAGAGACTCTAACAAGTTCTTCCCTGTTAAAAATATGATACTAAAAGCAATATTCCTCTTTAGAGGCAGTACTGTGATGGCGGGGGTATTTTCTTCTGGAAACATTGTTTGTTCAGTGATTAAGGCTCTCAAGAAGCAGGCAGACCCGGTTTAAAGTGATGCTATCTGAATCAAATGTACTCCTCTTTGAGATCATTTTCACGTTCAGAAGCAATTGGATAAATTTCCAATTAATTCCTCAGACCTTGGAAAGAATAATCTTGAAAAAATAGCTTGTAAGTGTGTTGCCTTCACCCCTTCATCAGTTTCCAACCTGCTCATTCGCAGCCAAGCTAAAGGATTCTTTTCCAGCGCTGCTGCACTAGATATTCTCTTCATCTGACATGGGCCACATTCCCAAGATAGGCACAGGTTCGTTTCCAGTGAAAGGGGCATGCCACTGCACTGACTCTGGAGAGGTGGTTCTGATGAGGGTGGCTGCTGACCAGATTGCCTGGGCCAGCAGGCTGTGTCCCACAGGTGTCTCATGGACACAGCAGACCTGTGGGCCGTGGGACATGAGCCCCGAGGAGTACTAAGTATCCTGCCAAAGCTGCAGGTGCATTTGCCGCTGGGAACCAGACCCAGTGCCCAGGGTGACCGCTCCCTGAATAGCGTCCTGCAGTCTGCATCTCAGATTCCAGCATCACAACTCATTCAGGCTCCAGGGAGGCCAGGCAGCAGCACTTTAAACACGTCGCACATGGAGTGACATTTTCTTTAAAGATGTAAAAAAATTATCTTTTCTTTTTAAAGATAGGCAGCAATGAAAGCAGGCAGGCAGGCAGAGAGACAGGAAAGGAGCATTTTTATTTATTTGTTTGTTAATTCTGACTGTTCTAAGCCCAGATTGTGAATCCAGGTCCCTAGGCTTAATATGGATCGTGCAAGATGCTGATTTAATGCCGAAGTCATCAGGGCACACCAAATAATTGAATTGTTTTAAAGGGAAGATACATGCGGGAATGAAGGTGATTAGGCAAACAGGAAGAAAGGAGAAAGAAGATCCCCCATTTATTATTTGAGTTGTTCATCTTGGTTGTTCTCCCTAGTTGAGGTACACAAACTTGGGTGCCCAGGGAAATATGTGGACTGCACTCTGCCAGAACGGCAGACCTAACTGCTACTCCACATAATTTAGTTTTTAAATAAAAAATTACTGTCCAGAGTTTAAGGAACTTAAATACACACACATATACACATACATACATATATAAAAGCATTATATATTGCATCATTATATATTGCATACATACATATATATAAAAGCATTATATATTGCATCTATACTGCATCTTATATATTGCATGTATATATGTATGTGTATGTTTATTTTATATGTATGATTAATTACTCTAAGAAAAATATTTTAAGTATGCCATTACAAGACAGCAGCATCAGAAAAATACGAATTAGGAGCTCATTGTAGATTCCATCATGTGGAAAGGGCATATGATTCTGAGATCATTTACAATCCTAGCTGTTCCTTCTTTTTCATTCTATGACCTGAATTCTCTTCCAAGTAGTTTATCTTCCAGATAAACTCCATTATTCCTGTTTCCCAGGATCCCAAATCTTCGAGCCCCTGGGCAACAAAAACACCCTGTCTCACCAAAGTTGCATGAGAAACTTGAGCATCCTATATACCACCCATCTTCCACCCTCATTCAGCCATGTCTGGACACCAATCTCTAACCATCTGACGTAGATTCACCTCCTATGATCTGTTCCCTCTCCTCCCTTGCAAAGTGAATAAATCTTTCCATCACTGGCTCATAAAGCTTTTGATTGCTTATTTATTTGTTATGAATTCTTTCACCCCATGCTCCAGCCATCTATGCATCCACCTTACAAAGACAGATTAATGAGTGAAAATAAGAGAAGCCTGCACGCTAGGACACAAGGTCAGGAGGTATCTCCAGTGATCTGAAAAGGCTACGTTGCATACTAAACTTTACGTCACACAGAAGAAAGAAAATTCTGGTCTTAGAAGAATCTAAGAAACACAAACTGGTACCAGAAGAAGCAAGCCATCCTCAGTGAATGAATTCACTTTGATGAAGAGGGGTTTTCTTGAGAGGTGTGAATAGCTTAAAGTCAAATGTCCTTTGAGAGATGCTCTGGAGATACCTCTTACTAATGAATAATTGGGAATCTGGCTTATACCCTGGAAAGAAGGTTATTTCACTATGAAAGGGATCAGAACAAAAAAGGAACAACGAAAATTTCCGAGATCTGTATCTTTTATTATAAAACCTAAGCCTCTTACATGAAATAACACCCATTTTTTTCAGTTCAGCATTTCAGCTAAATGTATCAAGAAAACACTAGTTAATTTTTAATGCCAACTTCCAAATCTGCTATTCCTCACATCTCATGTGACACAGTCAGTTCTTGTGTTGTTTTCAGTTTAAAATGTTTTAGACAATTGCTAGTAAAAAAGCAAGAGGGTTCTGTTTACTTGGAAAATTTTGAATTGATGTAATTTGCTGCCAATAAAAATGCTACCATATGTCAAAAAATTTTAACATGAAAATGGCTACTACAGTTTGTAAAAGTTTCAAAAAGTGTGTTGCCTGATGATTCTATTTCAGTGAGATTTCTCCCTTGTCTGACTACAGAGCAACACTCGGGGAAGGAATTGTTGTCTGGGGGCCCCTGGTTATTGACATGGTCGGCTTGTACAGAACTGCATAGATGGAGAGGGAAAAGTAACATCCCACAGACGAGGGGACCGAGAGCTGGCAGCAAAGTCACGGCTCCCATGATACACCATATTTGGAGTCTGAGATAATGGTCAAAAATGACCAGGTCATTTTTAAAACTTCCCAAAAGCTGTGCATGCCCACTGAATTCATGCTTAAACTCCTGAACCTTGAACAATGTACTATTACTTTAAATACAATTGCAATGTATTTGGCTGTTCGTTTATTGATCAATTCAAAATGCCTCTGCCAGTACTCACTGGGTAGACAGGTTCTCGCCTTTAGAGGCTGACAGGCTGGAGGGGATGTGGTCTCCTGGGCATACGTTGTTTACAAAAAGCAGACTGGAAGGTACTGCATGATCCAGGAGAAACAATACCAGCAGGGAGCAATGGCAGCAGACAGTGAAGGCCAGGAGCACCCGGGTTTCGAAGAGCTCGTGCTTTGTGCTGTTTAATAAGGGAAGGAGTCAGTGCAGACCAATGGTCCACTGTGTCCACATGGTCACAGTGACAGCTGTGTGCAGGGTTGATATTAATTCTCAGTTCTGACCTCACTTAGCCCCACACACCCCACTGAAGATGACAAGAAGGGGTCTGCTTTTCAGTCTGTTGACTCCCTTAAAACAGGGTTGTGATGAAGACTGGATTTTTTTAAAGAGAGGGCCAGACAGTAAGTGAGAGGAAGAAAAACACGTTTATTTATTTTGTGTTTGGCAAACAGAGAAGAAGAGAGGGAGCAATAGAAACTTCTATCGTAATTTTTTGCTCTAAACCGTGTCCACAGTAGATTCCTTTAAATTTGAGTGACTTAATGTTACAAACATACCCCGATCCATCTGCTTGCAAGACAGGTATGAGTTTTTGATGCATAGAGTCCATGAATAGAACAATAACAATAAAATAATAATACCAAAAAGATGCCTTGAGACTCACCTGAGTGCTAAAGTCAAATGAACATTCTTCCCTGGATGAGGTACATATTCACAGGGACTCTTATTTCCCAGGTGGTTCTTTACAGAGAATGCACACGCCTGCTTTGTGACAGTGCTGTTAAATGTCATTCGCCATCGTGTGGTGCCTGAAAGTTAACACCTTGGCATTGATTGTAATTGGCATGAAAGGCGTCTGGCAAACCCGGCTTTTGGGTGGAAGTACACTGCCCGTGTACATGGCAGCCCTGTGCTCGGCTCGGCGGTTTCCAGGGCGTGGGCATTGGGCATCTTGATGGATGTGGATTGGATGGTAGATCTCAGCTCACAGAGAACCCCCCAGGCCTGGATGGAAAATTAACCAGCACTTTCCCATTTCCTTCTCTGACATTGTCTCCCACATGCCCTCTTTTCATAGAAACCATGACTTGAATTTCTATTGTTCTTTTTGTTACTTTTTACTGATTTGCAGGCACTCACACTGAGAGTTTGACATGGTCAAAGGCGAGGTTGAAACTCTCTGTGAAGTGAATTATCATGTAGACATTTACACTCATTCTGTTTTTAACGTCACCTATACGAGTATTACATTGCAAAGGTGGAGAATTCAGAGAGTCAGTATTTTCGTTTTCTCTCAAAATTTAAATAAATGCATTAATTTTATTTTCCCTTTAGGTCCAGATGTGTAAGGACAGAGGACAGGAAAGCAGACACAGGAGGAAAACACATTTTGGAAGTTAAATGAATACTGGGATGAGACAATCCAAGAAGAAACCCGGTCACTCAGAAGCCCTAAGGACTCAGGAATGAACAGATGACCAGAGCAGACCCCTGCTGGGCCCTCAGCATGCACAGCAGACGTGTCCCTTCCCAGAATGCTGACCAGAGGTCTGGCTCAGCTGAGGTGGGGCAGAAGGACAGTCTCACCCCACCAGCTCAGTGCAGGTGCCCTGTACACAGAAAAGCAAGACCTCTCCTCCACTGGCTGCCTCTAACTCAGCTTTCAGCCCTGTCCTGGACTGATAGGGGGCCACCCTACTACTCGCTGTCCCTTGGGCAGGATACCATTTGAAATTCAACTAGCACTCCTGCCCTCCATGGGACCTGGCATCAGTACAGGACAGACCACAAGTGTAACCCCCTTCAGAGGCACTCTCTCCCCAGCCCCTTCTCCAGGACCACTGCAGCCACTACAGGCCATTGAGCTTCCTCAGTGAGTGGGGGGTGCCTGTCCATTATGTCTGCCTACACACGTCCAGTCTTACTAGGGTCCCGACTAGCATCTTGTATCTTCCTATTTGAGGAGATGTTAAACCTAGAGAGAGTTCTGTCCAAAGGAACCTTCTGGACACTGCCCAGTGCCCACACTAGCCCATTACCACCTGCAGCTGGAGGAGGCATCTCACCATGATCAGAAAGTGACTGAAATGTCCACATGGTAGCTCCTCTCAAAGCTCACTGAGAAGTCTAGTATCGGCACTCGTTGGTCCTTAGTCTAAGCTGCCAATGTCCTGAGTCCTGGAAGATTCCTGTGTCCTAGTCCACCTCTACCAGCAGGCTGGGAATCTCTTTCTAGTTGTGTTGCTAGGTCCCAACAAGGCAGCTTCTCAGAACCACTGTGGATTTGAGGCCTGGGGCCTTATAATCGAGGAAATAGCACAACATGAAGAGGAAGGGCCTGATATTGAGATGTTGGAAAGATCGCCACATGCATTTGTTTAAGCTGCACACAGCTCCAGTAAGAAGGCACTCTTCACACGCGTGATCATGTGAAAGCTGTTTGGTAGTCGTAACATGGGTACAATGTGCACAGTCGTCCCTGGACGCCCTGCATGAGTCAGTGACTACAGCTAAAAGTATTTGTCTCTCTTAATCGCTTTCCCTTCTCCAATGGAGTTCTGACCAATGCAATTGAAGAGTCATCAGAACACAGGTGACTCAGAGATGAGCAAGTGAATCATAAAACTGAAGCATAAAGCCCACTAGTATGATCTCACAGTCCGTACTCTATACAACAGAATCAGTTCATTGTAAGTCATCTGGGAGAGGGGGATGTGCAGCGTGAGACTAATAAGACATGTGCATAGCATGCACGTTGTTTAGAAAGATGGTACAGGAAGGGTGGTAAGAAACTTGACTAGAGTGTTGGATTCTGATGGGGCGATGACCAAGGTCAGCTTTGGAAAAGCCACTGGAAAACTAACTAGGTCAGTTTTAGGTGATGTGTCTGGACAAACAAGAAGCTTGACTGGCCTCCACTCAGG
Organism: Solenodon paradoxus; assembly: GCA_004363575.1. Taxonomy (NCBI): domain Eukaryota; kingdom Metazoa; phylum Chordata; class Mammalia; order Eulipotyphla; family Solenodontidae; genus Solenodon; species Solenodon paradoxus. Next base: position 38,805 of record RJWH01002460.1, on the reverse strand, counting down.
ACCTCTTAAAAGTAGATAGGACCCCAACTCGAGTACTGAGTGACATTATTCCAATTCTAAATGGAATGTGAGTCAAAGCTCTACACCCAATGATTCCCAAAGTGTCACCTGAGATACATACTGTGCTCAATTCAGTGAATTGCGAGTTCTTCCAGCTGTAGACTCCAGAGGCACCACCTGAGTCAGCAGTGCTGCCCGCTGTGGGGGTTCTGCAGTCCCATGTTCACCCCTGCACTCATGATGGTGGCCCCTGGGAGCCCCAGGAGATCCTGTGTGCTCACTGGCTCTCCCTAAATCACAAGGTCACCCTAACTTCTGAGTGCCATTGCTGAAGCATGAATGGGACAATGGGGGGTTCCCTAAACCTACCCAGGAAGCCAGGATCTGAGAGAAATGTTTGCTGGGTTCCTACAGATATTCACTTGTTTTAATGGAGGCATTATAGATGATGAGCTGTAGGAATGTGTGACTTCAGTCAACCATGGAAACCATCACAGCAAGGTGTTTGTAGAAATATTCCTTTTACTGACTTCCCTAGATACTCTAGCAGGGGGACAGGAAATAATTCCACCTCTTTGCTTTTCTTAATACCTTCCAATTCCCGGCAATGCGATGCTCTCTCGTCATTGCTGCAGAGCCACATCCAAGCCATTGCTAATAAGTACACAAGTGAGACAATGTTTTTGCAGTCAACAACCCATTACTCTCCCCTTCCACAAGACCCTCTTCCTTAAGAATATCTCTTCATGCCTCACAAAGCAGGAAGCAGTTAGAGAAAATGAGACCCTTGCCTCCCAACAACTCTGGTTCCCCAATGACCCTGAGACCCCTGCTCCTTAAAAAAAATCCTGGAATCAGGAATTTTGTAAGAGTTTAAGACCTTGCAATAATCTAAGACCTTTCATAGTCTGTGGGCACCAGCACCCTGAGAACTGACCTTTTATGGACACTGTCTACATCTTAAACTCTCCCACCCTAAAATTTCTTATATAAGAACCATATAATAAAATCACTCACATAAGGACCATGTAAGAGTTTGCTCTTAATAAAAAAAACTGTTATTTTCATTTTGAACATAGCCCACCTACTCATGTCCTAATATATCTTACATTCTCTTTGAACTTTGTTTCCTTTCTAGGGTTGGCAGTAAAGTGAACCTAACAGAAACCATGTCTGATAAGCTCCGGGACACAGCTAAGCTTGTCATCCAGACTTCCAACAGATGTCCCAGACATGTGCTAAAAATGCTCCTTTTTAAACTCTTATTTCTTTTTTTGTGCATCGTTGAGATTCAAAACCCCGGGATCACATTTATGTATCTTGTTCCTCCTGCCTTTTCAAATGTAAGATATTGGCCCAAATAGCTGCAGAAAGAAGGGAAGGAAAGAAGGAAGGTGGTAGCAGAAGTGATATTTAGGTTATAATTGAAAAGGCGATCGAAGAAACTGAAAAGATTTAAGTCTTGGCAGTCTAATAATCACCAAAAATATCTTGCTGTGCCCCAAGAGGTGCGAATGGAATAGATACCCGGCTTATGTGCTGGTACCACAGTCCCATGGGTGCTTTGCAACTAAACCTCTGCCTTTAAAAATCTCATTATTATTTCAGAAAGTAATTTTAGTTGGATTGTGAATTATTTGGATCAGTGGGTTTTGATAAACAAGCTTGTTCTAAACTGATACACCAGAAAAACCATTTCTAAAGACAATTAAAAATGAATTGCTTTTCATGCATGAAGAGAACCCTCGGCGAGGCCTCCCCTGGATCCTGGGGGAGGTATTTAGAGCCACAGCACCGACACCTACTCCTGAGACTTGGATCTTGAAATGCTGGCTCTTTATGACCACACAGAGCTGAGGAGAAGAAGGGTGTGATTAAAATCCTCAGGGCCTATATTAAAGAAAAATTTCTTTAAAAAATTTAAAATATTTAGGTATCTCTTGCTTTTGAAAGAGGCAACATGAGAAGATACAGGCATGAAAAGAGAATGAAACCTAGTTTTACAAAACTGAAACATTTTTATTCTTTGTATGCAGAGACAAAATGGAATCCAAGGTAGGTCATTTAGATGGCAGACATGGATAGTTATTACCTGGATACTCTCAGGAGTGATGTGGATGGCCAAAGAAGGCCATCCTGGAGTAACACGGATGGTCCCGAGACCCTCAGAGAGCACATGGATGGTCTCCAGATGCTCAGAGACCACGCAGATGGTCACCAGATGCTCAGAGACCACACAGATGGTCCCCAGTCCCTCAGAGAGTCGTAAGGATGGTCCCCAGACCATCATGGAATTGATAGATGCCACCAACACTGAACAGCAGGTCTGCCTAGGTGGAAGTTTAATGAAGAGGAGTCAGATTCCTCTTCAGTCCTCTATCAGGTCCTGGGAATGTTTTTCAGGTGAGAATCCAAGGCAAATTATTCCATTTTCCCCCCAAAATATTAGTTTTCTATGACTACAGGACAAATTACTACTGACTTATTTAATAATGCCATGCTTCCCTGTGTTGAAGACTGCAGGTTTAGCCAGGATCTTGGGTTCAATGGGCAGAAGTTCAGGGGCGGGCACAGCTGCTCTCTCCCATCCTGGAGCATCTGCCTCCCTCAGCTCAAAACGTGGGCAGCACTGTCTCCTTCCCTGTGCTCCCCAGTATCCCTGCATCTCCAGTCCATGCATCAAGTCCTTCCCACGCTCCCACCTCCAAGCCCACCTCTCTGGTCAGGACAAAGCTCTGCTTGTCACTCGACAATTACACTGGGTCCACCTGGAGAGCCCAGGCAGATGGCCCTGTTTTAGGTGACTGAGTCGTACCTGCAAATCCTCCTTATCATGTGAGTCACCAGGTTCACAGGTAGACATGGGGCAAAGGTCACAGGGACAAAATTCTGCTTACTGTAAGGAGATATTAGACATCTACATCTTCTGTATTTTTAATTATAGCTATTGAAAGAGCCTTTAAAAAAACATTGTTTGCCAAAGATTCCACTTACTAGGTCCATATTTCTCATATATAACCCAAAACATCCGTGATGCCATTGACAGGGATGAAAATACCAATCTGGACACTGAGGCAGGGCAATGGCCCCTTCTGTTGGCCACCTAGCCTTGAGGACAGAACAGGCTCACCGCCCCACAGCATCCATCAGGACCCAGGCACCTCTCTCCGGTGGGGCTGCTGTGTTCTTGGGGGTCACCGCTCTTATCCAGCCATGGTGGGACAGAGAGAGCATGGAGGTGGCAGAGTGTGGAGACTCCTCCATTTTTTGTTGCTCTATTTAGTTTTTATTATACCACTTATTTTTAATTTTACTTACATTACTATGTCCATTTTAGGATATTGAATTTGCACTGAGTCTCTGTGTATTTCACACCACACTCACCATCAGAGTTCTAGCGCCCTTGAACAAAACCTTGTTCTCTCCCTCCTTCCCTTGTTCCCTCCTACCACTCCCTTCCCTCTTAGTCACCATCTTGTGCTCTATGAGTTTTGTTGAGATTTATCTGTTTGTTTCTTTATACTCCACACGGGAATGAAACCTTCCTGGAATTCTCTTTTTATTTCTTATTTCACTTAGCATGATTGTCTCCAGTTTTATCCAGATTGTTACAAAGGATGAAATTTATTTTTTATTCTTTTTAGTTGCATAGAATCCCATTGAGTATATCAACCACAGCTTCTTTATCCAGTCATCTGCTGATGGGAATGTAGGTCGTTTCCATGTGTTGGCTATTGTGACGTGGACTGCTATAAAAAAAGGGGTATGGATATTCTTTTCTGATTAGGTTTTTTATATTCTCCTGGTATATGCTGAGGAATGGTATTGCTGGATCAAAGAGTAGATCTGTCTTTTTTTTTTTTTTCTTGAGGTATCTCCATATCGTTTTCCAAAGAGGTTGCACTAGCTTATATTCCCGTCAACACTAAAGAGGGTTTTTCTTTGCCTCATTCTCTCCAGCACTATTTATACTATAAATGTATCTTCTACTCTCCCTATATCTTCTCTTGAGTAGATATATATAGATAGATAGACAGACAGACAGACAGACAGATAGAAAACTTAACTATTTTGAGACATTTATGCATCATACAAATTTTCCTGCTATGGTTATAAGAAGCACTGCTGATAACATTTCCACACGTGTTCACGCATACCTGTGTTTTCTTAACATCACTCAAAGAAACAAAATTGCTTGTTTCAAAGGCATGTTCAGCTGTCAGCAGACAGAGTGTCACAGCTCCTTCCTGAAAGTGCAGCTTCCAGCAGAGAGACCCTAAAATGCACTTTTACACTTTGCAAACTTATCGGCAACCTGGTTAGCATCAATTGATATCTAGCTATTGCTTTAATTTATATTTTATTAATTACTATTGAGTTTGAATGTTAAAGATGCTGCTTTTGGTCATTTGTAGTTCGTGCTTTACTGATTTTCTTTTCAGTGCAGGCTGTGATTTACATCCGTACGTTTTGGGAATTGGGGGGATTTTTAAATGATGGGGTCCACAGTTCAATTACAAGGAAGTCTGACACAGAACAAGCTCCCTGCTCTTCTTGTTTTAGCTGTTGAAACCCCCCGTGGCTGGGCACATTGTCAGAGAGTGGAGCATCTCACCGCTCTTACCTTAACCCCCAGCTCCAAACCCAGGGACTTGATCACCTGTTGCTGGAGAATGAATGTCAGTCGGGACTGTCTCTCATACATCTTCAGGTGTCAACAACATATTCCATCTCCTTCCTCCAAATTATGAAATATTATTTTATCAAGAGAAGCCAGGTATCAGCATTGAGGGGGTAAAAACCTACCATTTTTAAATGTATGTGACAGAAACTTTATATTGTGTGAACCAGTCAAATGCTCTCTAGTTGAAATCTCTAGAGTAAAATATTTGCGTTGCTAGTGTTTTTGCATTCATCTAAAGTAAAAATGCCAGATTCTCAGCTGCAGGAATAAGACTTACCTGACTCATTTCAGTAGGAAAGGATGAATGAATATCAGTGAGTTCAAAGAGAATTGCTAGAAATGTGAAAGGAAGAGGTTCGGAAGAAATCTAGGATCTGCTCCACACAATGAACCGCTTCAGAAAACCTCAGTGACTCCTCCACGTTTGGGAAGTTTCTTCCACTGATTCCAAAGCTTCCCATCCACCTCCAGTAAAGCTCATGACCCATATGGACCCCGTCAAGATCCTGGGGTCACCATGAGGGACAACAAGACACAACTCTCGTGCACCCCAAAATCGCCTCCTATGCCCATGCACCAAAGTGCCCCTTAGATGCCCCCGACTCAGGGCTGCAAGAATGCTCTCTGTTGGCGTCCATGCTGACCGTGGCTGTAGACTGAGCACTGCTTTCCTCTGGAGAAAACGAGCTGTGTGCCTGTTCTAGTCTTCCTCCGTGACAGCCCCTATCACCCCATAACCCAGACTGAGACTCTGCTCACTTTCTCCATGTTTGCTGGAGCATTAATTCAGCTTAGTGACCCAACTGGGAGGGGGCAAAGTTGACCCCTCTGTGCCGTGTCTCAGGTACTTGTCCCTTTGCCAATTTTGTGATAATAAGCCATCACTGGAAGAAAGAATGTGTGCTAAGTCCTGAGTTCTTCCAGAAGATCACCAAATTAAGGGTGGTTTGGGGGAATCTCTGAAACAAGCCCTAATACGTAGTCCCACAAATAAAGTTGTTTTCTAGTCCAAGATGGTGCGTGGGCTTGTGCACTGTGTGTGTGCATGGCGTCTGTGTGGTCGCTGTCATCCCAACTCTGGCTCCCTTTCCCCTGGGAAAATGTCTGGGTCACAGGTCGTCCAGCGAACCCTGAGGTTGGGTTTGCTGGGTGAAGGTGGGGGAGCTCCTGGGTGGCTCTGTTTCCCATCATTATCTCCATGTGTCCCCTCCATCTGCATTGTTCCCAACAGCCATCAGACTTTTATGAGGTCTCCCTAGGTCCCCAGGAGCCATGTGGAGCAGAGTGGTGACTGCAGTCCCTCACAGCTGAAGGACCCATCTGTGAGAGAAACAAATCTTCATCCCATGAAGCCACTGGTTTGGGACGAGCATCTACCCCTTTAGCTGGTGTTGTCTTAACCAGTTCAGGGAAGTGAGAGTGAAAGGAGTCTGTAGGTGAACTAAACTACGATTAAAATTTCAGTCTCTTTAAAAACAGAAAAACACCACAAACCTTTAAAGGAATGATTTCTTTAAATCCTAAATTCAGCTGACTAAACTTTTTTAAAACAATGCATGGTGTTCAGTCTTTAGTGACACTGTGTGGCATCTGTGATGATGTTAAGGCTTCTGAACTGGGCTTCATTTTCAAAAAGTTACTGAACCTACTAGGTTAAAGAGAAAATAGCATCTCTAACTAAATTTCCTTCAAAGCCTTATCCAAACTCTTTTGAGAAAATACACCAAACTCCATTTATTACCTCCTCTACGAAGTGTTGAAGTGTTTGCATATTTAAAAGCTTTCACGTTAAGTAAAACAGCTCCTTCCTTCTTGGTGAAACATTCACTTTATTGTGTGTATTTTAATAACCAGTACAAAATCTGACATTCATTCTGAAATGCTGCTTCATATAAATATGTCTGAATCGAGTGTGACTGCACATGAAGGCACCATGTGTGGGCCCCAAATGGTCCTCTCTGCAGGGAAGGGTCCACAGTAGCTTCATGGCTAACCCTTCACTGTGGGTACAGTTTCTGGCTAAAGTTTCCTCCCTCTTGCTATGACCACCTTTTAGAAAACAAAAGAAATGCTGTGCAAGTTTGAGAAGTTTCAAAATTTTTAATTGATTTTATTGAAGGAATGGTGCATTTTAACCCTAACTTGGTTTCAGGTATACATAATAGCAAATTTATACCTGAATATAACACAGTGGTTTCCAGAACTTTTTAAAGGATCCTTTGTTTGCTGATGACAAAGGTTTCTAGAAAGAACCCCAGGCAGACTCCAGTCACTGCATCAGGCCCGCTTAGAGGTTTTCAGGTGTGGAGAGTGGAGAGCGGGAGAGAGATGAAGTGGCCTGTGCGATTCACTTTATTTCCTCTGGAGCTTTCACACCGCCCAGTGGTTAACCCGGTGATACAAATCCTGCCCCCACCTCGCTGCTTCTCTGGACCCCAGGTGCAGGGCACTTCATCGTTCGGGGTCCCAGCTTTCTCTCCTGCAGAACCGTTACCCTCAGAGGGTCATTACATGGCTTCAGGGAGACTGCACATCCACGGGTCCAGACAGAGGACCAAGCGCAAATTAAGGTTTATCGACTACTCTCCTCCTTCGTACTTGGAAAAGGAAAGGCTGCACATTTCTGCATATTTGGGTCTGAGAGTGGATTTAAAAGCAAGTTGCTCTACTAGGTGAGTTGTTGGGAGGAGTCAGGCAACATTCTAAGTCCCTGAAGTCGCCTTCTGACTTCGCCCCACAGAAAGACAAACAGCGATGAGCTCACCCACAGGGAACAGAAGGAAAGAAAACAAACAAACAAAACAAAAACCAACCCCTGGACACTGACCACAGAACTGAGGCCACCAGAGGGGAGGGGGTGGGGATGCAGGCAGGGTGGTGGGTCTAGTGGATGGCGGGGGGGGATTTGTGCTCATTTGGTGGTGGGTGTGGTGTGTTCTATAAGTGATGGAGAGTGAGCTGCACATCTAAGTATATATGTGCATGTATATGCTATATATATGTAATACTTGTCAGTCAAAGTTAACTGACTAAAAATTAAAAACAATTCTCAAGCTGTAGATTGCAGCTTGGGGGCCAGGAGAGAGGCCTCTTGATACACCCTTGTGCTTGCCTACAATCCAACCAAACCTGCACTCAGTTCAACGCCCCGCCTTGAAAGGGCTGAATACTCACGCACTGACATGTTAACCCAGGTCCCATCTCATTTCCTTGGGGACCAGCCTCTTGCAGGAGGACATGGACAAGTCCCAGGAAAGGAATGAGCACAGCGGGCATCTCAGGTCGCCCGGGGACTTTTCACCCCCTTCAGAGGATGGATGGGGTGACGGTCTGTGGATGGGCAGAGAGGCACCCAGACCAAAGCCCTCTCTCTGCGAAACCATGAACTTGAACTGGGGGATTTCCAAGCAGCTTAGTGCTTTCCTGGAAGGGGGTGATGTGATGTTTGTATTTTATGTCCAAAAGGTTGGCTACTGGGAATCTTGAGCTAAAACCTTGTTTCCTGTCTGGTGAGTTCCGACATGTGCTGCGGGAGCCACACAGCATTTCCATCGTCAGAGACCGTGCTGCAGACTCTGAACCCCAAAGGCTGAATAAGAGAAGACACTGACCAGTCAACTGAAGGAAATGAGGAAAACAGAAGGATTCATGGGGAATGGAAAGACCATTCATTCAGCAAGATGCCCTTGGAGAACTGCCAGCCTGTCCTGGTCCTGTCCTGGGATTCATGCACAGCAGCCTACAGGACATGTCAGGACAGTACAGCCTTAAGCCCCGGATTGGCCTCCACCGGTGACAAATGGGAGAGGGGACAGCCCTCATGAGTGACACACTGCCAAAAGAGAAGCCTGATCGGTGCGGCTTCCATGGGCCTCTGGAGCCATTCAGAGAAGAGCTCCTCTCCATCACGGAGGCGCCTGGTGGGTGGGACTCACTTGCCCACAGTGCAAACTGTATGTGACACACTGTGTTGGCGTCCTGCCAGTCCATGTCCCCACTGGTGTCCCCATTCCTCTACTGGAGCTTGTTGGAGTCATGTCCAAGATGACCTTTGTTTGAGCATGTGTTTTAGGATGTTCCAACTCAAGACACCCTATGCCAGTCGTTAATGCAGATTCTGAGCAGGCTCTACTTTGCGGGTGAGAGACATGCTGAAGAAGGTCTGATTCCCTTACCTCATGTCACAGAACGAGGCCTGCATTCACCGCACCCACTTCCTCAGCTGGGGGGCTCCTTCGGGCACCCCCTCCACAGCTGCGCCTGGGCACCAGAACTGGTGCTTTGTTTCTGCCATTCACAGTAGGAATAAGAGTCTCTCTGAAAAACAGTGCTGACTTCCCAGCTGACACATTTGAGGGATATTTAGTATTCATTGAAATGATTTTCCAAATGTGTGACAGCACACTTCGCGCGGGGTAGATGGTCCTGGCCCCTCAGGAAATCATGTCAGCAACTCCATCTAACCGCTGACGACGCACTTGCGGTCTGATGCTGGTCACCCACCCTGCCTGACCTCACCAGCAGTGACCAGTCCCACTCCTACGAGGAGATGCTGACACACTTTGGACATCTGCATGAAGGGACCCCTTCATGACTGTGAAAGCTGAGTCCTGCAGAGGAGTCGGGCACAAGGTAGACTTGAGCACCTTTTGATCAGAAAGCCACCAGCCTGGGTCATGGGTCCCTCGTTCAGAACCCCTCAAAGGTCACGGCAGAGAGTGTCCTTTCAACTGGACTTTCTTCGCTGAAATGAAAGCAGATGACCCGGCAGGAGACGGAACCAGCCCGAAGCACGAAGTGGGGCCACGCCGCCCCTGCCACCAGTCCAGGCCCCACAGGGGCGCACTGGCCGCGGGTGAGAGGAGAGCGGGGAGCCGCTGGACCCGAGGGGAACGCGCACAAGCGACAGGTCCAGGAGCCTGGTGGAGAGCAGGGGGTCCCCCACATCTGCTTTCTGCCGTCCACGCACACCCCAAGGGCCCGGGGTCACGTTCTAGGGCTGGGATCGGGGTGAGCTGCTGGCACCGCCAAGATGGGCAACTAAAAAACGTGCTGCTTCCTCCTCTCTTCCTGCCCGCCTGCTCACCCTCCTTTTTTAAGAAAAAATAAATGAAATTTGGCAACAGATTGTTTTCAAATTAAATGTATCTCTAAGGAATGTATCTCATCCAAATTCCAGTTGGAAAGAATGATTCCAAGTTTCCACAGGACCTCCCCAGGCCTTGTCTCCATCCTTGCTCATACCTGGAGGGAAGAGTTTCCTGGTGTCAGCCCAGGGATGGCGTTAGAAGAGATTCCACCCCAAGTCATCCACCTCTACCACTCCTTCCCTGACTCCTCCCCTCGCCCCACTCATCCACCCCTGCCACTGTGGCCCCCCCCATTCATCAGTCTTTTCTTTCCCATGGCCTCTGTGGTGAGTTAAAACAGCGGTGAACTCAGGGCCATAAGCATGGCCCAAACTCAGTACATGAAGCACCTGGGGGATTCCTGGGCCCAGGTGTGGGGAAGGAAAGCTCTCCTGCAGGGCCATGGAGGTCGGGGAAATCCCAGGACCAGACGACAGTGTGGCCCCAGTGTGAGCCACCACAATATCACCTCCTGCGAAGTGTGGGCTTGGGTGACAAGATCAGCGGCCGGGAAACCGAGCTGGACACATACTGCCCATGACTGTCACAAGGTGAGAGTTTAGCATATTTACAACCCCAGTCAAAGGAAGATGTTTCTCACAGCTATTCTGAGAATCATTTGAATGATTATTACGCCACATGGTGGGTTTCGTGGAGGGATCATGTCAGTGCTAAGTAGATGGAGTGGGGCGGGAAGCCAAGTCCCTGCCCTGAGCTCAAGCAGGAGTTTCTCCTTCTTTCCTGTAGTGAGTGTCCAAGTCGGCACCGTCTTCTGACAGTTTCTGAAGTGACTCTGGAATGTGTCCCAGTAATAATTAAATGTTGCCGGTGCCCCATGCACCCCACACCCTGATTGTCTCCTTTCTGCGCCAGAAAAAATACACAGTAATCAAAAAATTAGCCCTGCGACACAGTGTGGGAGGAATTAGAGACCTTCAAGTCAGAGGAACAATAATTAGGGTTTTGCAGAAAAGCATTCACAACATCGGCCCTCTGAGGAATGAATTGGGGAAACACAATAAAATGAACAGAGAGCGCAACATAATCGGTCTCTCTTATTATTTGTTTCTATAGATTCCTGGGGTGACAAAGGGTTAGTTATGAAAAAGGACAAATGCCAGGAAAAGCCAGCGGCCTGGGCCCCGGGGGTGAAGGATGGCTGTGATCAAGGGAAAGATTTCATGGTGAGAACGGCTCACTCACTTAGGCTCAGTTATCAGGCCTGAAGTCTTGAAAATCTCTCCATGCGATGAGTAGTTAGCAGAAATGTCATGCAGCCTCCGGGAGTGGTGACCGGCTTGCTGAATCCTGTCACTGGGACTGGAGCTCTGTGAGGCCGAGGGGGCTTCACCCATGTCTGCCCAGGAAGTGGGGCCTGGACAGAACAAACTCTCTAAAGCCGTGTTTGTTCCATCATGAATTTTGGGCAGTGAGCAGGGCACTCAGAAACTAATACACTAAATCGGAGGAGCGCATAGCTAAGGTCTTCATCTGAGATGCCCCGCATCTGAGCGCTGCCAGAGCCACTAAGGGTTCTGCTCCTATAGCCCCTTACTTTGGGGGGTCAATCCCAGGACCCCTCATCTCTGGGGCCTGTTCAGGAGCCCAAATTCCCCCAGGACCAGGGGATGAGTAACCTGGGAAGACATGGAGCTCAGGGGTTGTGTGACTTACGAAAAACTGCAGGGGAAGGGTTCTGTGTCTGAAGCTTTCCTGTGACTTTTTGCTGCACTCATAACTGTTTCTCATTCCTCAAGAACCAGTGATGGAAACTGAGTCACTGGTTTCAGCATGGTCATCACCTCAGAGGCTAGATGATTCAGGGGTACAAGGGCCAGACTGCTGTTTCCAGGACCGGGCCAGTCAGATTTCAAGTGCATTTTCCACTTTAATTGCAATGTAATACATGATGTTGCAAAGATAATTTACACAATCGCAGAGCAGGAAACACTGCCATATTCCTATATTAGACTGAGGGTCACAAAATGTGTCAGCTCCCACCCTGCACGCCTCGCCCTCCCCAGGGGTCCATCTAGATAAGTGTGTGTGAATGTGGGTGAGTGTGTGTGGTGTAGGCATGCGGCACCAAGTGTATATGGTGTGTGAGGTGTGTGTGTGTCTGTGAGTGTGCATGTGGTGTGTGCTGTGTGAATGTGCATGCATGTGGTATACGTTATATGCAATGTATGTGGTGTATAGTGTGTGGTGTGTGATGTATAGGCGTATAAGTGGGGTGTGTGGGGTGTGTATATGGTGCGGTGTGTATGAGTGTGTGTAGTGTGTGAATGGGGTGTGTAGTATGTGGGATATGTATGTATGTGAATGAATGTCTATGCAAAGTTATATGTGATGTGTGATATATGCGTGTGTATGTGTGTGGTATGTGTGTGATGTGTCTAGAGTATGATGTCAGTGTGCGATGTGTGCTGTCTTTGTGGTGTGTGAGTGTGTGTGTGTGTGTGTGTGTGTGTGCGCGTGAATTTTTGTGATATTTTTCCTGTGTTGCCTGCATGACTCTGGGACAGGCCCCTTGGTTCTGTGATCTCTGGGAGACACCCCACCAAGGGCTGAACTGTGGGGGCTGATGATTGACCGGGCTCCGCATGGAGAGAAAAGCCCTGCAACTTCCCCATGACCCTACCGTCCTGCTCAGAGGGCATGTCTGCCTCCCTTCACACCCCGGAGCAGGTCAGTCTGGAGACTGACAGCCTCAGCAGTGCTGGAAAGTAACAACCCAGGGATTAATCAGCCACTAATGAGAATGCCACTTCCCTACCCCACACAGCTGAGAACTGCTGGGGAGCAAGGCTCCCGCCGACTCTGTGCAGCACAGAAACGAGGCCAATGCAAGGGCAGCCATCAATACCAGTCCAAAGACAGTCCAGGACAATCTCAACAAAATACTGACTGTGGCTGTCTGTGAGCTGGGTACTGGATAAGACAGGGACACACATCAACTTTAGTTTTTATATTAAGCTGCAGTTTGGTTTTAATTTAATATCCTTTGTTTTTATTTTAGAATGATTACTTCGAAGACTCCAATTAATTTTTTCTATTTAATACTTGTATTAGCTTGTGCGTGCACTACTGATATAAGTACAAATAATTTAGATTTTATTTATTTTTAAATTTTTATTTATTTAAAGAAAGCTACAGGCAGGAATGAAGGCAAGTGAGGAGGCAGGAAGAGAGAGGAGAAGCATTTTAATTCATTTTATTTAGCTGTTCATCTTGGTTGTTCCCCTAGCCCCATATGTGAGCCCAGGGTCTTCGGGATCGATGTGGACCATGCTGGCCAAAGGCAGTGGACCTAACCATTACTCCACCAGGGTGTGCCTTAAATAGATTTTAGAATGCAAATAATATCATCTTCTGCACGTGAATATTGAAATGAACTTTTCCATCTGTCAGACAGATTTGCAGGTGCTGCGAATCACCCACATAGCCCCATATTAAAGCACATCACGGATTATTGTTCATCATTTTGAAAATTCAGTAAAATTGGTCATATAAAGCCCATTACTCATGCAGAATCCATGATCAATTAATCAACTCTGGTATCAACTGTTCCATGTCAAAGATGAAAAAGTTTGTCAAGTCAGGAATGAAAAGATCGTTGATGTTTAATTCCAGTGAATACCATGAACATTTTAAGAAATCTGTATACTATAGTGGTGTATGACTGACTAATACTAGCTATAAAAAGCATGAACATAATATGCCAGTAGTCCTTCCAATCATGCTCCTAAAAGCATCATGAAATCCTCTTCTTGGAAGCATTGTGTTAGGCATTGATGTAACTTTAGGATAATTACAAATGTCTTTGAAATGCAAGAGTATCTTTAATAGTTTTTACAAAAACCACTAGAAATTATCTTTTGTTTCTTCTTTAGATTAAATGTTTTACCTAAAATCTGGTATCCTGGGGGAACCATTATGAGTACTGGATTAAAATATGGGTTCTGGTGTCCCAGTTCTGCATTCAAATTCTGCCTCTAGTCCCTACCTGGTGTGTGACTGTATCGTGTTTGTCCTCTTTGTGCCCAAATGTCTTCATAAGGCAAGTAGGGATAATGATAGCCTCTAGTTAATGAAGCTTAGTCAGGGTCAAATGATCTCTAATATACTTAATGGTCTTACGAAAGAGCCAGGTGCATGAAAATCACTGTTAGTGATCATCATTACCACCGTCATCTCTGCTGTCACCACCCTCATCATCACCACCATCATCGCCATCATCATCATCCTTTTCCAGAAAGTAATATTAATGCTTACATTCCTGACCTTGCTGCGAATAAACATCTTAATGTCAAAATTTCCCTCGAACATTCAGACACAAGTTTTATGCCCATGACTTCACTTCTCCAAGTGTCCTCCTCTCAGTAACTGATACAATTCATAAACCTGTGAGTCAACCTCCTGTAGTCTTCCTTTTCTCATACCATGTACAAGACAGTCCAGCTCTACCCTCAGAGCAGAGCCTGATCCACCACCTCACCCCGCTTACCACAATTCCCTCGCCTCCACCCCCGAACCTGCAACAGCCTCACCAGGGGCTCCGTCCTCCACTCCTAACCCAGCTCAGACCTCCCCCTGAAGCAAATGAGGGACCAGTAAACCAGAAATCACCTCCCAATGTCCTTGCTTGTAATCACCACTGGGTTCTCATGAGACAGAGGAAAATTCTCTCCTCCTCAGTGTAGCATCCAAGGTTCCACATGACCTGATCCACCATCTTTACACTATACCTTCTGCCACCTGCCAAACTAGACACCAGGAAACCTTTACAACTTGCTTCTTCCATGGTTTGCAAAACATTTTCATTATTTACTCCCTTATTTCTCTGCTCGAATATCAACTCAGAGAGCCTCTCCTAGATCATCCTACTTAAAATAGTCCTGCCAATGCCTTTTACTCTCTACCTGTCTACACCTTTGTGATCTCTGGTAAACTACTTCACCTCTCTGTCCCTTCCTTTCTGTACAGTGATGCTAATAACACCAGTATGTAGTTACGTCTGTTATGAGGGTCACAAAACTTCCTATCTGTTACCTTTCCAAGATGCATCTGTGATAATGTAGGAAAGAGTCAATCACAAAGGAGGGATCTGTGAGTATTGACACTAAGCATTTTTTTGAGTTGTGCTTCTCTACATTCTTATGAGGCTATCTCTAGTAGGAGGGGAAACAGAACTTTATTTGTTCACCTGTGGTCTTCTGTGCCTAGCACAGAGCCTGGCACATGGCAGAATCTCATTAATACATTTTGAATATGCAAATGCAATAACAATGGTAAACATAATAATAGTAGAGTAAAATTCAGACATCTTGATCAACAACTCTCTGTGGAATCCTGCTCTCTGAAGACAACTTTTTGAACAAAAGGTGGCTAAATGACTAGCTCTCTCAAATGCATTGGCGCCGCCTTGGCGTTGTGTCTTTTTACTTTAATGGTGTGTTGCATTCTGTCTATTGAGATTGAGTCCATTTACAAAGAAAGCAATAAACAGATGTCTCTCAGCACAAAACAGCCTTAATCTTTCACACAACTTTAATTTTATTTTCCTGTTTAATGTTCACCAGTAAATACTGTGAAATAAAGACTTCAGCCCAAATAATCTAATTCCACTGAGACCACTGCAGAGTGGAGACAGAGGACACACCGGCATGACCAACTGAAGAGGTCACATAGCTACCATGGGGAATTTGTTCTAGGGCTAAATGACCATGCAGCAATTGAGCCAAAGAAAATGTTGTACCTAATTACTCTTTGTTCAGTTCCTTCATGCATAAAAGAACAGCAGGAACAAGAAACTAACCATTGACCTTGACCTGACCTATGGCCAATTCTGGGTGTTTCCATTTCAGTGCTCAGAGGACATTGAAAACAGACCTGGTGTCTCTCTAGACTGGAGAATATGCTCAGGTTCATTGTTTAGTACTCACGAGGTCCCCAGCTGAAATCCCTACAGGGGTCAGGAAAGTATATAAATGAACTACACATGCTGACTGGGAGATTTTCTCAAGGATATAGTCCTATTAAACAAAGACAGTTTCTTTCACTTTCCCAAAGAAATGGGAAGCTTCCTACTTTCTGAAAACAACTGATTTCCTTAGTCTAACTTTTAATTAACCAGTTTTAAAACCTCATAGAATAAAAATATTTCACTTCCCTATTACGTGTTTTCTAAGAAAAACACACAAAAAAACACAGCCTTGATATTAACAATTAGCAACAACTTAGACACCATTCAAGCACTGAAAAGTAAATAGATAAGTGATGATGATGGACAGATAAATACATGATAGGTGGATAGATAAATAAATGATAGGATAGAGGGATGGATGGATGATAGAAACTATAATTCATCTGTACAATGAAATACTACTCAATGCTAAAAATAAATGGATTATTGATATATACAACATAATGGATCTATCTTAAGTAATTTTTTTGTTTGTGAAGCCAATCCAGCAAGACCTTACATGATATGATTCTGGTTATGACATTCTGAAAAAATAGAGATGGAGACGAAAATGGGTCAGTGGCTGCACTGTTCAGGGAATGGAAGAACAAGTGACTACATAAAGTATCAAGAGTGCCTCTGGAAGTGATAGAGATGGATGTGTCACTGAGAGGGTAAGTACATTCTCTATGTCTTTGCTAAGATCAACACGATTACTTCAAGACCCTGCAGGAGCCTAAGACCTTGCATAAATAGTTAATTGTCAACAGACTACAGTTTTTCTGTTATGAAAACAATCCTCTTACAGCTGCCCAGCTGACAGCGTCATCCAGAATGCAGACACAAGCCATGCTATCTGGAATAATCTGGAGTCACCAGCACCCTGAGAAGAGACATCTTACTGAAACTGTCCAACACTCGAACTTCCCTACCCAGGGACCATGTAAGAACTTGACCATTTTCATCTGAACACAGTCCGCCTGCACATATATTAATAAATCTTAAATTCTCTTTAAAACTTTGTTTCCTTCTTCCAGTCTGCAGCTAAAGGAACATAACAATTATCAACCATGCGAAGTTAATTGTAATGTCTTTTTTACTCAAGTAGATTGTGGAAAAGTCCACGATAAGCTGGTGTAGAGTAATTGTATAACAAATAAATCAGACGACCAGACGGAAGGTGGTATGGAGTAAAGGGCAAGCTAAGAAGTTTGAGGAAACATTGTTTTAACTGGGTGTTGCAAGATGAAGGACAAAAACACTGTATATAAACATTGTACTGTAGTTGATCCATTGTTTTTCACAGGGGAATGTGTTAACAATTCTCAGACTACTTTACATGTATGCAAGGTTTGAACAATTAAGTTGATATAGTATAGATACTGCCTCAAATCAGAGAAAGAGGATGGATCTTAGGAATGAGGCCAGACAGAACCTGGAGTGTGAGACCGGAGTCAGAGATGATAGTGTTCAATCACATTAGACCTGTACATCCAGAAACAGTTGGCATAGATGTGTGTGCAGGGCTGGACAGACACACAGGGGTCCCAGGCTCTCTCCACTGAGGGTGGAAGTGGCCACACCCAGGAGCAAAGTGCACATGGAGAAACTGGGTTCTGGTTTCCACACTTTTCTCCAATGAAACAATCAGAGCACATTGGAGAAGTGGTTGATTCCACAATCGTGGAGGGGCAATAGGTGATGAGCCTGGAGTGCATTACAGAGTCAGAAGTGAAGAAAGAGTGGAATATAGATGGGGGAGTGATACAGGACACAGATACCAAGTTCAAAGAGCCCCAGGCACAACTTGAGCGATGAAACAAATGATGAATGCACTATGCTATAGAATACACGTCCACAGTAGTAAGCATGAACGAGTGAATAAACAGAAGGAAAGGGATAGCTCCTCTTTAGAAAGTAATTCTGATCAGCACACGTAGAAGGGATTTGGGGACTAGAAGTTCACTTTTAGAGAAATCAGCAGAGCAATGCTGCTGCCCTGCAACCTCCAATGTAAAAGCTAAAGATGCTCAGTGAAAGTTCAAGGAGGACCAGGACATTTACAGTGCCTACAAGCATCTATTCTAAATCAAATGCTTTCTCTACAAAAGGAAAACTAGTATATTTATGTTAGAAAAATCTATCAGGCGCCATCTTATCTCTGTGATCTAGGGAAACATCAATATCAGACCCCATTATGGTGTGTAGAGAGCAGCTCAGGACATGAGAACCTGACAAACCAAATAAGGGGAATTCGGGGGTGGGGGGGGGCTTCTTCTAAGGCCTAAGTCATAAAGAAAATCTGAGGAACTGTCACAGATTGAAGTAGACCAAGAAGACACAATTAAAGGCAATATAGATCTAGGATTTGTTCTGGAATAGGAAGATAGCTAAAACTGATAAAATTCAAATAGTGTCTATAGTTTATTTAGTAATACTGTACCAGTGTCACGTCTTCATTTTGACAGCTGTAGGGGAAGCTACATGCAGGTAATTCGG
Organism: Solenodon paradoxus; assembly: GCA_004363575.1. Lineage (NCBI taxonomy): Eukaryota > Metazoa > Chordata > Mammalia > Eulipotyphla > Solenodontidae > Solenodon > Solenodon paradoxus. The sequence goes on along the minus strand of RJWH01002460.1, from coordinate 20,528 downwards.
GGGTAGCTATTGCTTTTTCAACTTTTCTATAACTCTAAAATTATATGTATGAAATTTAATCATTTTAAAAGGAGAGCAGCCAAAGACCAAAGCAGGGAGAGGGATTGGAATAAATATTCCTCCTTCTCTCCTCTTTTCCCTCTTATTCCCACCAGGGTCTCCCAGGGGCAAATCTACCCCCCAAAAGATGGGTGATCAAGGACTGGGGAGATGCACATGGGAGCCAGCCGTGTCTGCCTTCTCTTTCCATCTCTCACTTGCTGGTGTCCCCTGATTCACTGGGTAAGACTTGAGCACACACCCTGTTCCATGAAGATGGATATATTGTCCCTCCTTCCCTTATTTCCTGGACAAAGATTAGTGTCACTTGGTTTTGTCACAGATGATCAGACAGGAAACTCTGAGCACATCACAGTCAACATTCCATTTTCCACTTCAGTTCTACTCCCAGCTCTTCTCTGAGGAAAGTCATGAAGGGGAGACAGGGCCCAGGCAAAGCTCACACCTCAGGGCCTCTAGGTGGCATGTCCATGTCTTCAGATGGATGATATTATATTTTATTATGTTATATAATTCACATCAGCTCCCATCATATTTCTCAAGGAACATACCCTTTATTTCACCTCCACATATATCCTGAGTGTGTCTGATTTCCCCAACCTTAGTGACTTAGTGACAAATTCCAAGACTGTCCCATGGGCATACTATCAGAGGGAATGTGAAGGGCTAGGTCATGAAGGGGCGCAGGTGACTGTGTGTCATGCTGGGGAAGGAGAGGGCTCACTTTGCTACCTAGTTGGCCCTGCTGCCTGGGAGGGTCAGCGGTTTTCCTCAAATGGCAAGTCTTGGCATCTGTCCTCTGGACCTCACTCATACAGAATCTGCTACTTGAACAAATTCCTTATATGCATTTTCTTCCTCAGCTCCCTCTTAGGCAAAAGATAGATTTAAATTCAATCCTTCCAGGCTCATCTTTGCTGTTGCAGATGATGGATGCCCTCTTGTTGATAACTGAAGAGTATTCCAGTCTGGATATAGAGCCCCCTTCTGTATGCACACATCTGTCAATGGGTACTTAATGATGCACACTTTAAACCTATACAATGTTTAAAAATGCATTTTGGGGAAAATAAGAAACAAATTCTGGGAAACCAAAATAAATAAATGAAGTATGCATCTGGGTGATTCATTTCATATATATATGCATATATATATATGTGTATGTATATATATATATATACACACTGGTATGCCCTGGTGGCTTAGCAGTTAAGCCTATGGCTTCTGGCCAGCATAGTTCACATACATCCCAAGGACCCGGGTTGACGATCCCAGGCAAGAGGGAACAGCCAAGAGGAGAAACTAAACAAAGCAAACATTTCTTCCTCCTCTCTCTTCTTCCTGACTACCTGCCGCTGTTCGCCTTCATTTCTGCCTGAACCTTTCCTTTATTATACGTGTGTATTTTTTTCCAATTCAATCTGTGGTTAAGTTCTCATGTCTGGCAGCCAAATTGGGGTCATCACACTTGAATGAAAGTGGTCAGGCAGATCTGAGACAGCTGGCTCCCAGAGGTCCCCTGTTTTGTGAATGGGTGAGAAACATTATTGGCAATATTATCGTACTCGGTAAATGTCCTCCTCATGGCTGTGGGGACCCAGATCGATTTAGCCATTGGCTTCACAAGCCTAAATAAAAAGTACCTACAGATTTCTCTTAATGTTGTGTGTAAATCAGCTACAGAACTTTGGAATCTCCAAGTTCTTATGAACACAGAGCATAACCATTCCCATGTGTCTATATCCCTGGGAGTGTCTGGCATCTTTGAAACCAAGGCCTGAGGCTCAGGTAGGTAGGTTCCCAGTCTCCCTCTTGCAGGTGACTCTCTTCTCCAGCAGGTACTGGTGGTGCCTGCGTTGCACACAGGGGGCTCCTGTCTGAGCTCAGGGCCCTACCTCAATCTGCAAAGTTATTGTTCTGAAGGTGGCGTATTACCATTTTATAGCTTCACTTTTGATTTCCTGTGAGTGTGCTATTCATTTCTAGCTTTGAGTGGCAGGATCTCTCCAGCACTGCAAGAAAATGGGAGAAATGGAGACAATATCTGCAGGTGCCCCACAGCATACCTTCATCTCAGCAGTCACCATTATGGCAGAACAACCTGAACGGTTCTATAAATAATCCAGTGAAGGACAGAACCCCTCACCCTCAGCGACAGCCATTTAGCATGACTTCCTCTCCACTGGGCTTCTCCCCCAGTTCTTTGTATCCTGGATTTGTTTATAAAATACTACACAAACATTGAGAATCACACATTCATTCGATTCTAGCTTTTGTTTATATGATAGGAATTGCTGGTTCAAGTGACCTCTTCAACGTCAATGCCATAGTAATGCGGGCAGAGTTGTTTGGAATTTGCCTGTTGTTTCTTCCTCTGACATGCCGATGTCTGCATATCTTGCTGCCTTTCATTTTGGAGGGAGTGGGAAAGCGCCCCTCCTGTGACAGCCGCGTGCAGAGCTGAGTGCAGCCTGATTGGGCATTTGGTCTTCACAGTGACCAACAAAGCTGGGGACCTAGGTTCTCCCAAAGTGATCATTGTGCTGGTCACTGCAGTCATCGACAGAGAAAATCAGCTTGTAAACAGAGAAAGACAATCAAAGCTGAGGAACAGTCTCCAGTCATCACCTTTATAAATGGTGGCAGTCTATGAGAAACAAAACAGTGATCATTTTAAAGTGTCCAATTCGTAGGCATTAAGGACATTCACAGTTTTGTGTAAACATCATCTCTACCTAGTCCCATAACTTTTTCTTCACCCCAAAAGAGGACCCCTTACCCACCAGCTGTCACTCCCCTCTTCCTTCCCCCAGCCCTGTCCTCCACTGCTCTGCTTGCCGTCCCTGTGGATTTGCCTCTTCTGAATTTTCACATCAGTGAAATCATCCGACGTGGTGTTTTTGTGACTAGCCTCTTTCATTTAGCACAATGGTTTCAAGGTCATCTGTATTGCAGCCTCAGCAGTTCATTCATTTTGGGTGAGTGATATTCAATCGCACGTCACATATTGTTTCCCCTTTCATTCGCGGATGGACATGTGGGTCTTTTCATCCCTTTAAGCCACAAACACCGGTGAGTCCTTTTAGTGAGACTTTCTTGAGTTTAGAAAGAAATTGATGCCAGCACAGTCTAATTTCTAGCAAGAGAATGAAAGTTCACACATTGAACTAACAGGAAGGAAGGAGTCTGATGATTTCATTTTCTTCTTTCACTCCCCTGCCCGCTGCTAGTCTGCACACAGACCGAAGTCAGACACATCGGATTTCAGTATCTCCAGAGAGGTTTTCTGAGCAGCAAAAGGCAATGAAAATGCCAGGTCTTGAAAATATTTAGGATCCAGTGACAGGAGAACATTTTATTTATAGTGATAACAATTATAATTACAAAGATAATGTAATTATAATTACACTATTGTAAAGCTGTACAGTTCACCTGTGTGATTATCAGTAAATATTTGACAAGTGAACGAATAAATTAACAAGTCAATCAAAAGTAGTGTAAAACATATTGTTTCTTCTCCCTTTCGTATATACATGTTTGGTATATACAGACCCTAAAGCGTTTTACTGGGTATTTTATAAAAATCACTGTCACATGAGACTTATTCTTATGTCTCATTAGTTAGACATGTATCACATGATCCAGGCCTCAACCAATCACTAGCTTCTGTGGAAAGGACTTAGTAGGGTGGCATTTCTGACTTGAACCAGTCAGAATTTGTCCCTGTATCCAGAGCCAGGCCAATAAGATATTAGAACCAAATGGGTAATGGATGTTTGGTAATCATCCAACAAAGTCAACAACAAATAAATCCTCTTTTGGGGGAAAAATTACATAATTTCATATCATGAGAAGCAGATGGTTTTCAGTGTTATGTGACAGGAAATTAAATAAATTCAAATCTCATAATCTCAGAGTGATAATGTTTTTTCTTTTCAATTATCCTTGCTTTTCTCATTATTTTATCATGGAGAAAAATCTGTTTGTTGCTGGTAAGTCTTTAGTTTCTTTTTGACACTAATCACCCTGCAAATGGAAAAGAAGCCTTTCTGATCTCAAAGCTTTATATAGGTAACAACATTAAACTATAATGTCCAGTTTCACTGTACTTGTTTCCTAATTATTTTTCACTTCTGTAGTTTAGGGACGTTTGCCACAATGATGCCATATGTCCTTAAAATATTTATCAATATAAAAATTAAGTAAATAAATGTGTTAATAGCATTAATATTAATAGCATATCCATTTGGAATGAATCATTAGTATATTGGAAAAAGAACCAAAATTCAGATTTGCTAAATATAAAAATGGAGAGAGAACACTTGCAGGACAAAGCAAAGATTGTAGCTCATTGAAATTTTTAGTTAAAATCAGTGGAGATGTAACCTTTCTCAGGTCTTTCTTTTTACATTCTTCTGTCACTCCAAAGTAAATCCTCAGTGGTTGTGTATTTTTTCATTAACAGTATGTTGTTTCATTGTGCATTTACTGGTGAAATCCCACAAGTCTGTTTTTCAATTTTTTCATGCACTAAGTATCTTTATTTCTGAAAAGATTTGAGATATTGAAAAATGTGATTCTAAGTATGTCGATTTCTTGCTGTGCAGTTTAGAATTCAAATGAAATAAAGGCAATCCTGAGTTTATGAGCTCATCAGCTGAGAAGATGGTTGAAGTGAGTCCTAATTAGTAATGATGTGAAGCTCTTAAAAAAACACAGTATGATGGATTAACAGCAATGCTTTCATCAATGACATATTTCAGGTTCAGTCTATACAGCTGATATTTTCTTGGTGTCATAAAATCCTGCTTCTGTATCTACTGTGCATTTGTCACAGTGCTGCTAAGCGTGTGGTGGGGCCTCTGGAGGCGTGAAATCTAATTTTAGGTGATGTCCAAGCAGTCAGCACATTAACAACATCACAAAGTGAGATATTTGATTTCTTCTCCAAATTTATTTTTATCCTTTCCATTATCTCAGGGAGAAAGCCTCATTTTGGGCTAGAGTGACTTTCATCTTTCAAAAAGTGCTAATAGTCCCTTTCAACAAAGGTAAGATAACCAGAGCCTTCAGTGAGCATCAGTATCTAATTAAAAACGACATTATGTTGTAGCAGTTGGAATGTGTTTGGCAACCATTAATAGGGGCACAGAGTAAGCCTGCCTTTCAGGTAGAATCTACTCGCCTGAGACATGGCCTGCCAGCAGTCATTCTAGAATGGACTTGGTGGCCCCACGATGTCACAGATGGAAGTTGGAGTCAGATATCTTCTCTGCATTCCTGTTGGGTCATAAGGTGGTTCCCTAGCCTACGAACTTCACACTCAGGCAAGGCATTTAGCTTCACAAGTGAAAAATTGAGGTGGACACCCCCCTCCTCTGCTGAGGGTAGAGAACAGAGCAAAGTCAAAGTGGGAGCTGGCAGAACATCAAGGACACCAGGCCTGGAGTATCGGGCAAAGGCTGCCATGTGAAAACACTGGGACACTGTGTCTGTGACTGTTCACTCCCCAAAATAAGACAGATACAGTTATGTAGTTAGAGAGCAAAAGCTGCATAAGCCATCCAATGTAACTTAAAGTGCTAACGTAAGCTGCTTGAAGCAATGCTGTGTATGAACTCAATAAAAAGGTGGAGAGCAGTTTGGTCTGGGTCCTCAGTCTGAGAAAGAGAGACGGTTGACCCCCTCACTCCAGCTTTCTATCATTTCACTCTTTTGAGTTTCTCAGTTCTGCGGTACTCCCTTACTGGCCACCCCTGTTCCCGGGAAGCCATCCTGGCACTCCTCCAAATATTTTTCTTCATTTTTTAAAGGAAAGGTGCAGGCAAGAATGAAGGTGACTAGAGGGAGGCAGGCAGGCAGGAAGAGAGAGGAGGGAGAAACACATTATATTTAGTTAGTTGTTCATCTTGATTGTTCCCCCAGACCCAAGACACAAACCCAGATTCTTCTTGAAAGTCATTACTTCCTGGGAATATTTCCCCCAAAGCCCAGCTCTGAATCCCATCACATATTCCACAACAGGGGCTAAACTGACATGATTTTAATTTTTCCAGATCCTTTAATTAAATGACATGTGATCCAATTCTGGCCAAAAGAATGTAGGGTGATACTCATTGGGCTCTGCATAAATATTTGCTGTCCCAAGAAAAGAAATACAGATTAATATTGTCTTCTTGCTTTTGATATGATAGTGTGAGGATGCAATGTTTGGAGCTCTGGCAACCATTTTGTAGCCATGAAGGGAAAAGTCTATGGATTAAACCAATATTCTAAGGATGATAAAACACAGAAAGAGTGTGAATCCTTGAAGACATTTGTGAACTGATGAACCAGGTCTGAAACTACACAACTATAGGCTTTGTGGTGTGGGAGAAAAGAAACAAATATATTAATTAAGCATTCAATTATTCGGCACCAATGCAGGAATACCAGTAGCAGTTAGTATCAGATAATCCCCAAGGTTACTTTCTAGTTGTGAACAAGATGCATGATGTGAGGGTGAAGTCAGGGTTGAAAGCACCCTTCTCAAATACACTCATCCCAGAGTTGGATGCTGCCTGGGTCACTTTAGCCTAAACTGACCTCAGCACCACACTTTGCCTTAACGTGCACCAATTTCCAAATTTCCCACCTGTGTTCTCATGGCAGCACCCTAGGGAAGTGAGCAGCTGCCTTCACGACCGCTACTCAGAGTTGGGCGATCTGCCCAGAATATGAGCTGGGTATGGCCAATGGAGAAAGCACATCAGAAGGGGCCCAGACCACAGAGAGGCAGCCTCAGACACACATGGGCTGAGAGAAACTTGCTGATTTCCTTCTATCCCTGTAAGAAAGGCAATCACCTCACCCCACCATCTGCTGGCAAATCTCACCTGGAAAATACAAAAGGACAGTCCTTGGTGTCAGCCTATTGAATGACAAGCAAAAGGCCTTCAGTCTTCTCAGCTGACCGCATGGACCTGTGGTCATTTATGGTCCATTGTCCTCTGATCTTCCCGAGTCACTGCTGAGGTGGTCCGGCCCCTGAGCTCAGGCTTGCTCCCTGAACGCCGCACCGTCTTCATTTCACTGCCCGACATCAAATGCAGAGTCCGCTGGACAGTCGCTCCATGACAGACGGAGAGGCTGTCACGTGAGAGACTCGGTGGACTGGATTAGGCGCTGGCAGTGCTCATAACAAAGAGCGCCGTTGGGGTCGGCAGAGAGCGGGCACTTCTCAGCAGGACGGCTGATTGTGCCCTGATGTCCCAGACGCAAGTCATCGCCGACCCTCGGGTTCAGCAGTGCCCAGCTTACGGGAGGGAGGCCTGCGGGTCGTCCCACACGGGCTCGACGGTGGTATAAAGACTCCATTTTATCTAAATGTATTATCTTCAATGAAAGATGAATTCATTGAGAAGTTTCAAACTTCCCACTTGGGCTTTCTGAATCTTCCTCTCTTCACAAGTCCTGACTCATCACAAGAGGGAGGGAGACTGAACATATGTCTGGGGAGAAATGTCACTAATGAAGTCCTTTGTCTCTTGGGGTTTACAAATTGGTGCAAGCCCCACTCCTTTCCTCACCCAAACCTCTGCATTGGGGTGAAGTGAGTGATTGCCTGTTTCCTGACTGACCGGATTTATTGAAACAGCACACTTGAAAACCAGTGTCAGCACCGAGTGGCGCTGGACTCACCGTGTCCTTCCCCTCACAGCCAGGACGGCCCCTGCCCCCCACTCCAGGGCACGGTGACATCAGCGCAGGGGCCGCTAAGGAGTCTGAAGCCCTACGCCCACATGTGTCCCTGTCAAGTGGGGATGTGTGGCAAGCTCCAGCTGCAAGGATTCCCACCTGTGAAATAAAGGTGAGGACCCCTGCACCTGTCCTGATGTCGTGAGACAGAGACAAAGCTGAGGATGTGAGGCGTGTGAGAAACAAGACTCACCTTCAGACTGAGGCCCCTTTTTCTCCCTGGACCCAGGGCTGCTTCTGAGGCTTGGCCATGGGATGCTGAGGTCACAGAAAGACAGCTCACCTCAGCAGCGTGGGAGCGTCACCCTGTGACGACTGTGACCTTGCGCATAGCACCTGATCCTCCCTCTCCCGACCCCATGTGGGCCAGTTCTCTATGTAGCCATGTGGAAGGCCACTTGCCAGGGCCGGAGGCCCTGTGCTGTCCTGTCCTGTCCATCACCTGGGCTGCCGTTTTCCATGCACGCCCTGTGGGATAGGCGACGTCCCCTGCGGCCTGACTCACTCTCACGATAGAGGCTGTGGACGCCAGTCTCAGGGTCCCTCAGCAATGACACACCTCCCGGGCCTTCACTAAGTGCCTGGCATGTCGATTTTGACTTTCTGTGCCTGAGTACTTGGGTGCTGATATGGACCACCAGGACGCTGTGTGCACGGTGTCAGGAGCGGTGAAGTCCTTTGTCTCGGACCTGGAGGACCTGGCTGCTGCCAGAGTCCATGAGACAGCCACGGCACCCACACCCGTCTATCTCCCCTTCTCCCTGGCTCTCTCCCTCCCTATACACCGACAAGGTGGGCCCCGTCAAGGTGGCTGTTCTGATGGCATTTCCAAGCCCTGCAGGGTCCAGCGCTGAGCGGGTGGAGCCTGGTCCAGGACGGGAGAGACTGGAGGTGAAAACCTAGTGAACTGGGAGCTCTGCCAGGTACCAGCCCCCTCTACCCAGCAGTGAGGCTGGCATCTCACAAGTCATCCATCACAGCCAGCATTGCTGATGTCACAGCTGGTCCCGCCCGGCACTGACACCTAGTTAAGCTGCCAGGGACAGGAAGGGCGCCGACCAAACCAAAGAATACACATCAACTCCCCCGGCACCAAATATGTGTGGAGGGCCAGGGGTCAGGTGGGGACACCCAGAGACCAAAGCAAACACTGATTTCCACCCAGGTGAGGCTGATGTTCTGATAAGAAACAAATAGGCAAGAAAACTCTAAACCAAGTCAGACAGTGATGCTCGTTAGGTGAACCTGACAAACAGGGAGCAGAATTAGGATTTATTTTTGGTAAGAGGCTGGTTAGGTCAAACCTCATGTGCAGGAAGGAAGACTCTAGAACGCAAGACAGAATGAAGTCAGGATGTGAGCCCTGCAGATATCCAGGGGAGTGGGAGTGGGGGGTTGATATCCATGGCAGAGGAAGAACCAGGGTGGGGGCGGTGGTGGGAGGGGAGCTGCCCTGCAAACTCCAGGAAAATACTCAAATCTGTGCCTCTGGAGTGTGATGAGTGAAGGAAGAGAATGAGGCGGAGAGTAAGCGGGCAAGGGGAGCAGATTTCGCATTTCATTCTGAATGAGATGGAAAACTAAGCAGAGGATTTCGAACAGAGTGACATCACCCAGCTTGCCATTTGACATACTTACGCCAGCTTCTGCCAGGATCCAGAGGAAGCAGGGAGCTTGTTAGGAAGCAAGTGCACTAGACGAGGAAAGAGAAACTGGCCCGTGAGGTGGCACTGAGGGTGAGGAGTGGGTTACCTCTGGCCACTTGCACAGCCGAGCACATGAGGTCTGCTGAGGCACTGGGCTAGGGTGGGAGAAAGAGCAAAATCAGGGATGAGTGCAGGGCTGGGACAACGCAAGCAAGGGTGTTGGCAGACAGACTGAACAGCAGTGGCAGGAGGAGCTGTCAGGAGGGGACACAAAGCTAAGCTGGAGATGCCTCCTAAGTGTGCCACCTAATGTCCGGGAGCAGGACACGACGCCAGGAAGGTGAAGTAAGTGCACAGAGAACTGAGCACTGGGCAGTCAGCTATTTTAAAAGCCAGGGACCCCAAGGGCAGTGTGCACCGCCCAGTGAGAAAGAGCGCCCCCTGCAGGGGGCATTGCAGGGTTCGGACGGAATCCACGGGTTGATGTTCTAGAAGCCAAGTGACAGGAGTGTTTCCAGGAGGGGGAGTGACTCACCCAACGGAGGCAGCATATGTGAGTAACATGAGGACCGAGAGCCCACCCTCAGGTTAGAAAACTGAGACCTGCTTTCCATGTGCTTAGAGTCTAACACGGCGCAGTGCGCCGACTCTCAGAGAAGCAGGCCTCCTGCCTGAGCTCACACAGCAAGTGAGCAGCAGAGCTTGCGCTTAGATTCTGAACCTCAATTCTCGGCCCCTCCCCTCCTGGAGGACTAGAGGTCACTCTTCAGACTCCTACAGGATAGAGTGTCAGGTGTCTCCGAGTCCTGCTGAAAAGAATGCCTGTTACCGGTTTTCCAGCATGCACAGCGGTCAGGTCCATCATGGAAAGTGCTGGGGTTGCTGCCCATCTTTAAACGTCTCGTTACTGGGAAATACTCCCCATGGGCGCAGCTCCGTGGACAGCAGCGTGCCGGCACTCGAGCCCGTGAGCCAACTCATGAAATGGCAATTCAGCAATGCGGAGTGGGTTTAAGGATGGTCAGCCTACATATTTTAAGAGCAGCGGGGGAAAACTGGTCCCAAGTCCAAATGGTAATGAATGCATTTGCTCCTCAGTAGGTGCTAATTACATCTCAGCTGCTAATGCAATGTGTCTGCTGATGTGTGGCGGGATGTCCCCAAGCCCATGAACCGAGGGGGAGTCACAGCATCCTCACAGGTGTTCCGTAGCCCTGACTCTCTAAGGTTTCCCAGGAGCCCTGCTTCAGTGCCTGATGAATGGGAATTCTCCCCGTCATCCCCGCCCAAGATCACTCATCTATGGTGTCAGCTGCCCCCGGGGCTGAGGGAAAATAAGGCCAGGCTGAGATTTTGTTTCTCTGTCAAGTATGGAGTCTCCCTGAGACTTTGCTGTACTGACTCACAGGGACAAGTTGCTTGCAGAAGCCACATGCTCTCCAGGCGGTGGGAAACTGCCAGAGCAGCACCGAGGGGACAGAGGTGCAGCAGATGGCCTGCGGGATCTGCAGGGCAGGCAGTGCCACCAAGATGAGATGGGCATCCCAGCCCGCCTCCTTCCCCAGGGAAGAGCCCACAGCGGAGAAAGCAGTGCCCACAGAGATGGACGCGGACAGACGCCTCCAGGGAGGCGCTCATGTTGGGAAAATCATTCTATGGTGAAGAGAACATCTCTCGGGGCGTGCCTGGTATTTAAGAAAAGCCCATGCAAGGAATAGAGTATTGCGCTGAAATGCACAGACAGGGGATATGGTTTGTAAGTACCCAGGGCCTGCTTCTGCCTGTGAACCCAGAAGGGAAGCATCCCCGTGCTCCTGGAAACGACTCATGAAACATAGGCACACGTGTCCGTCAGAAGACGTGCACCGGGAGGTCCCAGAAACCAGAGCCCGCACACATGTCCCTCAGGCGTGCAGGGACAGAGCAGTGGAACACTGGACCCCCTGCCGGTGAAGGAAAGCAGGTCCTCCAGGAGGCATCGATGCCCGTGATGCCGAGTCAGGAAGCGGCTTACACGTGGCGCCACTTGTTCCAAGTCCTAACGCTGCGCGCACTCACGCAGCTGCGAGCAGCCAGCCCAGGGCCACAGCAGAGGGGCGGGTGCGTGGGAGGCGCCGGGGAGACTTGAGGGCCTCTGGGTCTGTCTCCCATTGAACAGCCAGCAAGTCAGACTGTCTGTCTGGGCAGTGCATCTCGGTCTGAAGCAGGCGTCACACAGAGAAAAGGAAAGCTGCACACAGCCATCTACAGTGCACAGGAGCAGCGCCCACTCCTGGGTTTATTCTGCTCAGGAAGGGCAGGCACCTGGTAAGAAGGCTCTGTGATGCGGAGCATGGGCACAACGGTGGGCGGGCAACAGGCCAGCTCTGCGGGCACAGCAGAAGGTAGTCCCACCAGGCAGAAGAGGCTTTGACCTTGACCCCTGTGACCAGGTATAAGAATGGAAGCCCCCTTCCTACAGGACCACCAAGCTGGACAGAGCTGCTGTATGTCACTCAGATCCCAGCACAGGGAGAACCTGCCCACAGGGCTCAGGACACAGCATTTGATGGATCTGAGATCACAGTGAGGGGTTAGACAACCCCTCCCGGGGCCTGGTCATTCCTGGCCTCCACAGATCACTCAGTCTCTGTGATCCTGATCAGCCACAGAGGTGAGAGGAGATGCACGAGAAGGGAAGAGGAATCATCTCACAAGAGCAAAGGACTCGGTTCTGATGAGGGTGATGGCTGGTCCGCTGTCCCCAACTCCTGCCACATCCTTTCCCGCTTCTGCATCCACTTTAAGGCATAATTTATAGATGCAATTAACAGAAACCAAGCAAGCAAGGCTATGCACACAGGGCCATGTCCCACAACACGTTCCCAGTAGTTATGCTAGAATAACAACACACACAACGCCTGGTCATCAACTCTGTGTGGAGGGTGCTAACGAGACCGCCCTGCTCACCCTTAATGCTGCCAAGGAGCTGGAGGTGGGGTGTGGGGCGGCTGCTGGTGCCGGTTTCCCGCTGCCCAAGGACCAGCCATTCCCATGCTCTGTGCCTCTCATTTTGGGCCCAAGCCCCTGCCCTCCTGGGAGGAATTGTTCTGGGGATTTTTTTTCAGACCCCCACCAAATGGTCTGGGAACCTCTGGGCTCCAGAAGGTGGTCTGCTTCCTGCCCTGTCCAGTGCTCAGATGCGGGACTGAAGCTGGGAGAGGGGCTGGATTTTCCCTTCTGTCCCCCATGCAGTCACCAAGTGGGTTTGAGTCCTCACCTCTCACAGCCTTGGCAACAGGATGCATTTCTGAACCTCCCAGCACCTTGGTGTCCTCATCAATAAAGTGCAAAGGTTACAGGGGGTGACAGGTGAGGCACTGCACAGGGCACCAGTCCATAGCAGCCCGTGGGGCAGCTGTGGTCACTCATCTTTCCAGGGAGCCTCCTGCCGTCCTGTTGCCCCCCAGGCAAGAGGAGACAAGACCCGGGCTCCTTCAGCAGTCATCACTGGCTGGAAGGAGCCAGAGGCTGGACTCAGGTTTGCCTCCGCAAGAGACCCGGGGTTTGCACTTCTGAAGCTGTCAGCCCAAGGGCTCCCATCACAGAGTGGACACGCAAAAGCATTGTCCGGGTGCCATCTAAACGCCGACCCATCACAGCCCCAACTTCCCCTTAAGCTGCTATTTCCAGCACGTCCTTTCAGTGTGGCCTTTGAACTTTAAAAGTGTTTGCTCGCTCCCTGCGATAAACTGCTTCTTCCATTACCTGAAGATCTACTAAGACACCCACAGAGCGAGTCTGAGGAAGGGTGATATTTAAGGGATGAGATGCCAGGGCCGAAACCCTGAAATCACAGGCTGAATTCTATGGGCTTTTGTGCATTTTCCTGGGAGGGCTGCTGGTTGAATTAGACCATCAGAAGTGGTGGGAAAGGGGAGAACAGGAGACAGAAGAAAGAGGGGAAGTCCATAGAGCCCCCTCTCACCGAGGGGCAGGCAGCCAGATGAGAATCCCTTAGCCCCTCCCAACGCCCTGGGGGCTGGCCAGGTGCATTCCCACCCACCCGTGCTGGAGGGCACATCCATGCACTGCGGTGTCCTGCCCGAGGGCCCCCGCAGGAGACAGCGCCACAGGACTGCTGGAACCAGGAGACGCAGAGCTGGAGATGGTCCAAACACAGGCCTCCATCCGGGGCACGTGAGGCTCCCTGTGCACCTGGGGAAGACACCCCACCTCTCACATTTCCAAGAGCCGCTTTTGCTTTGGGAGGTGGGAGAGGGTATTGCAATTAATCCAGTGACTTTCACAAAACCCGCAGGCCAGCCCCCGCTGAAGTGAATCCCAGCCCTCAGCTTCACCTGGGGACCTTGGGCAGGGACCCCCCTCTGAACTTCAGCTTCTTCCACCCAAAAACAAGACTAGACGAGGGCCCCAGATTCCTGCGTAGGATGAGGACAGACTGACCCCTGCATCCCTGGGTGCGGACAGAGCAGAGCCTCTGACAACAGGGACACTCAGCCACCTCTGTTCACCATTGTTGGTGCCATCGGGAGCACGGTCACCGAGCTGACCACGGTTCTGCTCTTCCGGCATGTACACGCTGGACGGTCCTCGGTCCTCCTTACACGCTGGTGCCATGGGAGCAGCCTCTTTGATGAGGATCGTTTGGTTTCTAAGTTCTTAAAGTTACCCAAGGACAGGAGGTGCTGCTGCTTGCGTGCGATCCACTCCCATGCCACTGAATTTCACCCCATTGCAATCGACATGGTCAAAAGGCCTCTGCAAGCTGAGCTTTCGGAATGCAAGTTATGACTCCGGACAGAGGTCTCAGGACCCCTGTGGCTCCACACCAAAGAGGAGAGCCAGTCTCTGCATCAGATGCTCCCAGGCCCAGCGGGAGGCTGGCTGGTTGTTTCTGGTCTGCTCAGAACGCCCCTGTGACCTGGGTGCCCTCTCTCCAGTCTATGGACTGTGGCTCCAGGAAAGTGTCTCTGGGGTCACTCATGCTGTAACGATGTTATCTTCCTCGTCTGTTAGACAAGTCTGCTAGTCACCCTACGGACAGCTCCGAGGGCGGAGACCCTCCAGCAGCAGCCTGGGGGTTATGGATTCACCAGGCCTGGGTGTGACTCCTGGCTCTGCCCTTGCCCAATACATGATCTCGGGAACGTGACCCCAGACTCTGCACATCTGACACCCAGCGTCCACTGTCCAGACTGTCCACAGTCACCTGGAGTCCCCTCCAGAAGTCCTGCAGAGGGAGAAGTGGCCAGGCCCTTGGTCGGGGCGGGGCCAGGGCCTCTCCTGGTCATCGGCCTGTTTTGAAGGGAAAGTCACTCAGCACTGCTGGAACTCAGGCTCCCTTCCCTGGTCCCTTCTGGAGCTGAGCCAGGCCACACTGTCTCCAGGGGATGAAGGGGGACACGGGAAAATCGCAGATGAGATTCAAGGCCTACGTCTTCCTCTCTGGGGCTGTATGATAGTGGCCCCAGGCCTACCCTTCCAGCCTGCTTCCTCAGCTGGGAAAGGAGATGTCTGCCTCCCGACTGCTGCAGGGGCGTCTGTCTTCAGAGCATCCCCATGGCTGGAGCACCCCGCCCTGGAGGGGCCGTGCCCAGCTGTGTACCCCAGCTGTATACCTCAACCTGGTGGCGTGAAAGGGTGCGAGCAAGTTCATTGTTTTTCATTAGTCTCATTTTACAGATGTGGGAACCAAGGCCCAGAGAGGTTAGATCACTCGTCCAGAGTCACACAGCCAGGGAGGCGCAGCCAGGCTTTAGGCTTGAATCCAGAGGATCTGAAAGCCAGGCTCTCAGCCCACCGGTGCACTGGCCGACCCTCACAGTTTCCTAGGAGACTGGGCTCACCAGGAATCAGAAGACAGCAGGGGAGACCCTGGGTGTCTCTTCAGGAAGAGCAGGAGCGTGCCCCTGACTTGTTCAGGGAGGAGGAGAAGTCAGAGCAGGGAGGCCACGTGAGCACAGGGTGCAGGCAGCCTGGTCCCCATTCTGTCCTGGGCCTGTCCTGCTGGGCGCCACACACTCCCACTGTGGCTCAGCACACGTCTGAGAGTGGGTGATCAGAGGGTCTCTCAGAGCCCTGGCGTGGGGAAGATGACATTCGCAGGGCTCAGCACGGCATGGCCTCCGCAGACTGCGCCGGGCCAGCAGTGATCATCAGCCCTGAGGACAGATGGTGAGGACACCCACACTCTACCACGAGGAGGGGCTGCAGCTCCCCACTGCATACACGTTTGCACTCAGGTGGCTGAGCCGGGCTGGGCATGGCATGCACCCCCACACAGTCACAGACACATGCACATGCACACAGTCATACACGCATGCATGCACACACATGCACCTGCGCACACACAATACACACACAGACACGCTAAGGTGGATTGGGCAGGGAATGCACAAACACACACGTGCATGCATGAACACACAGATGCACATGTACATTCGTGCATACACGCCTATGCCCCGGCCACACTCACCTGCAGGTGCCAGCCCTGCTCGTAGAATGAAGCACACGTCCATGAAAGCAGATGGCTGCTTGCGAGGCTCACCTGAAAGTCAGTCCAGCATTTGCTCCTAGTTGACTCCACATATTCATTCCAATGCATACACAAGCCCTACACATCAGTTCTGGACAGAGGGACACCAGTGTCCCTACGTTCTCTCAGCAGCACAAGAGACTTACTAGAGGGTTTTCAGAGTTGACCCCAAGGACATGATGAGGAAGCTGACCCTGGTGAAATCAACCTGCCTCCAGTCCCTAATGCAGGGGGCTGTCAGGCTGTGAAGGTCACCTGGCAGAGTGAAAATGCCTGGATTCCTGAGGACCTACAGCCTAATTGCCATCTAAATCCATCCGTTACTTAAAAGATGAAACTCAGTATCTCCTGGGATCTTATCAGCGTAGGTATAAGGTATCAGTGCAGTCTATTTGCATGTGTAAAAAAGTTGCCACTATTTTCTTCTAAAGCTGTAATGTCTGTTGACTTGTGTGCTGAATTTGAACTTCATAGGATTAGGGAAGAGTTAGGCCATTTAAACAGGTAACTCCTGTTCCGTCTTGTCTCTGGAGTACTGATTCCAGGGCATCAATTTCCTTCTACATTGTACATCTGAAGACTCAAACACTTGAGGAAATCTGGGTCAGAGGCTTATTGTCACTGCAGAAAATGAACTCAAGAAATCCAGCTGCTCTATCAAAATTGTATTTTCTCCATAGGTGACTTTAGCTCTGTTAAGTGACCACCATTGTCAGGTGAGCAGCAGGACCACAGATCTCCCTCTGACAGCACAACCATCAAAAGGCATTCTTCCTTCAACACTGGCAGGCCAGGTTTGAAAACGCCATGCTGCCCTGCAGAAGGGACGGTGTTACCATATCACAGTTCTTTTGAGGTCCTCTTAGCATCTCATCGTTGCTAGTCCAGTAGTCACTGGCAGCTGAGAAAGTGCATTACTGCAGGATGTGGGAGTGGGGCAGCCCCATCTCTGGGGTCAGCACGTCATATTTTCATTTCTCTGCAGGAGCAAAGAGTTCATCCCTTGTTGAAGAGGCATGACTGGCATCTGGAATTCTGGAAGATAAAGTTCATTGACATTATTAATCAAATAAAAACATGAGCCCATGGCATTAACTGAATGACTAGAAAGACACTCATAGATTACAGTATAATCAAAATCTAAAATCACATTTTCCATGCTACTGGTGAATATTTTCCAAGGAACTTGGGAGATGCAGTGTTTCAGACACTGGAAAAAGTGTACTACCAAGTGATATCTTTGATGGGAACATTTAGGAGCAGCCTTTGCTCCTGTCTTATCACCGTTCTTCCTAACTGTAAGGAATGACAATGCTGTGTGGCCCAGTGGTTAAGTTTGCAGGCACTGAGGCCAGCCTATTCAATTAGGATCTGACTACTACACTCATGAGCTGGTGGCCTGAGGTGAGACACTTAACGCCCCCTGCTTCTCTCCCCTCATCTACAGGACGTGACTTGTAAGTAATATAGGTGTTCTGCAAGGAGAAAATGGGCCAGCACTTGCTTATTGCAGTAGTGCTTGTCACATACTAAATACTCAACAAATGTGAGCAGTTCATACTCATTAACTAGGGTGCATGGTTCTCACTGTAGAAAATACATCCCCTCTATCTTTGTATCTCCCACAATGCTTTGTATGTTTCCCGCTGCACTATAAGCATTCAATACTTATTTCTAGACTAAAAGCACTCTATATTAACAAAAGATTAGATTATAGACTCTCAGTACTCAGGTCCAAGTCTCCATCCAATGCCAAGTTCCTTTCACTCAGGATCTTTGAAAGCTTTGAAGATTTTCATTGATAAGACATTCATGAGAAAGTCCAATTAAAGGAGCCACTCTTGAAGCAATTCATTGTATCTTCAGAAAATTATGCTATTCATTCATTCATTTCTAAGTTCAACAAGAACCTGTTGCACTATTTATATATATATATATATATATATATATATATACATATGTATATATATGTATCAGGCACCGTGTGAACACATGGAATACATGATCAGAAAGAGGCATCTTAGACTTTGAGGGCAATTCAGACAAAAAGGTTAAAGTATATAGAGATAAAGACATTGATGTAGATATATCACAGATAAATCAACAAATGTCACTATAACAGATCTACATTTACTGGTCTAGTAGAGATCAAGCACAAAGCGTGTGAGCCGTTCCTGATGGAACACAGTCTGACTTCAGTGCCTCTGATGACCTAGAGAGACAGAATGCTCCTCTGACTGACAGAGGCAAGTCTACAATATGCGTCTGTTTTTCATGGAGACCAGGATGCAAAACTATTTTGCTTCCCTCTGACACCTTCTCTCAGAAAACCAGCAGCATGAGCAAAAGGAGAAATGATAACGACCCACATGACTCCTTGATGGGGACCCAGAGGAGGCAGAGAGGAGTGTGGAGCCTCCATTTCTGTAAATAGCATTGCTCCAGATGGTATGACAGGTAGGCTCTGGACACAGAGCAGTTCCACCACGTAGGTTTTCAAAAAGACTTGGAATTGAAATTGACAGTGGTTACTATCTGGTGCCAACTGATTTGACTTTTTAAATACAGAGCATGCGCGCACACACACACACACACACACACACACTCACACACACACTCACACACAGTCCTCTACGGGACAGATCTTGCCTGTGGTCTGCCTGTGCTATTCTGGGATCACACACAATTTAATACATGGCCCCCTCTTCAAATGACTGACTCACTGAATCTCATTATTAACAAAAAATGTCAATGCTTTTTCACCCAGATATTGCTGCTGAACTGCATCTTCCAAAATCTCTGCTGTAGAGACATTTTGTTCAGATAAAAGTAGGGCATTGTATGTATCATTTCTCATCTTGCCAGGTTAGGTCAAGGTTCCAGTCTCTGAGCATCACTGTTTTCTTCCAGATTATGGACTCTAACAATTTCCCCCTCTCCCAAACGATTCCAATTCTGAGATCAAAAACTGATTTTATTATCATATTATCACATTTTAAAATTTCCCAAATTCATGCTTTCTCCTTTCAATAAATTCCAATGCTCAGAATTCCCCCAATGTGTATCCATTTTTGCAGAAGTTCCATGGGATCCTGGCAGTCCACCCACCATGCTGAGCGGTTCCTGTACTTGGACGAGAGGGATAATGCTAGGGCTGGACCTTCTCATTAGGTGCTGATGTGTTTACACCAAGAGGTGCTCCTGGCATCTCCACTCGAGTCAGCACCAAGGAGACAGCCGTTAGCAAGCTGTTTCCATTCCTCTGGGAGTGGTGGCAAAATCTACCATTGACTCTGGTTGGGCAGTTATGGAAAATGCAGCAGCACAGCTAATTAGAAAATCCTCTCTCTGTAACAGAGGCTGAACTAGGGACAGAAGATGACGTTCTCCAGAAAAGCGATGAAGCAGCTCTGGGTCTGGTGACAGCAGCTGAGGTGTGCCCTGAAGGCATGGCTGCAGTTTCCTGCAGGAACGTTCTGTATTCCTGCAGCTACTGGAGAGATGATGACTGTTTTCTGGTGGCTTACAGCCAGGTCAGGCGGGGACGTTTTTGGTGGAGGGGAGGCAAGCCAGCAGAACACAGTGATGGAGTGCAGCCCTCCAAGGGCTGCACTGAGTTCTGGGCAGGGCTTGTGGCCCTTCCCTCTGGGACTGCAGACCTGGGGTGGGGGACCCAGGTTAGGGAACTGCAGAGGAGAGCGCTGGCTTGGCCCCTGGTGGCAGAAGCACACAGGTACAGTCTGTCTCCTTTCCATTATGATGTGGGAAGGATAAATGCTTATCGGCCACAGCAACCAAGGGGAATGAATCATCCACCTTATTTTTATTCCTGAGGAGAGGATCAACTATGACTTGTCTCAAATCTTTCTCAACTCTGAACATTTAAGGGCTGGGGTTTGTTTCTTCAAACCCGCCCCAGGAGTCAAGGTCTGCAGGCGCCCCCAGGCAGAGATGCCTAGGTTTCCACCCGACTCCGCCTTTTGTATCAGATGGAATTAACATTCCAAGCCCAGGGCAGGCTTTGCCAAATTTGGGTTTCCTCAGGATTATCATTTTCTTTACATAAGCCTCACAGAAAGCTCCTTGCTTATTTATAGAAACCATCTCAGGTTTAACACAGAGCCTTCAAAGCCACCATCAAAGCTCAGTCTGCACCTCACTAGATCAGGCCCCCAGATCTTTCCTGCCCTAGGCGAACACCCTACAGTCTTTTCTGTTCACGGAGAGCTTCTTAAGACTCAGACCAAGTTTTATTTAACCTCTATGTGGGAGCCACTGGGCCGTCAGATCTGAGTGACTGGGCTTTTCTAAAATGAGCAGGCTGGACCTTGCACTCTCTTAGCAACTTCAAGGAGAGCATGTGGTTCCAGAGATTTTAAGCTTTTTCTCCCTGAGGTCTCTGCTGGGAAAGGAAATGGCCAATAGTGTGCAAATTAAAAACAGACAGAAACACTACATTTGGTAATTCAAGCAGACTTCTGCAAAGAACATGAGATACAAAAACACACACAAAAACACACAGCAGGATTGGTTCCTGGTTGATTTGG